>CM051370.1:18900567-18950567 GCA_028015245.1 Cardamine occulta | reverse complement strand
GGGTCTTTTTCTTTGTACAAATTGTTTTTTGGTATGGGCAAATAATATAAATTTTAAAAAAAAAATTTCTGGGCCTTTTTTCTTTAAAAACTTTTTTCTTTTTTGCATGGGCTCATGGCAAATGTCCATGTTATCATGGGCCTAAGACGGGCCTGGTTGTCTTTGCAGGAACATGGAAAAGTTAGGCTCCAAAGGTTGTATAAATAAAACAGAATACATCAAATTAATAATCGATGCTCTGTATTCCCTTGCGTTTAATAAAGTCGTGAATTGTATGGTAGAAGATTCTGGTATCGCTCTGCACAGCCCTGATGCTCAGAAGTTGCTGGCACAAGTTAAGAATGGAGATTGGGACAGTAGCATTGCTACATTACAGAAAATGCACGTGGAAGATCAAAAGACTGTGCAATTGTTGCTTGTAGAGCAAAATTTTGTTGAGCTTCTGAAGAGTGGAACTCATCAAGAAGCTACGAAGATCTTGACGTTTATGATGTCTCTTGATGTTACAAAAATGGATCGTTTGAAGGAACTTTCACTCACACTGGTGTTAGCTACAGTTGAAGAACAATCTATTGTTTTAGACAATATGAAAAAGTTGCTTCCTCCAATCCCACAACATTCAATGGTTTTAGAGAGAGTGCAAGAGTTGCTTCTTCCAACCCCAGAAAGGTGGTTGGAGTCCATCGTTAAGAGAGCAATTGAATTTTGGACAATGAGTTACACTCACTTTGCCATTATTGTGGTAACACAAAAAAGTGTGTAGAGGTAATGTTTGGTGTGTCCAACTACAGGAAGAATGAAATGGACATGATAGGCCGAAAGATTGAGATCAACAATTTAGAGTGTGTAAGAGTACTTACGGATGCACTTTATTCGTTTGGAAACACTTCAATTTTTTCCCAAACTAGAAAAAATACCATAAAAAACCTTCAATTTTACAACTTTTTCCAACTAAAACCTCTAACTATTTGTGTTTTCAAAACAAACATTCAAGTTGATAAAATTTTCCAATAAAAACCTCAAACTATTTTTGTTTCCAAAATAAACCTCTAACTATAAAGTTTTGCTTACTTAAACCTTCAAGTTTCTAATATTGAGCCCCATCGAGGGGTTACTAACGGTCAACGATAACTCCCGTTAACTATGTTTGTCTATTTTAGCGTACTTTTGTTGTTATTTAGTTATTTACTAAGGAGAAAATGAGTTTACAAATACATAAAATCTATTTATTCATCTAAGGTTCATATTCGAAACTGACGGAGTTAACAAATATTTAACAGGCGTTTGTTGTGTTAACTGGAGTTATCGTTGACTATCAATTAATCCTCAATCAGACTCAAGATTGAGTTTTTCCATCTATGATTTTTATTCAAAACTGACAAAATTAACAAATAGTTAACATGCGTTTGCGGAATTATCCTTGACCGTCAATTAACCTTCATTGGGATCAAGATTGAGAACTTGATGGTTTAAGTAAGCAAAACTTTATAGTTGGAGGTTTTTGTTGAAATTTTTTATCAACTTGAATGTTTGTTTTGGAAACATAAATAGTTGAATGTTTTATTTATGATTGTTATAATGATCATGACTTTCTTATTTGTTAAAACCAAAATCATTAATATAGCAATTGTGATGTGATCATGGAATCATCTGAGAAGACCCGTGTGCCTTGTTCAGCACAAACGAAGTCTATGATCAACTTTTCTATCCCATCGGCCACCTGGACTACATTCTCACCTCATCTAGAGCACACCTCGAAGTTGAATCACTCCAATCCGATTTCAGGTGAAGAAGTTATTCAACTTCCAATTCAAGTGACTCCCAGCTTACACGATTCAAATATATGTGCGTTCAATAATTATTTCCAACCAAACCAGAAGGAATCAAGCTATGAAACAAATTATTCTGGAATCTTGATTCATCATAGAATCTGAGAAAATTGTATTCACCACAACGCTGGTTCAGACTTGGGAGATATGAATTTTACAAGTTAATGGATCTGCTTCAGGCCCTATTGCGCGACGGAGCCAAAGATTATGATGCACAGACCAACTAAGGTATGATCTCGACGTAAAACCAATTGGATAATCTTACTGGATCTCGTAGGTTTCCAACAAGCCCAAGAACAGAAGAAATGGATATCGGTCATAAACTTATTGCTCATTTCCCTAAATGGGTCAACTTGGCGCTTTACTTGAAGAACTTCAAGTCCAGTCCGTTTAAGAGCTTACAAAATCATGTTTGGCATCCTAGAACATCTACTAAGCCCAAGAGGAGAATTCTTGGCCCAATTAATAAGTCCATCTCGTGGAGCTGACCATCAAGAAGCTCAAGAGATATTTTTCATTCTTGTTTTAAGACCTTTTAGTTTATTTCAGCAATTAATATTGCTTAGATATTTTCTACTCTTTGTTTGCTATTTAAACATCACGAGATGATGAATAAAATCATCCAAAATTTTATTTTCAAACCTTATGAGTGATTCTCTTTAGTTCTTTTAGAACTTTTCGATTGTTTGGTGTGTAATATCCAACAATCAAACTCGATTCTACTTCAGTGTGTCATATCCGAAAGAATCAAACCTTGTCTTGTCTATGTGTGTCATATCCTAGGAGACATTGAGGTATATCAAGAGCCTTCCGCAACTATTGTGTGACCATTCGATCCATCATCTATCCATCTGTCCATTTTCTTTTTGTTTTACCCCTCGAAAGTGTCGATTCCTTGGGAGGATCGCATCATTTGGTATCAGAGCACATTTTCGAGTTGGTAGTTTGTTTCTTTTCATCTTTTCCGCCATCTTCAAACCTTCATCTTCTTTTCTTTTCTTCCTTTCCTTTGATCATTCCGATCACACTTCAAAAAAAAAAAAAAAAAAAATTCTAAACACCCAAAAGTGACTGATCAACTCCTACCCATTCAGTTTCCAAGGAATCTGAATGGGTAGGAGTTGATACACCAAAGTTTAGCTATCTTAAACTCATGAAAGATTTGAGTCATCCATTTGATCCAGGTCTCCAGATTTGAGGACAAATCTTTTTCAAGAGGAGGGGTATGATGTGATCATGGAATCATCCGAGAAGACCCGTGTGCCTTGTTCAGCACAAACAAAGTCTATGATCAACTTTTCTATCCCATCGGCCACCTGGAATACATTCTCACCTCATCTAGAGCACACCTCGAAGTTGAATCACTCCAATCCGAGTTCAGGTGAAGAAGTTATTCAACTTCCAAGTCAAGTGACTCCCAGCTTACGCGATTCAGATATATGTGCGTTCAATAATTATTTCCAACCAAACCAGAAGGAATCAAGCTATGAAACAAATTATTCTGGAATCTTGATTCATCATAGAATCTGGGAAAATTGTATTCACCACAACGCTGGTTCAGACTTGGGAGATATGAATTTTACAAGTCAATGGATCTGCTTCAGGCCCTATTGCGCGACGGAGCCAAAGATTATGATGCACATACCAACTAAGGTACGATCTCGATGTAAAACCAATTGGATAATCTTACTGGATCTTGTAGGTTTCCAACAAGCCCAAGAACAGAAGAAATGGATATCGGACCACAAACTTATTGCTCATTTCCCTAAATGGGTCAACCTGGCGCTTTACTTGAAGAACTCCTAGTCTAGTCCGTTTAAGAGCTTACAAAATCATGTTTGGCATCCTGGAACATCTACTAAGCCCAAGAGGAGAATTCTTGGCCCAATTAATAAGTCCATCTCGTGGAGCTGACCATCAAGAAGCTCAAGAGATATTTTCATTCTTGTTTTAAGACCTTTTAGTTTATTTCAGCAATTAATATTGCTTAGATATTTTCTACTCTTTGTTTGCTATTTAAACATCACGAGATGATGAATAAAATCATCCAAATTTTTTTTTTCAAACCTTGAGAGTGATTCTCTTTAGTTCTTTTAGAACTTTTCGATTGTTTGGTGTGTAATATCCAACAATCAAACTCGATTCTACTTCGGTGTGTCATATCCGAAAGAATCAAACCTTGTCTTGTCTAGGTGTGTCATATCCTAGGAGACATTGAGGTATATCAAGAGCCTTCCGCAACTATTGTGTGACCATTCGATCCATCATCTATCCATCTGTCCATTTTCTTTTTGTTTTACCCCTCGAAAGTGTCGATTCCTTGGGAGGATCGCATCAAATTGAATGCATGATTTGATCCCATGATAGTTAGAGAGAATGAGAGATGTTTTAATTATTGATATCTATAGACATATGCTTTGATATCTATCGACACATATGAAATTGGTCCATTGTTTTAAGTTATAAATAAATGAAATTTTTATGTTTCTGTAACATTATCAATGCTTTGTTATCGTATGGTGGATTAAACTAATATATGCATAACTTGCTTCGATATAGTATTTAATATTCTAAGTGCATTATAACTATGAGAAATACATATAGTTATGTCGATATGAGAGCAGGACTGAACAAATAATTATCACTGTCGAAGCCGTTATCTCCAAAGAGATTTTAGCGACGTCGTCTCCATCTACAAAACTATCAAGATAATTTTCTGACGTCTTTGTTTTCCGTCAATGGCATCTCTGATCTCTGTTATTGTCGAGATAAGTATTTATGATTTATATATATCATGTTTTGTCATAATATGAGATGAATAATGCATGCTTTATTTTATTTATGATGGATCTCAATAAACATGCATGTTAGTTTAAAACTATGATAAATTATGGTGAAGTGATTATATGATTGATAGAGATTACTAGAATTTTAATCATGAAATTCGTTAAACCCAAAATTTTCATGATTTTTTGGTTATAAATCTGCATTGTTTCTATCATTAAATTAAATATTGTTTCACTCGATTTTTGCATAAAAATTATTTAATCCAATTTTTGCACATATATGATTATATCTCGGATTTTACACAGAAACATCATCGTTTATTATGATTTAGCATTGTATCTGAACCATTCTTTGCTGCTTATTTGTTCTTAAGGATAAACTGTTTTTGCACGAAATTTGTATCTAATCTCATTTGATTGATTGATTGAGAACTTAGTTTGATGGCATGGTAGTAGCAAACTAATGAGTGAATGATGATATTGATTGAGTTATTTTATATTACTATTAGTTTATTAATTAAAATCTTATATTATGGTTATGATTTATTTTACTTGAAGAGCAATAAATGGTAGAGATTTATGTTTGGAAGACAGTCCGATTAATCACACCATTCTGAAAAGTAAGATATAATTTTCTCATTTGAAAATGAAAGAAGATAGTGTGAATACTGTCTCGGGTAGTGCAAAGACAAATAAAGGCTCAGGAGGAGCATATTGTTATTGCCTATGGGAACATAACTTGAAATTATTGATGCATTATAACGAGATCTAATATGTTATATTCTCCTAAGTCTCAGAGAAATATATTGAGTTTTAAGGATATCTACATAAATGGATATCATACTGAGACTATGAGCAAAGGAAATGATTAATACCTTCAGATGATAAGTATTATTAAAAGTTCTAAAAATTATTGTGGAAGGACTACCCACATTCTTCACTGTGTTGTACTATACTAAGATTAGTGTGATTGAGACAAATGTTAAAGTAAACTAGAAGTCTACTAAGAACCTTAATGTTTGGCACGACCGGTTAGGCCATCCCGGTTCGATGATGATGTGGAAAATAATAATGAATTCATGTGAATATTCATTGAAGAACGAGAGGATTTTTCCTAATAATTTTTACATGTGTTGTTTATTAAGAAAGGCAAGCTAATCATAAGGCCTTCACCAGCCAAGATAAATTTTGAATTGATCAATTTTTGGATCAGATACAAGGAGATATTTGTAGACTGATTCATCCACCTTATGGAACCTTTAGATATGGTTATAATTTACACATCGACTAGATGGTCGCATGTATCCTTGTTATCGACCCGCAACCAAGAAGTGTTTGCGAGGCCACCTGGCTAAATGATAATGCTGATGAATTCCATTGGAAGAAGTGTTGAACATCTTGTAGCTCATGTTCATACACAAAATATTAAATGCAGTAGCATTGATTCGCATCAAGCCAGTGAATTATTATAAGATCTCCCCATCACAATTGGTTTTCGGTCAGGAACCAAATATTTCCATCTTAAAGTTTTTGAATGTGATATATATGGTGAGTTAAGTTGCTCCACCAAAGCAATCTAAGATGAGACCTCAAAGAAGGTTGGAAAAGTATGTTGGATTTAAAACTCCCTTGAAGAGGAGAATGTTATTTCAGTAAGTTAGTAATTCCAACATAAGGGGGAGAAAGTAAAAGCTGGAAAAGAAATAGATTGAAAGGAATTATATTTGATCCTCGACGAAAGAAATATTGTGAACTAGAAGTTTGAAATATAATTGATATGAAGAGTTTAACGTATTGATTGCCAGACGCTTTCTGACCTGAATAATGTGATAAATTCACATATATATTCCAGTTATGCTCCGATTATAATTGATGTCCTAGAATGACAATATCAACTGCAAGTGAGTCTAAAGATCGCATGAAGCGTGATAGACCTTGGTTCCATATATAAAAGTCCTTAGAAAATAAAAGGAGCATGTATTAAAAATGGCATGAATGAGGTAGTAAAGAGATTAAAGATCTCCTAGTGAGACATTTGATATGGCAAAGAAAGAAATCTAGGTACCTAGTAATGATCATGATAAGAGATTTCAACTGTTGAGTCATGTTTGAAATGGAACCAGAAAAGCATATCGACGTCGATATGATTTGTGCATGCAATGTAGCAGTTGATGTAAAGATAAAATCGAGGTTCATAAACCGCGGTATAAAAGTTTATGAAAGGTGTACACAAAGTGATGATTGGCCAAAGTGAAAGGAAATAATCTCTTGGAGAGATAAGTATCTATACTAGTAGTCTGTACACATGAATATGTAAAACAAGTGGGACAAAAGGAACAAAAATCGTGATATTATGAGAGATACATAAAGGTTCTCAGAAATACCAAGAAATCTCTAGTGGTGGATGCAACTACTTTAGATTCCTCAAAAGTCTGGGAATAAGAGAACGTATTTAGTCCCAAGACTTAAACTGCTAAAAGCAGCCCCAGAAGAATTTAAACTGCTAGAAGCAGACAAAATGATATTTAAGTTGAACATCATCAAAACTCTTGAAGAGTTTATGTAAGTATTATGATGAGAATAATATCGGATAGAGAACCTTGGAAATATATGATTATCTTCAGGTATCTTATATTGAACATATAGTGAAAGAGATGTTATCTGAAAGTTTTTTGAAAGATTTTACATATAGATGCTGAAATATGTTTGGTCTAGAGTATCATACTTAAAGTGTTATTTTAGCAATATATTGATCTTTTTCATGATTGAAAGATGTACATCTATGGGGAGATTTATATATCTTACAAGAAAAAGATGAATGTTTGTAAGATCATATGTAAAAAGAAAATTTGGCTTGAAGTCCAAATAGATGAAACATAATCTTCTATGTTAAAAGGATGATATGGATCGAAAGTCCAATCACCAGAGAGATTATTTGGTAATAATAATAGTTTGTGCCCAATGCTCTATGTATAGAAATTTCTAAAATGATTATGTATATGATTGAAATGCATCTCCTGGGGATGATGATTCCAAGGGGAGAAATATGATTATGTGCGAGGTTATACTATTTTCCTTTATCATGGCTTTTTGTCCCATTTGGGTTTTTGCATGAAAAGGTTTTTAACGAGACAACAAAGAACATGCAATTGGTAGACATATAAATAGAAATGTTATAATCTCAATGATGAATGTCTATCACATTTTCAAAGTCTTTATATGAGATCGCCAATAGTGAAAAAATAACAATAACGATGAGTCATCTATGAGACCCATGAACTGCAGAAACACAACAATGTATGTGGATGGAAGATTCGTTCAAGTGAAGATTTTGCAGGCCTATATACCATGAAGCTGTCAATTGCTACTTTCAAGAAGTTAGTTCACCAAGATTGGATCGCATAACTTACGAAGATCAGTGATGTATTCATGAGGGGGAGTAAAATGCGCGCTGCAATATTCTTTTTCCCTTAACTATAGTTTTTTCCATTGGCTTTTTGTAGTAAAGTTTTTAATAAGGCAACATTTATCTTATGCGCATTAGAAATATTTTTC
Source organism: Cardamine occulta (assembly GCA_028015245.1). Classification (NCBI taxonomy): domain Eukaryota; kingdom Viridiplantae; phylum Streptophyta; class Magnoliopsida; order Brassicales; family Brassicaceae; genus Cardamine; species Cardamine occulta. Next base: position 18,942,397 of record CM051370.1, on the reverse strand, counting down.
TATAATAACATCCAAGGAAAAGTGTTATAAACTCATTAGATAGATGTCCATTAGATGGATGCCCATTAAATGGCCCATATTATAGAAGGATCTATGTTTACTTATTCTCCAAGACTTTGTATCCCTATATATACTCTCTATTATTAATAGAATAATATAACACAATTCTATTTTCTCTTTTTTGCATAACAGTTAGGCATATTGTTAAAAACATTTCTAATAATTTGGTATCTTCCTAATTGACTTTTTAAAAAGGGCAAAAACATAAATGATATCTAAAAGGATATTTTTGAAGAAAAAAATTGTTTGGCAAAAGTAGAAAAGTAAGTGACTAAAATTCATATTGTATCATTTGTACAAACGCATACCTCAAACAGCAAAAGAGGCGTCTGCGTCGCGGTTGCGGTTTAAGCGAGCAATCCCTAAACCCGAAAAAATAACCAAAAGCAAAAACGCTGCGAACCTGAGAGAGAGATCTTGAATCAAAACGATCTGAAGAACAACAACAATACGAAGAAGAAGAAGAAGAAACAATTCGGATCAGAAATAAGGGAGGAGAAGATGTTACCTACAACTTCCAGATCTCGTTCTTCATCTTCTTCATCCCGAGCTAATCCAATGTTCCTTCAGTATTTTCGTCGTATCGTCAAGGTTCTCTTTCTCGTAGCAGCATCTAATCGTGGATATGATCTCAGATTTTTTTCTTGAATTACATTGATTCGTCATTTTTTAGATCAAAATTACGGTTAGATAATATGGAATCTCGGATTTAGCTGAATCGATTTGATATTTTCTGCGAAATTTTGGCTCTGCAGTGTCACTTAGCTTTAGTAATTTCTGATAAAATGAGTATGTAGAGCACTTGCTGGAAATTGTGTTGGGAGTGTGATGATCTGATGATGATTACACAAGAGAATTTTCAGGATTCTGTAACATTTTTTCTTATGAGTGATGCTTGAGCTAGCCTTGACTGTTTTAAGGACATTTAGCTTAGGAATTTGTTAGCACTGATGCAATTATAATTGGTCAATGATTTTTTTGAGGGAAATGGAATAGTTTTATTCAAATTGTATATGTAATGTGGTCATGATACACTATGTTCGAGTTTGACTTATTGGCCATGAAACTTGATCGGTTTTTTGTTTATTGCAGTGGCAGCAAATGGATGTTGAATATACTTTCTGGCAAATGCTTAACCTTTGTACATCTCCGAAAGTTGTGTAAGTCTTTCAAAAGTATTCATTTCCTTATCTTGAAGGTTCTAAACATAAACTAATCCAATGGTAGCAATAACCATTTGATATGTGAAAATCCAGAACTGTAAAGTTATGAAAATGGCAGAACTGGAAAAGTCACCCTTGCTTTTACTAGAGAGCTGATTAGGATGGAATTATTATTTAACCGTTTTAGGTTATAGGTGAATAGAGTTTGAGATGGTTTTACTTCGCCTTTGTCAATATGACATTGGAGAGAGTTCTAAGTTTGTGTTAGGAGTATATGTTCTTTTGAGAAGATCCAAAAGGCTAGCCTTATTTAACAAGTTGGAATATTTAAGCTAGGGTACTATGTGGTGAGTTAATTTCTAGTTCTTATCCTCGTTCGTTTTGTATGTTTGCATGTGGGTGCTACGTCATCAGCTATCAACACACTAAGTATCACAAACGTAAGTTCACCTCTTATTAGCGAACCCTTATCGTACTGCAACCAGCTTTTATTTTTGCTTGTATATGATTTACCTTTCTGTTGCTGAAAGTACCTTGAGCCATCTACTTTTACAATGATGTTGTCAAGGATTCATTTAATCATTCTGAATTAATACCTAACGTGTGGAGAAGCGTCCCTTGTGACTTTTTCTAGTTTGCCAGCTCTATGTATTTAGCTACTCCTGGTTTATATTTATGCTTGTGACTGTTACGAATTAACTAAAGTTTTTGATGGCCGTGAATTTTTGTGCATTTGCTTTAATTTCTCTCAGAAACTAAGAACCAATGGGCACGTGATGACCCTGCTTTTATTGTCATCTGTAGCCTGCTTCTAGCTGTTGCAACCGTAGCCTATTGTGCAACGTAAGTATTTTGTATATGTGAATTTTTAGAGTGAGAGTTCAAACTATTGCCTAGGAAAATGATTTTTTTACATTTGTTGATATAATATGTTGCCTCTGCTTCAGGTATGACCATAGTGGCTCTCATGCTGTTGTCGTAGTTGTTTCAGTTTTGCTCACCCATTTCTTAATTACTGGAGCAGTTATAGCTACATGTTGCTGGTAAGTAGTATCTACCAGTACATATACATAGATATTTATTGGTGCAAACTCTTACACTGCTTAAATTTTTTGATTGCCTCCATATATACGTGCTATTGTTGCGCGTGCTATAAACACTGTTAATTCCACTACTACTGGGGTTACTAGTGTAAGAAAAAACTCTCTTAAGATTTAGTATTGAATCTCCTCTAATGAACGTTGCCAATTTTGTGGAAATTACTCTTGCATGAACCTGAATCCTTCTCTATAGTTGTCTTCCTTGTAATTCTACTGGAGTTTTAGTGGTTTGTTATATCAAATCTACACTGTTTCTTTGACTTAAGATATGGATTACCAGGTTTTTGACAAACTCTTACCTCCGCGAGGAGGCTCCAAACAGTCATGTGGTGGAACAACGTGTTGAATGGTAATTATAGACTGAATATTATCTTTCCACCTCCTTTGTTGTTTGATTTTCTCTCACTATGATGAGTTAGAACCTGGAAAACAGAAAACAATGTGTCGTTGTTCAGTATTCATATCATGGTTTCTCCTTTGTATAATCCCTATATGTGTGAGTATATTTATGAATTGCCTTTTATGCATTTCTCTATAGGCTGTATACATTTGATGTTCACTGCAATTCGTTCTTTCCAATGTTTGTGCTGCTCTACGGTAATTCTATCTTTAAATACATTACTCAATTCTCAAACCGGGATCCCTGCAAAACGAGATTTATGGCTTATAGCCTGTTCTTTTGTTGCAGTCGTACATTATTTCTTATCACCACTCTTGATAACACACGGATTCATCCCTCTACTGTTATCAAATCTTCTTTTCATGGTCGGGGCTTCATACTACCATTATCTTAACTTCCTAGGATATGACGGTAAGTCTCACAAATTCCCTTTTCCTTCTTTCACAATTGATCCGCTGTATAAATTTTAAGCTAACAACACCATTTGTTGCAAATCCATGCAGTGCTTCCGTTTTTGGAGCGAACCACATTCTTCCTCTACCCAATTGGGGTCGTGATTGTCCTGTCCCCTATTCGTAAGCTCAATCAGATTTATTGGCTTCGTAGATTCCTCTTCCTGAAAAGCATAAACATCATCCTAAGTTTGCTCTCCATTATTGCAGTGATCTTAAGCGGATTCAACCCGTCAAGATACTTCATGAACATGTACTTCAGCCAAAGGTTATAAAAAAAAGCCACATCAGTGGATTCCCAAGTACTTTTGCACTGCACATACATCATTTAAGTAAGGAACAAGAAGAGAGCATGATTTTTTTTCTTTTTTTTTATCCGTAACTTCTCAGTTTCTGGAACAGCTTCAAAGGCTACTTGGTAGAACCAGTAAAATTTTCTAAACATGACCCTTTTTAGCAAGTGCTCTGTTAAATGTAGTTTTTTTTGGCAGTGTCCCTTTTTAACTTTTTTCCCAATTCACGGTATATGTTACATGTTGAGATCAATAGCTAGTTTTGTTGAGCCCTTAGGCACAAACTTACGAGCTCTAGGTTACTTCGGAAATATTGTACTAAGGGAAGGACCGGTCAGATCTTTGATCAGCTTGTGATGATAATCTCTAAACCTTAGAGCAAGACAGAAGAAAGTTTGGATCATAGAAAATTTGTAGACGACCAATATATTTCTCTCGGGTCACTAGACTATTCTATCTCTTCATCTCAAGATTGGTTCTAAGCGAACAATACTTGGACCAACAACAAAACTATTCCACAGGTGAATCAGAACAAAGGAATACTGCAGTATAAGAAAGAAACAGAGCTTAAACAACCTTATTCAACAACATCTAACAACAAAAATATGGGAGTTCAACCAAGAAAGTTTTTATCCAATGAAGAAATGAATGAAAGAAGAGCTAAAGGCTTATGTTATTTCTGTGATGAAAAATATACTCCTGGCCATTATGTGAAGCATAAGAAAACTCAACTCTTTGCAATGGAAGTAGATGAAGAGCAAGAGGAGTTTGAGGATTGTATGGGATCGGATGAGGAACAGGAAAATGAAATTAGACCACGAATATCCGTAAATGCCGTACAAGGCATCTCTACTTTTCGAACGATGAGAGTAAAAGGGTTATGTAGAAAGAAGGTAATCTTCATATTGATAGATTCTGGTTCTACACACAATTTTATAGATGCAGACATTGCAGATAAAATTGGTTGTGTATCTAAGAGGTCTAAGATTGAAGTCGAAGTAGCAGATGGAAGGAAACTTGGAGTGACTGGGAAAGTGGAACAGTTTAAATGGCAGATTCACTCAACTACATTTACAGGTGAATTTTTATTAATTCCACTAGGTGGCTGTGATATGGTGTTGGGGTGTCAATGGTTGGAAACACTAGGCCCCATTACATGGGATTTCAAGAAGTTGTATATGAAGTTCACATATGAGAAACAGAAGGTATTGTTTCATGGTTTGGAACAAGGATCAGTCAGAGAAGTAAAGGCAAGTAAGATCAGTAAGAAACATGATGGTCAAGTTCAAATTTCTATGATCTGCGTGAGAGACAATATTAAAGACCGTCATGTTAAACTCTGTACTATAGAAGCAGAAGAAGACAATAAGGAGATTAATCAAGAATTGGAACAAATGCTGGTTAGATATGAAGATATCTTTGCAGAACCAACTTCCTTGCCGCCATTCAGAGATGGTCACAACCATAAAATACCGTTGAAAGAAGGATCTGATCCTATTAATCAACGTCCTTACAGATATGCAGTGTATCAGAAGAACGAAATAGACAAAATGGTAGAAGAAATGTTGAAAAGTGGTACTATACAGGATAGTTCAAGCCCTTATGCATCTCTTGTGGTATTGGTGAAGAAGAAAGATGGGACGTGGAGGTTGTGTGTTGATTATCGAGGTTTGAATGGATTAACTGTGAAGGACAGGTTTCCTATACCTTTGATAGAAGATTTAATGGATGAATTGGGTGGTTCTAAAATATATTCTAAGATATATCTGAGAGCAGGTTATCATCAAGTTAGAATGGAACCCCAAGACATACATAAAACGGCATTCAAGACTCATAATGGATATTTTGAATATTTGGTAATGCCCTTTGGTCTTACAAACGCACCTGCTACATTCCAAGGATTGATGAACGCAGTTTTCAAAAAGTTTCTGCGTAAGTTTGTTATGATATTTTTCGATGATATATTGATTTACAGTGCAACAGCGGCTGAACATATAGAACATATTCAAATGGTGTTGGAGGTGATGAGACAGAACAAGTTATTTGCCAAAAGAAGCAAATGTGCTTTTGCGACTAAGAAAGTAGAATATTTGGGACATTATATCCAAGAACAGGGTATATCTACGGATACCAACAAAATAAGGGCAGTCAAAGAATGGATCACGCCAAAGAATTTGAAACAGCTGAGAGGTTTCTTGGGTTTGGCTGGGTACTACAGAAGGTTTGTGAAGAATTTTGGTACAATAGCAAGACCCTTGACAGCATTAACTAAAAGAAATATGTTCGAATGGTCTGATGAAGCTCAAGAAGCTTTCCAAACTTTGAAAATGGACTATGTGAAGCTCCAGTTCTCGCTTTACCGCGATTTGATCAATCATTTATAGTTGAAACTGATGCTTATAAACAGGGCATTGGTGCTGTTTTGATGCAGAATGGACATCCTCTGGCATATATCAGTAGACATTTGAAAGGCAAACAACTACATTTATCGATATATGAAAAAGAGTTACTGGATGTGGTATTTGCTGTACAAAAATGGAGGCATTACCTACTTCCTAATCATTTCATCATTAAGACAGATCAAAGGAGCCTTAAATATTTGCTGGAGCAGAAGCTGAATACACCAATACAACAACAATGGCTTCCTAAACTGATGGAGTTTAGTTACGAGATACAGTATAGACAAGGAAAAGATAATGTGGCTGCAGATGCACTATCAAGAGTCGAAGGTGCAGAAGTTTTACATATGGCAATGTCTGTACTGGAATGTGATCTCATGAAGGAGATACAAAAGAACTATGAGGGAGATGCAGGATTAACCAAAATAATTGATGAATTAAAGCAGAAACCGAATTCAAAAAAAACATTACTCTTGGATTCAAAACGTGTTGAGAAGGAAGAGTAAGATAGTTGTACCTATGAGTACAGAGTTGAAAGATAAAATTTTACAATGGCTACATTGCTCTAGAAGTGGGGGACATTCTGGAAGAGATGTAACATCTCAGAGGGTTAAAGGATTGTTTTATTGGAAAGGAATGAGTAAGGATATACAGAGTTATATCAGAAGCTGCACTGTCTGTCAACAATGCAAATATGAAACAGTTGCTTCACCAGGACTATTACAACCCTTACCGATTCCAGAAACTATTTGGTCAAACATTTCTATGGATTTCATAGACGGGTTACCATCTTCTTTCGGGAAAACAGTGATCTTTGTGGTAGTGGATCGTTTGAGTAAAGCGGCCCATTTCATACCATTGTCTCATCCTTATACTGCAGTTTCAGTGGCACAAATGTTTCTGGATAACATCTATAAACTACATGGATGTCCTCAGTCAATAGTAAGTGATCGTGACACAGTTTTCTTGAGTGAATTTTGGAGGGAATTATTCACATTGCAGGGAGTATCACTTAACTTCTCTAGTGCATATCACCCACAAAGTGATGGTCAAACTGAAGTCGTGAATCGTGGTCTTGAGACTTATCTTCGGTGTATGTGTAGTGATAGACCACATCTATGGAGCAAGTGGATTCCATTGGCAGAATGGTGGTATAATACAAATTTTCACACGACCATCCAAATGACACCTTATGAGGCTGTTTATGGCCAACCACCACCAATTCACTTACCATATTTACCTGGGGAAAGTAAGGTTGCAGTGGTGGCTCAGTCATTGCAAGATAGAGAAAATATGCTCTTAATTCTGAAGTTTCACCTTTTGAGGGCTCAACATAGAATGAAGCAACTAGCTGATCAACATAGGACAGAGCGACATTTTGATATCGGTGATTACGTATTTGTGAAGCTACAACCTTATCGCCAACAGTCGGTAGTGTTGAGATCGAATCAAAAGCTCAGTCCAAAGTACTATGGCCCGTATAAGATCATTGATACATGTGGCGAAGTAGCATACAAACTGGAATTGCCTTTCGGTTCTGCGATACATCCAGTATTTCATGTTTCTCAACTGAAGATATTGGTAGGAGATGTTCATACAACAACACAGCTTCCCAGTGTTTTGCTCGACGTGTTGCAGAAGGAACCAGAACGAGTAATTCAAAGAAAAATGGTTCAAAGGCAAGGACGAGCAGCTACTATGGTGTTGATTAAATGGGAAAATGAATCTGTGGAAGAAGCAACATGGGAGTACTTGTTTCAAATCAAGCAGAAGTATCCTTTGTTTGAACCTTGAGGTCAAGTTTCTCTGGAGAGGGAAGATTTGTTACAGAATAAGTGAAGCAGAGTAAAAGACTCTAGAAGAATCAGAGACTTTACTAAATAGAGGAAGTAGCGAATACTCTTGAAGAAACAGAAGGTTTCAGAAGATGAAGTGGGAAGCGATCAGTGTGACACGTGGATGACTCAGATTAGAAGAAGCTGGATTGTTAGATCGTTATAAGAGTAAATGAATGTTGTTGTGTTCGTTATGTGAAAATCTGAGATTGAATCTTCTTCTTCTTCTTCTTCGTATTAATTCTGTTATGCGAATTCTGAGTTTGTGTTCATCGTTTCTGGTTGTTTCTCAATTGTAATTGGAACGGCTGGGGTGAGCAATCGAATTGTTGTTTTTCATTAACAGCGATTTGAAGTTTATCAATTGATTGGGTTTATTGTTGAAATTTTCGATATTAGAAGAAGCTACACGTTGAAGAGCTAATATGTAACCATCCTTCGTTTGAATCTATAAACAAAATAAAAGTTTAGATTTTTACGATTGATTCAATGAAACCTTGATTCTAAGAAAGAGATGAGATTTAACAGTTTGTTCAGTGCAGGAGTAATTAGCGGGATGAATGAGATCAGCGCAGAGAGAATTTATCGGAGATTCACGGGGGAGATGAGACTGTGTCCCGCCGGAGAAGATCGTGAAAACGGTCAATACGACGGCGAGTAGCCATTTCATTGTTGCCGGAGATGAACTGTTTCTTTCTACAAATGTGAAATTACTTTTTTCTCCTTTTACTTATGAATATGGGATTTTTTTGTCAACGAATGCGAATCTTATCTCCTCGTGGATTTGAGGTTACTATTGTTTTCTCTCATAAAGCATAGTTAGCATTTATCTGAGAGAATTTATCTCTGAGTGAAGTTAACTTATAAGTTACCAAAACAATTCAATGAGACTAGCTCTAAAATAATAAAAACTAGGGAATATCCCATGTATTACATGTACAATCAAACCTTGCCCATCCAACTTTGAAAAAAATGTTAAATTTTAAGATTGAGGATAGAGAGATATGTTAATCTTAGATTTGTTTGTTTGCTAGATGTTAGGCCCACCTCAAAGGCCTGATTGGCACCTAAACGAAACATCATTGGTGAAATAGTCATCAATATAATATTATTATTTTTATTTTATTTTTTTGTTAGAACATTGTTATAAATTTTTGTCTCTATTGGTGAAAGACTCATTAAGTCTCTCATTAATTTAATATTTATTTTAAATCAAATTACATATTTTAGTAGTTTGACTTGAATTTTTATTTTAAATGTTATCTTAAATTAAAATATATGTAGTTAATATTTTTTAAATCATATCAAATTTTGTTTTAAATATATCCACTTTCACTAATTAGTTATATTTGTTTATATAATCTATAATAGTAATAATGATCAAATCTAATAATACAATACAATATAAATATTACAATAAAGAGTTATATTCTTTTAAAATTAAGAATAAAAATACATAGCATAAAGTCATAAGAAATAAACTTGAAATGCAAGAATACATAAATAACATATAAAACTAATAAGATGAAGGGATGATGTCTATATATAAGGGAAAAAATAATTATTATACATAATTATAATAATATAAAAATATTTTTTTATTTTTTATTTTTCCAAATTTCGGAATTTTTTTTATTAGCTAAAATAATTTTAAATAAATGTTATTGTAATTTAACTAATATTAATTAAAATAATATTAATATATAATTTAAACTTTTTTTTACGGCAAATAATTATTTTATTAACATGAAGAAAGAAAGTCAAGATACAAACGGTTTGTTAACCAAACAGAAGGGTAGATACAATTCGAGAAAAACAAGTTATTTGATGGTCGATGGAACTTGCTAGATAGATTATTTTATTTTATGATTTATAGAAAAAAAAGTAAAACAAAATAATAACATATAAACTATTTAATTATGTTTTGAAACTATTGTTGATTTGATTTATGAGAATAAAATATGAACCAATTATGAACTGCCATGTGTCTCAGATAAAAGGTTCTCATGAGGCTCTAAGAGCATCTCCGAGGGATACTTCATAATTGAAGTGTGTGTGTGTTTGTCTCCAATGATAACACTTCAAATACAACTTTAAAACTATTTGTAATTTGCATTATAGTCTTCATATTGATCACAATTAATTAATATCATAAAACTTTTATAAACAACTAAAAACATACATTAAAAATATTACAAAAATATTTAATATATAAAATATTACATTATAATGTAAAATTACATATTAATAATAATAAATTACATAAACTAAAAAAATTACAAATGAAATACTAAATTACTCACTAAAATTATTTCCTTGTTTATGTAACTTTATTTTGTAGTTCATTTTCTTAATGTAGTATTATTTTTATATAGTTTGTTATTTAAGATCATGTAATATTTATTATATATTAACATTTTATCATTTAAAAATATATTTCAATTTATAAAAGTATATATGAAATATTTGTGAATTATGAAATTTTCTAGATTAAAATGAGTAAAGAAACAAAATTAATAAGATTATGTATATGATATACAATTGTAGAGACTAAGATGCAATTAAAAAAATTAAAACTTCAAATTTGAAGGTTTGGAGATTGGGTTGGAATATCAAAAATTTCATATTTGAAAGGATAGAGTGTTCCCTTGTAAATACTCTAAGAGTATCTCAAATGAGAGGACTATAAAATTGTTTTTTTTTTTATTTTTATTATATTTAATAGTGAAAGATTTTATGAGAGACCTCCAGTAATAATGTTTTTAAGGAGATTTTGAACCTGTCAAATAAGTAAATAGCAGCCGAAAGAAGACTCCCTCCATTTCTCAGTGTCTTCGTGAGTCTCTTCTCCATTAGTCACATTCACATAGAAAAATCCCTTCTTCACTCTTTGCATGTCCTCACACAAACAAGTTATAACAACTCAAAAGAAAGAAAAATCATAAACTTGGATTCATTTCAGATCTTCCAAACCCTTAGATGTTAAAATGTTGTCCAATCAACTTCTCTTCACTTACTTCTTCGTCGCACTTATCCTCTCCAGCTTCGTATCCTCTACAAAACTAGACAAAAAAGAAGGTATGTATTTACATATAAATAATGTTGGTTTCCGTAGATGTTCTCTACAATTTGAATTTCGCAGTTGCAGCTTTAAACAGAGTAGCGAAGGAATTAAAGAAGAGTAATTGGGATTTCACTGTGGTGGATCCATGCGACCTCTCATCTCAAGGAGGGGGATGGAGGGATCTTAACACCCCTAAAGGATTCGAAGATGCCGTTACTTGTAACTGTTCATCCGTCGTTTGCCACGTCACCAGCATGTGCGCTTCTTCTCTTTTTCTTACATCATCTTGTCTTTTTGTTTTTCTTTATAAACTTGCATGGTCTTAATAATTAGCACCGAGGGAATTCAATATATTATCGGTGAATGATTAAATTTAGACATGTTTAAACTTTAAAGTCTATGTCCTATTTTCCAAAAGCCTATCACGAATTATTCAATTATTTTCATAAAAAATAATTTTGGATTTAATTTCATCTATTTATGAGGAAATTTGTGATGCCATCCTCGTTGTTGACCTTTCCGACAAATCCTTGAGATCTCTTATAAAATTTAAAAATATTGAATTGTTATTGGGTGGAAAATATATTAGCACCTCAATAGAAGATATCTAAACAATAGAATATTGAAAGAAAACAAAAAAAGTAAGAGAGAAAATGTGTAAAAGTCTCTTAAGAGACTATATATATACAATAAAACCTCTATAAATTAATAATATTAGGATCAGTATATTTTTATAATATTTTATTAATTTATTGAGGTTATTAATTTATAGAAATGATATTTGAGTCAAAATAGCAATTAATACTCGATATTAATAAATCGAGTATTAATTTATAGAGGTTTAACTGTAGTTTTATTTTGATTGATCTCTTTGTTATTAAGAATCTCATTTAACACCTGTATTGTTTTGATTTAAAATTTAAATTTAAATATATAACTAAATTATATATAATATTAATATTTTAATGATGAAAAACGTATAAGAAGTTCTAAACCAATATAGATGCTCTAATGGGCCTATGTTTTGCAACAGAGTTCTCAAGGTATAAGACCTTCAAGGATCTCTTCCTACTTTAACAGGACTTCCTTTCCTGCAAGAGATGTGAGCAGAATTTATTCGATTTTTTGATAAAGAGAGCAGATTTACTCATCTGTTACTGTTATTATCTTTCGTTAATTAACTTAACTGTCACTTTTCTATCTCTGCAGTGATCTCAGTAGAAACTATCTCACTGGTTCCCTTCCTACAGAATGGGCAGCCTGGCCACTTGTCAATATGTATGTATATGCATATATATATATTTCAGTTCTTATACACTTTATATATATATGTATAGATTGATGATAATTTCCTTAAAATAGTACCAAATGAAGTTTTTTTTGTCAAAAATAGCACAAAAAAATCATGAGACATTTAAAGCATTTTAATAAGTTTATAATTTTTTTTTTAGTTTGAGTTAACTATTTTAGGGTTTAGGGTATAGTTTTAGGCGATAGAGTTTAGGGTTACCCTAACCCTAAACCCTAAATCATAAACCCTAAAACTTTATGATATATAAGGTTAAGAGATTTATAATATATATGAGAACTATCCATTAATAAAATACTATTTGTGGCATAAATAAAAATATGTAAGAGAACTAAATATGGTACACAAGTTTTATTTTGTGCTATTTAAGAGAATTGATTGATTGCATATGTTTGTTGGATGATGAAAATGCAGCACTCTACTTGGAATCGGATAAGTGGTCCAATCCCAAAAGAATATGGAAGTTTAAAAAACCTTCGCAGTTTGTGAGTACATATTTTTGTAATCTCTTATTCGTTTTTTTTTTTGCCCTTTAAATTTCTGGAACAGTTCTTTTTCAGTGTCTTGGAATACAACCAGATTTTAGGGGAATTACCTCCAGAACTAGGGAATCTAAAAAACATTCAAAGACTGTAAGAACATTTGTCCTACGTTCTCTCAAAATTTTACTTCCTTTTTCTTTTTAATACTCCCTCGCTTTCATAATATAAAGTGTTTTAAAGGTTTTTTTGTGTTTAAAAATATAAAATTTTTTCACATTTCTATGTAACTTTTACTTTATTGAATATTGTGTGACCAATAATAATTTGCAGTTTTTTTTATTGTCTAAATTTTTTTTGTTTATATATTTAATAAAACTTTTTATTTAGAACAAAAGTAATTTCTTAATATGCGTGTTTTAACCCAAACTACCTTATTTTTGAAACAGATGGAGTATTTAATTGTGTTTGCTAGTCTTGAGAGTCTGTTTTCTTTTTATAGGTTTGTTAGCTCGAACTATTTGACAGGGGAAATACCAAGTACATTCGCTAACCTTACTACGTTGATTGATTTATAAGTATTTCTCTGCTTTTTATTTGATTCTGAAACATATATTTTAGGGAGATTCTAACTTTTTTTTGTTCTCTTGATTTCTAGTCGTATAAGTGACAACAAATTCAATGGTACTATACCAGATTTCATCCAGAACTGGACAGAACTTGAAAAATTGTAAGCAATACAAAGGATTGAAATGTTTGTTTTGCTTCATAAATCAGGGTTATTCAAGCATTTCTTCTCTAGGAAAGTTAAGAGACTTGAAAGTACAAAACCTTTGTGTGTGGTGATTCCTTAGCTTTAACAAACTGAGTGGACCAATCCCGGCCACATATTCCGCTCTTACAAATGTAGATTACATGTATGATGCTCCTTCTCTTCTTTCCTCTGTTTCCCTATAAGCGTTTTATAGAGTAATGTTTAATTGTGCTGCACTTTGTTTTCCGATCTTGCAGATATTTTACAAGTAACATGTTAACTGGGGAAGTACCAAGTTGGATGATAGACGAAGGTGACAAGATGTGAGTTTTCTTCACCGATATATATACAACACAATTCTTTGTAGTGAGAGCGGCAGAATAACGTTTTCTTTGGTTGTTGTATCTTTTTATTGCAGTGATATTACTTACTATAACTTCTCCAAAGATACCAAAACAGCAAAATGTCAGGAGAACAGCGTGTAAGAAGATCAATAAACGTACCAACTTCTCATGCCTTCAAATTCACTATAAATCTTACGGTTTCTTGGTTTTGTTCTATTTGCAGGAATATGTTTTCAAGCACAAGCCCTTTCATGGCATATAACACTCACTAGAATATTGATTGGTATTACGTTATGTTTTGCCACAGCTCAAATGGTTTGTGTCCGAGTAACTATATTTGTCCTAAAAGTAAGTCTTTGAAGCTAATATATACATTACAAAACCATATCGCTTAATATGATCTGCGCATCTTATTTATCTTCGGTCATTAATCATTCGCTCTCAGCTTTCTATGGCCTTCATATAAACTGTGGTGGCCCTGAAATAACAATCAATGGGACTAAGTATGACGCTGACACAGCGGATGGATCCATTTTCTCTGATAGTAGTAGAAACGGTTGGGTTTCTAGCAATACCGGAAACTTCTTGGATGATGATCGTTCTATTGAAGAAGAAACCATATGGACGAATTCATCAGAACTAAAGATAGCAAATTCTAGCCTAGATTATAGGTTATATATGCAAGCACGTCTCTCGGCCATCTCCCTCACTTACTACACATTTTGTCTTGGAGAAGGAAGCTATATAGTTAATCTTCATTTCGCTGAAATTGTGTTCAGTGACATCAACTCGTATACCACTTTGGGAAGACGGTTCTTTGACATATACATTCAGGTATTTTGATTAAACTTATTTTATAATTGTCAGAAAGATTTGTAAAGCTGAATCAATTGGCTGGCGTAATAATGTGCAGGGTAAACTTGAGATTAAGGATTTCAATATTGTTGATGAGGCAAAAGGTGCCTTAAGAGCCGTGGTTAAGAATTTTCCGGTTATGATTACAAATGGGAAACTAGAAATAAGATTGCAATGGGCTGGGAAAGGAACACAAGGCCTGCCTCAAAGAGGTGTATATGGTAACCTCATATCGGCTGTATCAATAGATCCAGGTAAACTTTGCTAAATCCAAAACTATCTCAGAGAGATTTCGCCTTAATTTGAGTGTTTTTCTCTGCTGACTTGATCTCCCATGATCTTGCTGTATCCACCAAAGGAGCTTGGCAGTGGAACTGGCGGTGGTGGTACAATTGTCGGTAGTGTAATTGCTTCGACTGTGTTTCTTGTGCTTTTAATCGGTGGTATATTATGGTGGAGAGGCTGCTTAAGACCCAAGAGTCAGATGGAAAAAGGTACTTTTACAAAGACTTGCTTAAACATCTTTTTTAGCAATATAATTAATTTTGAGTTCTGTCTCTTCATTTCTTCCTAAACTCAACGTGTTTCTTCAACTCAGATTTCAAGAATCTAGATTTCCATATCAGTTCATTTCGTTGAGGCAAATCAAAGTTGCCACAGATAACTTTGATCATGCAAACAAGATCGGAGAAGGTGGTTTCGGTCCTGTACACAAGGTTAGGATCATACTGTAAATGACATTGTTGTGAGAAAAAGAATGACAAATGATATATGACTTTTTAAGTTTGCCTGTTGTATGAATACAGGGAGTGTTGCCTGCTGGAACTGTAATCGCGGTGAAGCAGCTATCATCGAGATCAAAACAAGGGAATCGAGAGTTCTTGAACGAGATTGCTATGATATCAGCTCTCCAGCATCCTCATTTGGTTAAACTATATGGATATTGTGTTGAAGGTAACCACCTCTTGCTAGTCTACGAGTACCTAGAAAACAATAGTCTCGCTAGAGCACTTTTCGGTTAGTCATCCCCTTAAAAAACATCAAACTAGTTTAAGAGGATACATCCAATTCCAATTTTTGTTTTTGTTTCTATCAAATTTTAAAGGTCCTCCAGAGACTCAGATACGACTAAACTGGCCAATGAGGCAAATGATTTGTGTGGGGATAACGAGAGGACTAGCTTATCTCCACGAGGAATCAAGACTCAAGATCGTACAAAGAGATATCAAAGCCGCTAATGTCTTGCTGGACAAGGAACTAAACCCAAAGATTTCTGACTTCGGTCTTGCGAAGCTTGATGAAGAAGAAAACACACACATGAGCACACGAGTCGTCGGAACGTAGTGAGTTAAATATCAGTTAATCAATCATCACAAACATAAAGTTTCAGCTATGTGAGATTCTGATAAGTTATAGCCAAAATATAACTTTTGTTTGCAGTGGATATATGGCTCCAGAATACGCAATGAGAGGCCATCTGACAGATAAAGCCGACGTCTATAGTTTCGGCATTGTGGCTCTTGAAATCGTTCATGGAAAGAGCAATACGAGCTCACGATCCAAAGTTGATACCTTCTACCTTCTTGATTGGGTAAATCATCATTTCACCTTCTAAAACACTGAAACATAAACATTAAATTAAACCCTAAATTATGGATTTGAATCTCATTTTCTTCCACAGGTACACATTCTAAGGGAACAAAACAAACTGCTGGAAGTAGTAGATCCAAGGGTAGGAACAGATTACAACGTACAAGAAGCTATGACGATGATTCAGATTGGGATCCTCTGCACAAGTCCAGCTCCTGCGGATAGACCGTCGATGTCGATGGTGGTGAGTATGCTCGAAGGAAATTCCATGGTGGATGTTGAATTGCTTATACAAGCTTCGCTTGAAAAAGGAAGCGAAAAGGACGAAGAGAGCCTGAGGGCGATGAAAAAGCATTACGCAATGATAGGTGAAGAAGAGATAACGAATATAACGGATCAAATTGTCACCATAGAGGGACCTTGCACGTCATTATTGGGAGATCGATGAGATCAACCCAAGTCGAAATCAACTTAGATTATGAACCGAGATTAAGAAGTATGTAGAAATTGTTGATAATTATCATGATAGACTCATAAAAATAATGTTACAAGATATATTATCTTATATAGAGATAAAATCATCTAAATACAAGATACTGACAATTATCAACAATCTTCTAAAATATTTTTAGTTTTGGTTCATAATCTTGGCCGGGCGCTATACACTCCTAATCTTAATTCTTCTTATTGGAATACCAGATGTTGAGAAAAAGTTATGGAGTAAGTAATTATGACATCTTGTTTTTCTTTTTCAGTAAAGTTTGTTTTATTATAGTTACTAGATTTTAAACTTGCTGGATGTAATTTTTAATTACTAAAAGCAACCTCATCGCGCTGAAACTCTCACTTCAGTTTCTAAAAATTATAATAACAATATATTTATTATAGTTTAAATAAATAATTTAAATTTAAATTATTAAATGAATATAAACCAATTAGAACAAGCCACATAAGCAATAGAGGTTCTAATGCAGAAAACCGGTTCTCAGTTTTTATGACTTCCTCTCTCTTACTTTTATTATTTTTAATATATTGCTTAGATATTGGCTGAGAAACTCCCGATGGAGTTGACCCAATATAAATCACTAAATACAAATATAATCATTTGAATTTTAAAAGATAAATCTATATAAATGCAAAAAACATTTACCAAGCGATATACAATATATATTGTCGAGGATACTCTTTTTTTTGGAAAAGCAATGAATCATTAGGTGATGCTATAACGAGTTTGACGGGTAAACTCTATCCATCAAAGTAAGTGCATCATGTCATAAGAGAATTTGACCAAGTCATTTATGTCCCTATTTCGCAATACATCTCACTTACTATACTTACATGGCAAAAACAAAATTAGTTTAGTTTCAACCCGAATAATCCAATTCACCAATTCATGTCATGTATTTTTCTAAATACTCAACATTTTACACAGCAAATGAGATTTAAATACGACCTGGTATACTTGTACATATTTTAGTGTCGGTAAGGGAAAAAAAACAAATTTACAATGAAGAGTATTCTTTTCTATTTTATTTGTTGGTATAAAACTTATAGCATCCCCATGAAAAAATAATATCAGTGTGTTACTATTTAGTAGTATTTACCAACTTACTAGAGTTTTTTTTTTGTTAAAAGGCATCCGAAATTTGAGTTTATTAATATTTTTAATGTATATTTTTAGAACATTATTAGTGAAGAGTCTCTCACCATAGTATCTCAAATATAAAAAAATAATAAACAAATAAATAATAATATTTAATTATGAAAGTCTCTAAAAAATGGTGAGATTCTCTCATTTGAGAGACTATTAGAGAGTCTCTCAATTTTTTTAAAGACTCTCACAATTAATTAATATTATTTATTTTATATTTAGAGCATCTGCATTGCAGATCCAGAATCATGTCTTTCGACATGGGGCCTGCCAGAATCATGTCTTCCGCCAATTTAAAAAAAAAAAAAAATTAATTTTGTTTGTCGCAACGAATCACGTTGCGACATGTGGCAATATTTTGGGAGAGACAATGTCTTCCCAGAGACATTGTGTCTCTGATGCTGCTGATGGTCTTAGAAACTCTCCAATATGAATGCTCTAATGATTTATTAATTAATATTATTTATTTTATACTTAGTCGACTAGTGATTTGACTGTAAATGTTGATATGGGTTAGATAAATTACTGACAGTTGTATGGCTAGTTGATAATTTAGTCATATGGCTAATTTAGTTGATTTAGTTACGTTTTCTCAAAATAAAAACAGTTGTATTTTTTATCAAAGGAAAACAGTTGTATGGCTAATTTAGTTACATTTTTCTTCATGTGGTTGTAGCTTTTACAACAAAAATATAAGTTGATTAGTAAATATTTCCTTCTTCGTATAAATTATAAAATTAATATGAAATAAAAGTAATTTGTTTTAACCGATCCGGATACTGCAGAGCAAATTACCAACAAGCACAATGATGAATAATAGATCGAAGGAGTCTCGAAACACTAGTGTTGGGAGCTTCCAAAGACAGTACTGATTTTCAAGTGAATAACTACTACAAGAAAGCCTGGTTGGAGAGTCGAAACATCGAAATTTGTTTTGATGTATATGAATGAAAAACGTAGAAACAATTTTTTCTTATTCCTAATCAAAAGAAAACAATTTGCTTAAAAGTTATAACTACAGCTTGCTTTGATTTTAATCAAAAGTAATGGAATTTAATTTATGGACTATGGAGTATATTTTGAGGATCAGAAACTGGATATCGAATTAGATCATGGGGTAACGGTAATATCACAGTACCAAGTAGCTCTTGGTTTAGTGGCATTTTTTAAAGAGATTAGACCACTGACAAAGAGATCACAAGTTCGAGTATACTTGGGAGGAGGGATATTCCAAGAGGAAAATCTACAAGGAAGATTTTGTGACAATGAGTCGTCATTTTTCTTTTCTTTTCTTTTCTTTTTTAATCTAGATTGTAGTTTGGGACAATGGTTTGTTTTAGAGAGTTAGACAGATTTTATAGAGAAAATAAATGGATTTACGAGGAAGTTTCATCGAGATTTGTCAATCGAAGACTTTTTCATCGTTTAACGACCTCGTCTTTACATTTTTTAGTGCCGGTCAAGAGAAAAAATACAAAAATAAAATGAAGGGAATACTTTTCTTTTGATGAAGAAATACTTTTCTATTTTACTCTACGTGTTTATAATCTTGTTGGTGGAAATTTAAGTCATCGCCTCAGATAAAAAAGCTAAGTTCGGTTTGTTGCTAGCTCAGTTATATTTCTTACGAAATTTGAGACGGTATATTTATATATCTACTTAAGGTTTAGACCGTTTAGTCGAGGAGTTATTTGACTATATATGTATGTTTTTTAGTTATAGTTCATGTCACTCAGATTGTTATCTCACTTCTAACATTCAATGTAACATAGAAGTCACGAATCTTATATAGACCTCGATCTCTCCAATTGCTTAAACTTGGGACCATCACCTTAATGTGTTAGGAGTTCTTGCTTGGAAAGTCCAAACGCCGGCAAAATTAAAGAATTTTATATGGGACATAGTCTTACGATGTCTAGCGGTAAATCCAACGCACAAAGTTAGTTGGGATTATTGAATATTGTATTTTAATGAAATTGAGTGTATTTTAAATTCAAAGAGAAATCAAGTGTTATTCAATTGTGTATTTAAAAAATACAATAAAATCATATGTTATTGGATACAATATTTGTTTAATGTATTTTAAAATACATTACAAACTCATGTTATTGAACACAGACATGATTTTATTATATTTTAATAAGGATAGATTTTGATGTAATTTTTTAACTAAAATATGAGTAAATGAAATACCACCTCTTACCCTAGTATTTCTAATATATTTCATCTCTCCTTAGATTCTCCCAATTGCTTATGGAGATTCTCACAATATCCTATTGAAATTTAATTTATTAATTTAAAATAATTATCAGTGTAAATTTTTGATCTTGTGGAAATTGAGTATCGTTAGAAATATATATTACATTTTCATATTTTTTTTTGAATGTATCACAATCGGATATTCTATATGTTTTATCCATACACAAGATTATTGGTCAACAATTAGAAGATCGAGTATTTTGGTTGACTGAACAAATATTTTTGTTACTAACAAATATTTTTTTCTTATAAAAGTTTTGATGAATGTTATTTTGTTATAACAATTTTGAAAATATTAGGTAGTATTTTCAATAATTTCCAAATACAAGGTAATCCATATAAAAGTATTAGCAATAGATTTAAGAACCCACGTTGAGTCTTGTCATTTCATCAAAATCCACTAATTGGATTTTAAAATAACTGTAACTTTAATTAAGTCCTTTAAAATCAAATAAAAACTTAATCCAATAATAGCCCCTTAAGGTGGGGTTATTGAATATTGTATTTTAACGGTGTATTTGAATTCAGAGAGAAATCTATTGTTATTCAATTGTGTATTTGAAACAATACAATACAATCCGCTGTTATTGGATACAACATTTGTTTAATGTATTTTAAAATACATTAAAAACACATGTTATTGAATATAAACAAGATTTTATTGTATTTTAATAAAGATGGACTTTGATGTAATATTTTAACTAAAATATGAGTAAACAAAATACCACCTCTTACCCTAGTATTTCTAAATTATTTCATCTTTTCTCATGTTCTCTCAACTGCTTCCAGAGATTCTCACAATATCATAATAAAAATTAATTTTATTAATTTAAAATAATTATCAATGTAAATTTTTGATCATGTGGAAATTGAGTATTGTTGAAAATATAATAGATTGCATTTTCAGATTTTTTTTTAATTTATCATAATCAAATATTCTACATGCTCTAACCATGAACAAAATTATTGGTCAACAAGTAAGATCAAGTAATTTATTAAGATCGAATAGGCCTAAATTTTTTGCTCCTTTTTGAGCTACTAGGTATCACCTTCAAGACTTTACTAGCCAAGGTTGTGATCCTGAAACTCCGCATGAATTGTTTAAGCATCGTCATGCATCATTAATAAATGTGATTGAGATAATATTTGGTGTTTTTCAAGTCGGTCTGATGAATTTCCTATTGAAGAAGATGATGAAAACATGGAGGACAACATATCATTCGATGATTCTCAAAACAATGAAGAAAGTTTTGGGACACAATATCAAAAACGAGAAATGCAAACATATGAAGAGAAACAATGGCACATAGGCCCCCGACGATGTGGAGAGATGCAACTAATAATGAAAACTATATATGGAGATAAAGTTTTTAGTTATTTTTTTAAGATAATTTTATATTGAAATATATGGATTTTTTTTCTTCTTATAAACGTTTTGATGAATGTTATATTTTGTTATGACTATTTTGAAAATATTAGGTAGTTATTTTATTTTCAATAATTTCCAAATACAAGGTAATCCATACAAAAAGTTTAGCAATAGATTTAATAACTCACATTTGAGTCTTTTCATTTCATCAAAATCTATTAATTGGATTTTAAAATAAGTACAACTTTAAGTCCATTAAAATCAAATAAAAGCTCAATTGAATAACAACCCCTAAAATGGATACATGGGATTCAACATGTCCAAGTTGTTGAGTAGATGAAATAACGATTAACCATCATTACTACTCTAGTAACTTAAAATTAGTATGTAGTGCTAAGTAACCCTTATTTGCTATATAAAAAAAACCCCCTTATTTGCTATTTCTATAGTATTGGATTTTGGGTTCATAAGGTTTGTAATTATTTATTCACAGTTGATGAAAGGTTACCCTACACCAGAGTGTATTCGCCTAAATTAATTTTTCCTTCTTCTACGCTCTAAATTAACCTCAGTTTCATCTGAATTTGTATCAACTACAAACATGGGCTGAATCCTCAAATCCCAATGGCTCCAAAGTAATTTATTGTATTATCATTTTATTCAAATTGGACTACTACTTTTGGATCATGTCATCGAGACCAGGAAAGATATCACGAGGTATATCCATGGTATTATGGTTCATTTAGAAATCGACGGGCAAGATAGTTTTCTAGGGGCCTCTCAAGAGCCTCCGGATATTTTCAACCATGCTACTAGTGAGTATAAGGCTTGGAAAAATTGTCACATACTCGAGTTTCGGAGGATATTAACCAATTAGCGAAATTAGCAAACGAGCAAGATGTCAAGTGAATGGTTCTTGGAAGGCATCCGAGTCCACCATGATTTTTGGATTCATGTGACAGAGTCTTTATCTTAATACCTAGTAGCCTCATATTATTATCTGACTGCAAATAAAACTTCAAACCGAAGAAAAGAATGAAAAACCTATGGCTGAGTATCTGAAAGGGATTAAAGGAGTGTGTGAATAACTAGCTTCTATTGGGAACCCAGTTAGTGAGAAAATGAAAATCTTTGCTGCTTTACATGGTCTTGGAAGGGAATATGAACCATTAAGACCTCTGTGGAAGGATCCATGGACACATATCCCTCTCCAACCTTTGAAGATGTGATTCCAAAGCTAACTGCGTACTCTGATCGATTAACAAGCTATGATACGTCCGCTGTTTCACCTCACCTAGCTTTCAATACGGTTAGAACTGAGTCTCCTGGATACTATCAAAGCAACTTCAGAGGAAAGAACTCATATGGTCGCTCTGGGAACTCAAGAGGAAGAGGATCATTCAGTACGCGAGGCAGAGGATTCTATCAACAATTTTCTTCAAGCCCTGGAAACTCCAATACTTCATGTGCAGAGAACAGGCTGGTTTGTCAGATATGTGGAAAAGTTGGCCATCCAGCTCTTAGGTGCTGGCACAGATTCAACAACTCATACCAGTATGAAGAATTGCCTAACGCCTTAACTGCTATGAGAATAATCGATGTTTCAGAAGTTTCAGGCCATGAATGGTACCTGATACAGGTGCCTCTGCACATGTGACAAACTCCACTACTCATCTGCAGCAGGCACAACCCTATACTGGTTCTGACTCAGTGATGGTTGGAGATGGCTATTATCTACCAATTACTCACACTGGATCAACAAGCTTTCAGTCAACATCAGGTAAACTACCATTAAAAGATGTTTTGGTATGTCCTGAAATTGCAAAATCCCTTTTATCTGTATCAAAACTAACTAGGGACTACCCATGTGCATTTGAGTTTGATTCTGATGCTGTGCGTGTCAATGATAAGGCAACAAAGAAGCTGTTAATCCTGGCAAGCCACCATGATGGTCTATATCTACTGAAGGATTCTCTCAATAAGGCATTTTTCTCTTCTAGACAACATTCTGCATCAAATGAAGTTTGGCATAAGAGACTCGGCCATCGAAAGCTATCTTTATCAATAAGAACTCCAAGGTGATCTGTGAAGCTTGTCAGCTTGGCAAGAGTTCAAGACTACCGTTTTTAGCTTCTTCTTCAGCTATTACAAAACCCCTTCAAAGGATCCACTGTGACTTTTGGGGACCTGCACCTGTTATGTCTGGTCAAGGGTTTAGATACTATGTTATTTTTATCGATGACTACTCCAAATTTTGTTGGTTCTATCCACTTAAGTTAAAATCAGACTTCTATTCAATCTTTGTTATATTTCAAGCAATGGTTGAGAACCAGTTTCAGACAAAAATTGCTTCATTTCAGGGTGATGGGGGAGGAGAGTTTATCAGTAAACAGTTTATTACTCACTTGCAACAGGCTGGAATCAAACAGCAAATGTCATACCCGCATACACCGCAAAAAAACGGAATTGCAGAAAGGAAGCATAAACATATAACAGAGTTAGGCTTGTCAATGATATTTCAGAGTAAGATACCTCTTAAATACTGGGTTGAAGCCTTCTTTACTTCATGTTTCTTGGGTAATCTTCTTCCATCATCGTCCCTGGATAACAAAAGGAGTCCTTATGAAGTTTTATTTGGTCATACTCCAAACTACACATCTCTAAGAGTGTTTGGCTGTGCATGTTACCCAACACTTAGAGATTATGCCAACAACAAGTTTGATCCAAGATCCTTAAAGTATGTTTTTCTTGGATACAATGACAAATACAAGGGATATAAATGCTTATTCCCTGCAACTGGAAGAGTATATATAAGTCGGCATGTCATCTTTGATAAGTCCACATTTCCCTTTTCAAGAATGCCTCATTATGTTCAATATGCAACAAATATGCTTGAAGCAGGGCAAATGAGCTCTTACCCTCAGAAAGAATCCGAGTCTGAGCCAAATATTCAACAAACTACCAGTGAAGAAACATCATCAAATTCTTTTTACTTGGAAGCACAATAACTCCAAGCATTTTCACCTCTTAAGACTTTCCTCCACTTCCATCTCGTGTAACTACTACAGGTAATGTTACCACGACTGAAGCAGAGAATGCAGAACTGCCTCCTGCTATTGGTGTGGTGAGTCCTGAGTGTACGACGGGCTTAGAACCTGATTCTATTGGCAACAGCTCACCACTCCCAATAAGCAGAGAAGACAGCTTAATTTCGTCACCTTCCCCTGCAACAGATCAAACAGCAACAAGAAATCAAGGGTTAACACACCCTATGACTACAAGATTACGGTCAGGAATTTCAAAACCAAATAAGAGATATGTTATGCATACACAGAGAGTCTCATTCCAAGAACCAAAAACAGTTGAAGAAGCACTAAAACACCCTGGATGGACAGGTTCAATGCACGAGGAGATTGACAACTGTAAAGAAGCTCATACTTGGTCTCTAGTCCCATTCACCCCAGATATGCATGTTCTTGGAAGCAGATGGATTTTTAGAACAAAATTGAAAGCAGACGGGTCTCTAGACAAACTCAGGGCAAGGCTTGTTGCTAAAGGATTCAACCAAGAAGAAGAAGTGGACTATCTAGAAACATATAGTCCTGTTGTAAGAACAACTACAGTCAGAGCTATTCTTCATGTGGCAATGATTATGAAGTGGGACATCAAGCAATACGATGTTAAAAACGCATTCTTACATGGAGAACTCTCTGAAACTGTCTACATGACTCAGCCTGCATGCTTTGTGGATCCACTAAAGCCAAATCATGTGTGCCATCTCCACAGATCAATCTATGGCCTCAAACAATCTCCTAGAGCCTGATTTAACAAATTTACAACATTTCTATTGGAGTTTGGCTTCACCAGCAGTATCCCAGACCCATCACTATTTGTGTATATCAAGGACAAAGATGTTATTCTCCTGCTGCTATATGTGGACGATATGGTAATCACTGGCAACAATTCAAAGAGCCTCAACAAGCTTTATGAAAATATGCAGGAGCAATTCAGAATGAAAGATCTGGGAACTCTTCACTATTTTCTCGGGGTTCAAGCAAACTTTCATTCAAAAGGACTATTTTCGTCTCAACAAAAGTATGCAGAAGACTTGTTAGCCGTAGCCGGTATGAGTGATTGCTCCTCTGTAGGCATACCTCTCCGCTTACAGCTAGACAGAGTCCCAGATCAAGATAAAATCTTTGACAATCCTATATACTTTCGAAGCCTGGCCAGAAAGCTGCAATATCTCACCTTAACAAGGCCAGACATTCAATTCGCTGTGAACTATGTCTGCCAAAAGATGAAAGAACCAACAGTCTTAGACTTCAAGCTCCTAAGAAGTTAAAGGGATGTGAAATGAACCGTTACTATGGGAATTTCTCTCAGCAGTGACAGATTGCACTCTTCGTGCCTACAGCGACAGTGACTTTAGCGGATGCAAAGCCACAAACAGGTCCACCGGTGGGTTCTGTACATTCTTGGGATCCAATCTTATTTCGTGGTCCTCCAAGAAGCAGCCTACCGTCTCCAAGAGCTCCACTGAAGCAAAATACCGGTCAATGTCTGAAACTGCCTCAGAGATTAAGTGGCTCAGCTCTGTATTGAAAGAACTGGGAATACCTCTGTTGCAAACTCCGGAGCTGTAATATGATAATTTGTCCACGGTTTATCTGACAGCGAACCCGGCTTTCCATTCCCGAACTAAGCACTTTGACAGAGACCACCACTACATTCGAGAAAGAGTTGCTCTTGGCACAGTCATAGTGAAACATGTTCCATCTCATCAACAAATAGCTGGCATATTCACTAAATCACTGCCTTAATAAAGCCTACTGCTCGTTGAGATTCAAACTTGGTTGACGTTCCCCCCACACCAAGTTTGAGGGGTAGTATTAAGATGAAGACTCTGTCACAGGAAGAGGTTTCACAAAACGACACACACTCAGCAAATGGACCCAAGGATAAACAGCAAATGGGCCACAAAGAAGACATGCCCACTCAGCAATTCAAAGCCTTTCACCAACAGTCTTCTTCCCCAGCAAGTAAAGACAAAAGCAGAGCAAGGTGTGTCAGTCCGAGTACGGATCAAATCATATTGAGCAATCGTTATGTCATGTTGGCACAATGAAACGTGGCATTTAGGGTTTAGGACTCAAGCTTATATCCTCTATAAAAGAGATGAGTAATGTAACCCTAAAACTAAGAAATTGAGAAATGAAAATAAAGAATCAGTTCTTCAAATCTTCTCTGTAACTGGGTTTTGTTTACACTAGGAACAAAATGTATGAAAAAAGCCAAGAAGGTGTAGGAAAATTATTGATGTAAACTCTTCTTCTCGATCAGGAGGAGTTCTATTTTAATTTAAAAATATAGTTGACGCAAAAAATGATTTAGGCGTACAAGATGGTGCATTTAGACTCGGATGACTATAATAATAACTTAATAAGCTTGGAGATTTATTCACTACAGAATTTTGAAACAAGGAAATGAAAGTTTAATTCACGGTATAATTTGAAGGCCCACGAATAGTCCAGAGAATAAATGTGAGTAACAACAACAGTAGGGTACAGCTTGTGAACATGGTTGGTGGGCATCAACTTCGTTAGTTATTGATTGATGAAAGAGATAAAAAAATGTTTGGTGGGAAAAAATCTCTTTCCTTATTGTTTCATTCCCAATTTCCATCTCATAATGCATCTCAAATGTGATGGCACAAGACAAAAAAACAACTTTTCAAGCTCCATATTGGATAATACTTTATTAAGTATTAAACATATACTCTTTCCATTTTACTTTAAGTGATGTTTTCAAAATTTTATGCAAAGCTTTTTTTTAGGGAAAAATTCATAAAAATACACCAATAATTTATTTATTTGTATAAATATATATGAACTTTTAAAGTACATACAAAAATATCTGAATTAGTTATTACTTTCATTATAATACATAAACTCTTAAATTGTATCCATTAAACACCCACAAGTTGATAGAAAATAATATTTATTAAAGTTTTAATAATAAACATTTTTAAAATGCGAAAACATATAAATTATTTTTAAAATCCAAGATTGAGAAAAATCTAAAGTAATTATAAATAAATTCTAAGAAAAGAAATTAAACTTGTGGATTATGGGATTTATAAATAAACAAATTACAAATATAAAACATTTCTAATAATCTTTAAAATTTCTAAAACTTCTAGAAGCTAAAATATTAGATTCATCATAAATTCCAATAATATAGTTATCATTTAATTTTTTTTTGAAAAATAGGATCATAAAATGATATTATTTTTTAACTATTCAATTGTTATATTGTTGACTATATTATTTAGATGAGAGTGTTGTGTGTAAATATATTAACATAATAAGTTATATATAATTATGTTTCATGTAATTTTTATGTTTAAAGATATAATATATGTAAATGTTTTATTTAAAATTTAAAATTTTTAGATTTTTATAGTATATTAGGAACTTCATCCAATTTTTTTATTTTTTATTTATAACAAAACTTTAGAATTTTAATATTATTCTTTTTAATCATTGAAGAAACTAGTTTTTGAAAAATTTTAGAATTACTTTAGAATTTTTAATGCATTTTTTTAAAACAATAGATGTTATTTTCTATCAACTCACGAGTTTTTAATGGATACAATTTAAAATTTTGTGTATTATAATAGAAGAAAATTTTAATATATGTATTTTGTAGAAATAAATAAATAGTTTTTGTATTTTTATAGTATTTACCTTTTTTGTTGTTGATATTTTGACTATTTGCACTGTGTTTCCCTATTAGTTGAATTGTTTACAATTTAAATTTAATGAAAAAACATGTATTCTATTGTGTTAAGTTTTATGAGTTTTCAACTCAAAATTGATTGGTTTGTATCCTTTATATACTAGTGTTAATCTATTTATACTTTCAATATTATATTTTGTATAATTTATTATTTTATTTTTACAAAAAAACACATTCATATAGTTTTAAGTTATTTGCCTTCCAATCACTTTTTTTTTGTAAGATCGATCCATATCAACGACACCTTTGAAATCTTATTTAATAATTTCATTTTTATAATTTGGATGTCTAAAGATAATTTTTTTTTAACAATGATCTATCAAAAGATTTCAATGGACCTTGCCACTTGGTGGAAGCATGGGGTCTGATACAAATCCATGTGTTGCTTTAATGGGCAAACAGAGAACCCCCAGCACCTCGGACCGCAGATCCTCGACCAACCGATTTTACTTCAGTATCCTATTGACAACATTTTTTATGTTTTCGAGCATATTTAATTTTTTCGGGTTTTGGTATTTTTAAAAATATTTATTGTTACATTTTTATATATTTTATGTACTTTTGACTATTTATTTGATTATTACTATTAACAAATATAGCTAATTATTAATAAACCAATGTTGTAAAATACGTTATACGCTAGACATATGGTAAGGCACTGTACAGCATATAAACGTATATACGGCCGTTTATGCGGAAACTATACAGTGAATTGTTTTTGTTAAAAATATATATAATATATAATAAAAAACATTATATGGCTAATTCCGTGTTTTCTTTTAATAAGGACTGTCATATAAATTTTTTGTTTTTTTCATCAATCATCCTACTTGATCAAATAACATAAACATCAATAAACTTAAGATGCAAACAATTTAAAGAGCAAAACATAAGACAAATCATAAATGTAAAATGGTACACAAAATAAATAAGATAGATAGTTTGTAATGCTATAGCCAAAAGGGACTAACCATAAAATTAAATATCAATCTCAACCGGATATCTATCCATACAGTCTTCCCATGGACTGTTAGGTGAAGGCTTAACGTTGCGTAGAGCTACCCAAACTGAGCTGTTACACTTAAAACCTGATCCCAAAGCAATCTGCCAAATCCTATCTCCTTCCTTCATCCTTCCTTTAGCTTCAATGTAAGCCAACTCATACCAAATTGAGCTCGAAGAAGTGTTACCAAACCTGTGTAGTGTCATTCTTGATGCCTCAACGTGTAATGGAGAAAGCTTAAGATTCTTCTCTAACTCATCTATTAGAGCTCTTCCACCAGCGTGGATACAGAAATGCTCAAAAGCTAGCTTAAAATCCGGTGTATAGTTCTTCAACTCTGGCTTAAAATACTTCTTCTTGACAAAAGTTACAAAGAAGGCAAGCTTCTCTTTTAATGGAAGAACAAGAGGACCCAAAGTCGCAATGTTGATCTTAAGTGTCCTTGCAGCCACCATTGGTAGATTCTTTGTCAAGGTAACTCCAATTATACCATCTTCATCTTCTTCTTGTGTTGCACATTCGAAAGACCTATCATCTGATCCGGTATGGATCCTTACAGTGTGAATAAGCTCGTATTTCGCGCGCACACGGTCTCTAGCTCTGTTGGAAAGCAGAACGGCAGCACCACCAACCCGGAACAAACAGTTTGTAACTAGCATTGACTTGTTTTTCCCTAAATACAAGTTCTGTGTGATGTTCTCTGTACTTACTACAATAGCATAAGTGTTCCTATGAACTTGTAATAATCCTTTTGCCACATCAACAGCTATAACTCCAGCACTACAACCCATTCCTCCAAGATTCAAACTCTTGATGTTATCTCTGAGTTTGTACTTGTTCACAATCGTAGAAGCAAGTGATGGAGTTGGATTAAACGTGCTGGAATTAACCACCAATATACCAATATCACCAGGTTTTACACCGGTATTGCGAAAAAGATTATCAATAGCTCCGAATATTACTTGTTCTGTCTCTTTACGAGAAGCCGCCATGTCTTGCTGAAGGGGAAAGCACTGAAAACCCTCGGGGATGTAGGTTTCTTGACCAAGACCGGATCGTTCAAGAATCTTCTCTTGGAAGTCAACTAAATGGTCACTCTCTTTGCTCTTCCAACACATGCCTGCTTCTCTTGCACGTCTCGCGTATCCCATTAGGGTTTGGATACTAACTTTGAGATGCGACGGTGGGAGGTAGCAAGAGAAATCAACGAGGTAAACGGGTTTGGGTCGGGTAAACATGTAGAGGACAAACACAAAAACGACAAGGAACGAGAGAAGGATTATTGTTTGGAGGTTGTTCTGTATATGGTGGAGGAAGAAGTTTTGGAGATCTTCTAAGGTGATCTTAGATCCTTTCATGGCTAAAGTTACCATTAACGAGATAAAGAAGATCTTGAAGAAAAACATTTTTAAGTTCTTCATTAGAGAGTACCTAAGAGTAGAAAAGGAGAGGACAAAAAATAAAGAAGTCTTGTTTAAGTGTTTACTCTTTGGTTCTATTTTAAGTCGTGTCGTGGCCTTTCGTTTTAGCTGAGTCGGTTTACATATATAGAAATTGGAGTGTGAATCGAGAGAAGTGATGACCAAACGAATTAAATACTCTTTCTCCTTTTTGAATAAAGAGCCAATATTGATATTGTTTTAATTTTGTTCTTCAACTATCTTGTCCGAGAGGAGTTATATAAACTATCTTGTCCCTATTTTATATAACTAGGGCTTAATATTCAAGCTTGAATATTCTCGGATTTAGGTGGGTTCTTATATAAAATAGTAAGCGCTTATTAAACTTGAAGCTTGAATATAAGCGCTTAATTAGATATACTTTGTGGGAATTAGATTTCCTGTTCTTTGAATATTAAACACAAAAGAATTAAGTACCTTGTCTTTGTTTTAAATTCTTTTCCAGGACAGATAAACGTTAACAATCTAAATGGTTAAGATAGTTTATACTACTACATAAGTAAAAAAAATAAAAATAAAATAAAGAAGCCGCACCTATTATTTGTCGTGTATCTTTAAATTATTACCAAAGAAACAGTGAATGTTTAGATAATACCATATTTATGGAGTAGCTACCCCTATTCATGAGTAATAAATACGAATGACGAAACAAGCAACTACCTCATTTTACTGCTGTCCATATACTTGTAAGTCCTAGGGGTGGGCAAAAAATCCGCACCCGAAATCCGTATCCGAAGCCGACTCGAAAAAATCTGATCCGAACCCGACCCGAAGTTATGAAATACCCGAACGGGTGTTGTACCTCTAAATCCGAACATCCGAAAAATCCGAAACACCCGATCCGAATCCGAACCCGAATAGATACCCGAACATACTCAAACTATAAGAACATAATAATAATATATTGGTAATATATAAACTTGTAATAATCCGAATGTTTAAAATATTTGAATATTTTAGATATTTTAGATATTTTATTTATTTTTGGAAATCATGGTTTGAAAGTATTTTCGAGTAGTTTAAATTTTAAGACAAAAAAATAATCAAAATAACTAAAATATTTGACACTTTTTACTTATATTTGTGAAAATATAACCAAATTTTATTTAAATTTAACTAATTTTTTATTCTTCTCTAATACTTTGGGTATACCCGAACCCGAAGATACCCGATCCGAACCCGCCCGAAGTTATGAAATACCCGAACGGGTATTATACCTCTAAACCCGAACATCCGAAAAATCCGAAACACCCGACCCGAACCCGAACGGATACCCAAATGCCCACCCCTACTTGTAACTTTCTGCTTCAAATTTCATAAACATGCCATTATAAGATAACGTGGCCATTTTATCTTTAGACAAATAAAATAGGGATAAAAAAATAAAATAGGGATAATCCAACCAGCAATTATATATATGCCCATTATTGTGTTTAAATTGCTAAGTTTGATTGAGGATATATAGGACAAGAAAATCAATTATATATTCGCACATTATTGTGTTAAATTGCTAAGTTCGACTGAGGATATGTATAACAAGAAAAGGTTATATTTTCTATGGTTTATATCATAGGAAATATCTAGTAAGAAATAAAAAATGGTAAAAAATTTGTAAGAATTTTTCTAGAAAAAAAACTGGTATGAAATTTCGTAGGAAGCAATGGTAGAAAAATAAAAGAAAATTTTTGATCGATGTCCTACTAAAATATATCTAAGAAAATATTTCGTATCATTTTCCTATATTTGCTACATATGTAATTGCTATTAGTTTTTAAACCTGGCTATTGTGATCTTGTGGAGTGAATTTTTTTTTTTTTGAATTGTGAAATTGATTGCTCAGTCAGATTTTTATTTATATAGGAAACATAGAAAGAGAAAAGAACAAAGTTGAATTTTTAAAAAAGAAAAAAAAAAGCGTAATGTGTGAAAAATAGAGACTAATGAATTCAATTCCGTTGAAAACCTACGTATCTCAATATACTCGCCGATCATAATGATATCAACTATGGGTCCGAGAATACCAAACATATAAATAATAGATTAGTAGTCATGATTAAACATGATTGATAACTCCATAAAACCTTTTGGAAGTGCCTTCTAGCTGATATTTCCGAGGCATATTACTGATAAGAAATTTCATAATGGACTGTTCAAGCAATTTCATAATGGACTGTTCACGAAATTTCATAATGGACTATTCAAACAATTTCGAGAAATCTCGATTTAGGGTAGATCTACCAGATCTGAGTGAATCTGAAGCTTATCTCGAGAAATCTCAATATACTCGCCGATCCATGCTTCACGATAACCTTGGATTGATACTGATGATGATGGAATCATATGACATAACTCATAGTCCATTTTTCCTTGGTCAGCGGATCATCCAGATCTGTCGATTGTTTCACATACTTTAGATGGAACAAGTTATAACAGTTGTTTGATATCTATGGGAATTAGTCTTGAGGTGAAAAAAAGATAAGTTTATGTTGGAAGATAAACCAATATTCCACATCGAAAGATTAGAAAATAAGTTTTTAATATATAAGTCAAGTTAATCACCAATTAGTATGAGACCTTTTGGGAAGGAGACCAAAAACAAATCTAGAGAGTTGACTTGGGCTTGCAGAAGCCCAACAATTGGTAGCAGAGGTTAGGTCGAAAAATGTGGACCTAGAGAAGTGGGTGTAGGCTGCATGTTTGGTGTGGAAGGAGCCCCCCTTAATGTGACATGATAAGAAGAGTGGCTCAAGAGAATCTTGCGAATAAGGGGTGCCGGTGCCTAGGTGCCAAGGTTTCGCTGGAGGAGAGGCTATGGTTCGTGGTCCATGGTTTGAGGGGATGATTGTTGAGAGACAAACCAATGTCCCACATCGAAAGATTAAAAAATAAGTTTCTAATATATAAGTCAAGTCAATCATCAATTAGTATGATGCATTTTGGGAAGGAGCTCAAAAACAAATTCGTATGGGCTTTGCCAGTTGGACCCAAAATGAACAATATCATACTAATAAGAAAGTTGACTTGGGCTTGTAGAAGCCCAACAGTTTCGTTGATGGATATCTTCCTAGACCAGGTGAGGATGATTGTTTGTTTAAGATCTAGAGTAGATGCAACAGTATGGTTAAATCATGGTTGTTGAATGTTGTGAATTAAGAGATATATGATAGTATTTTGTATTATGAAGATACAACTGAGATGTGGGATGATTTGTTTAGAAGATTCAAGGCCAACAATCTTCCACGTAAGTATCAGCTTGAACATGTAGTCATGACTCTCAAGCAAGGACAACTTGACCTATCAACTTATTTTACCAAGAACGAGACCTTATAGGAACAGTTGGCAAACACTAAGTCGACCTCGGTGAAGAAGTGTGATTGTGATTAGGTCAAGGAATTGCTTGAAGACGCTGAGACTAGTCGGATAATTCAGTTTCTTATGGGATTGAATGATAATTTCAATAATATTCGAGGTCAGATTTTGAACATGAAGCCAGGACCAGGAATGAATGATATCTATAATATGCTGGATCAAGATGAGAGTCAAAGGATGGTTGGTAACAACACAAAAGGAATTTCTGCGCTGACTGCATTTCAAATGCAATCTTTTATTCCTGAGAATAATCAGATTTTGTTTGCACAAGGAAATTTCATAAACCTAAGTGTTCCCATTGTCGCCGAATTGGTTACACAGTTGCTATAAGGTGCATAGTTTTTTACCTGGACATCCACAGAGTAAAAAGATGGTGAAGTATGTTTGTAGTACAAATATTGCAACTGCCACTCCATCAAATGCTCAGCTTGGTCATGATATTAGTTCACATGAAATTGATGAGAACATGTCCAAAGATCAGGTTCAACATATGATAGCATATTTTAGTAATAAGGTACATGTTTCTTTTCCTAAGATCACCAAACTTCAAGTTCCCAGTCCTATATCTGAAAAGAACTTTGCCTCGACTTCAACTTCTGTTCCAAGTATCTTATAGATAACTGGTACTTTCGTATTTTTTAAAAACTCCTATTATGACATGTTAACTTCATCTATACCTATAGAAACTGAAATGTCTCATAGAGCTTGGGTTACAGATTCGGGAGCTAGCCATCATGTTTCACATGATAGAACCTTATTTCTAGAATACAAGTCTTTAGATAACACCTATGTCCTTCTTCCAAATGGTATTAATTACAGTGTGTTGTGATTATCGCAAGATATTATCAAAACTTTTAAGAAAGCAAAAGAGAATTAAGAACGAGAATTCTTTGAAGCGAATACCCTTTAGTCTAGGGTTCTTATTATTAATCTGATGATTCAATTACAGACCCTTAGACTCCTATATATATGCCTCAAAAACCCGATACAAATCTTAATAGAAAAAGAAAATTTTTTAAAACCTATTGTACCGTACACCCCAAAAACATACCCTAGCTGCCTTTGACCCATATAGCATAGTGTTGGCCCAATAAGAATCCTTTACTTATTTTTATTCAGGCCCTAAGACAATACTAATATTTTTAAGTCATTTTGAACAACAAAGTCGACCTTGACAAAAAAATCTTTTTCTGCGACCCTTTGCTTGTTTATGGAGGTATCCTTCATCTTCCTTTAGCACTTGAAGACATGGAGCAGATCCAAATAATGTTTGAACGTCTCCGTGGTGACTGGCTTGGTTAACATGTCATAGCATTCTCCGACGTATGCATGAAACTTATTATTTTTTGGTTTCAATCGATAGATAGTATAGAGGGTGAAATGTCGAACCTAATCTAGAGCATGTCTGTAGCACCTAACATGTGGATTAAGCTAGCAGGTCAAGCAATATATTTTAGGGGTTTTTCTTACTAACAACCTAAAATACAGAAAATTAAACTAGAGATGCAGAGCCTGTCACACTCTAACAAATCATAAACTAAAGATGCAAAAACTAAGCCTAGTTGCAAAATCCTAAGTGACTCGAGTAGGTCACCCGAGTGGTGAACTCGAGTGAACTTGGCCTAGTGGTGCTAAACTACTAAATGAAAGGAGTAAACAAGACAGATCTAAAAATTACGACTAAAATAAAGGACAGAGATCTTGGGGATAGACTCATAGGATCATCTACACTCTCACGCCATAGGTGCTAATTTACTAAACTAAGGGTGAATCCCTTGACGACGAATTTCACTTCCAACCCAACCCACTGTCATGGTGAAGGATATGAAGATCTGGCCTACTCAAGCCTAGGGGTCAAGTGACTACATATCTTGCACTAAGGATCGATCCGTCAAAGCCAAGAAAGACTCATAACAAGTGAGTAGTTGGGTCGTGATGTAAATCAACATCTAATGCACCAACTCTCACGCTATTGTGTCTTAATCCCTGGAAAAACTAGATCTGGTGGTTTAAGGCACTTTTGATGCTAATGAAGTCACCTAAAATCATGATCCTCTTGATCAGAGAGGTACAAACATTAAAAATGAGAACCCAAGATGGATTTTAAAACTGAATCAGCATAAATCAACAAAAACCCATGGCGATCGAGTGAGACTACCTAATCCATTCCCCAAAAACCCTAAAACGACTACTCACTCTTCGAGATCATCATCCAAGCCAAGAACCCAGAAGAGCTTTGACTCATCATAGATGAAAGATGATCTGTAGAGGAAGAAGATACGAAAAAGGAACAATAACGATAAACTCGATCTATTAAAATTACAAAGAGTTGCAAAAATCCGAATCAAAATCTAAAGATAAACTAGAGAGAGAAAACTAAGAGAGATAAGCTAAATCTACTAAAAGCGGCGCAGAATAAAAAGGTCTAAAAAAAATCTCCCCTCGAGTTATCATTAACCTTGGTATTTATATAAGAGAATTAGGATTAATGAACGTTTCGCTATAAATCGCAGAATCTTGTCGAGGCATTGCTCTCCACTCGACCGAGCAGTCGAGTGGACTAGTAGAGTAGCTTGCATCGAGTCTTTATCTGCGTAACTCAATCGAGTGGCTTGAGCTTCCTGGGCAGTTTTCACTTGTATGGCTTCCAGTCACTCGAGTAGACACTCCTTGCAGAAATCCTTACGTCGCTTCATAGCCTGAGAGGTCATACGAGTGATGACTCCTTACAGCTCCAAGTACCTGAAAGTACCACATGTATGCAAAATGCATGCAAACTAATGCAAAAAGACTAAATATCCTAAATGTCAAATAAATGCAATAAGTGATAAGAGTAATGCCTAAAACCTATGCTAAGTTGCAGTAAAACAATAGTAAAAACATGCCAAAATGCAATGTTATTAAACTCCCCCAAACTTATCCTTTGCTTGCCCTCAAGCAAATAGAAAGAATAAGATGAAGGAGTAAGGTTGAAAGTGGAGACTCGGAACCTAGCAAACTAAGCAAACCTCTGAAGTCAATACCACAGTTAATAGTTTTAGCATGCAAATCACAACAGTTTTACTTAAAAGCTTTAGCCATACTCATCACATAGAATTCAACACTAAGACTCAGCCAAAACAAGCATTCAAAGTAACTATCCTTTTAACATTGATTAAACACGAACTGGTGGGTCATGATATGCAATAACTAAAACTCATTTGGTTGAGGGACAAGTTTAAAGAGATTAAAATGATCTCTTCTTCCTCTGGTTTAAGCACAAGTATCAGGATCTCTCAAAGAAGTGATTGAGCTTTAGTAGAAGGCTAAAGGTAGAATAGCCAACTGATGCATACAAGGATATAATCTTATCTACCCATAAGATAACTATGACCTTCAACCCCCAGCCTCACATAAACTCTCAAAACTACTCAATCTTTTTCTTTTCCCTTGGTCCTTTTGGTTATAAGGAGTGGAAATTTCTTTACAAAGGCAGAATCTAGCGGATCTAGGTTTTAAACTTTCTTAAACTTTGATTTAAGGCTTGGACTCGAGTGGTTCACTTGAGCAGTTCACTCGAGTGCTCTACTTGGACTCGGTTTCTTTTATTTTTAACTACACTGAGCTTAACTTTTCATTTTATTTTCATACTTCCATATCCTTTACTAGATCAAACAATCTTATAGATATTCCCAACTCCTTAGAAACTTTTTCATATATTTTTTTCTCTTTTCCCTCTTTCTTTTATGCTCACACTCTCACCAACCCAGGACAATGATTCCCTATAACTATACTAACTCAAAAATCGTGAGCTAGACTCTACATGGGATACTATCCTTGTCGGCACAAACCTAACACTTCCTACCAAACTCAGTCAGAATGTAAAAGGCCTCACACACACAAGAGTGATTTAATGGTCTGAAAGAAGTCATGGTTTTGTTATGGTGGAACTGCTCTAAAGGTGAGAGCAGCTACTTGGATTAGCAAGAGTGGTAAAAGGTGAAAGAAAACCCAAGTATTTTGAGGTATCCATGAGTTTTAAGTTTTAAAGCATATCATGATATTTAAGTTTCAAAATTAAGGTTCAAATTCATAGGGATAGATTTACAAGTTACAGCAAGTTTTTAACCAAATGAGAGTGCTAAGTTCAATTCCAAGCAAGGTGCAGCCTTATGTTTCAAACTAAGGTGAATGCATAAGACAACTTGTAACTAAGGCACTAAAATCATATGTTTGGTTATTAAGCTTTAGTCGGTTTAACTCGTCATCATCCCCTATGCTAAATGCAACAATCCTAAGCAAATGCAACTACATGACACCCTGTTTTTGTGAAATCATTTTCTAAGAAAAATTCAAATTTTTATGGGTTTTAGATGCACATAGATGGATGCAAAATTTGAATAAGAAAACAAGGTAAACATTTCAAATACATCTCTTAGACACTCCCCAAACTTAAATTACACAGTCCCTTGTGTAATAAAAATTTAAAGGAAAGCCTAAGAGATTTAAAAACAAAGAAAAACAAAAATTTGCTATGGTATTTACAAGGGTAAGGGTGTGGTACCTCATTGGCGGCTAGAGAAGTAAGAGTCGAGGTAAAAATCCATGGAATCGTGGGTGTACGAGGACTCAGCTGGCTGACTCGAGTGACTAGGTCGAGTGAGCTTCCTTGAAAGTCTACGTTGAGTGAGGTAGTTTGTGTCTGCTTGATCTTCTTCAACAACGGCTGGACGTTGGATGGTAGGTCTCCTCTGAGCTGACTCGAGTAGTCTACTCGAGTGAACCGGTCGAGTGGGTTGAGAGTGGGGCTGTTCATCTTCTTCTAAAGTTTGGGTTTGGATATAAACCCTTCTCTCCCCACGCATGTCTTCAACTGAGGATCGACGTCTTGGTTGACTCGAGCTTGCGTGGCGTTGGTGATGGGTGAAGGAGTGAGTCCTTGCCAAGCTTCTTCCGTCGTGTGGAGGGTAAATGGGTGGTTGGGGTCGCTGACTAATTTGCAATTCCCTAACACTTGTTGTCAGGTCGTTCACCGCTGAGGTAAGTTCTTTGACCTTGCCTTTAAGTTTCTTGATGGTCTTGTCTTGCCATTTAGACCATCGTCTAGATAAGGTCAACTTCTTACTCATCATTCCCAAGTTGGTGCAAACTTCCTCATCGAAATCATACCTATCAGGCTCAGGAATAGATTCCTTCACTTCCGCCACATCATCTCTCTGGACTCTAGTCATGTAAAGAAGGTGAAGAGGTGGGACAAAATCAACGCTCTCTCCTTCAGTGAGCTTTGGCATTTCTTGGAATTGAAGGAGGACTTTGGCTTTCTTCATCAGAGGGTGTGAGAAGTTGTAGACATATTGGTCATCACCCATACTCGGGCCTAGTATACGAGAGCTTTGAAGATGAGCGATGTCTAACCATTAAGGTTTAGACTCGTCACTCATGGTCAGGTCTATCACACAGGCGAGTAAAATAGGCGTTACCAATCCCCCTATGGTGATTTCTTCTTCTTTGTTCATCCTGTGGAGTTTAGAAGCATATGCCTTGTATGAGGTAATATTTGTGACTAGGATTTCAGCATTCCCAGCACCATTCCTATCTCCTTTCATGATAATCCTGTTTTCAATATCCTTAGATGAAGCATATAGAATGAAGTCTTTCAGAGCTGAATCCATCATTTGCAGTTTTTGGTAATTAACCGCACTAGTATTTTTCTTAGCAAAAATGGTACTTGCCACGATTCGGTAGAAATACCGCAAAGAAGGATTCCTTATGTCGGAGCTCTTCACATGAGAAGTCTTGAAGGGTGTTATTCCTCCCAGAGTTTTCCACAATTTCATAAGCTCATTGTTGCTGTAATCTAGCTTCATTCTCGAACCTTCCTCAAATTCAAACAACGCGTTTATCTGCTTGAAACTCAGTATATGAGTGATCCCATCCACTTTGAAGTAGATAAACTTGTGACTGCCATCCGTAATCATGCTCCTATGGTCAGCGTATGAAGCGACCTTCATAGTTGACAGAAATTGGCATGTCTCGTTCTGGTAAGCAGAGAAGTGGTAAGTCATAAGGACTTGGAGATTGGCTGCTCTGAGTAAGCTTGTCACCTCTTCTGTGATTCCCAGGGCTTCTATTGTCGCAAGATGAGGATATCTTGTTCCGTGAAACCTTATTGACTTTAGGGCCGTAATGGAGTTATCTTCCGTTTCCTCTGATGTAATGGTTGTTGCTCCTTTGTTCCTTATTTCTATCTTTTTTTCAATAACTTCTTTAGACTCGCTCTCCGTGTCAGCTTTGGAGCTCTGACCACTTCTCCCTTCCTCGTTATGCAAGCCTTGCATAGTCTGGGCTTCGTTGTCATGAGATTCATCTTCTAAGGTAGGGATTGCTCTCCTAGCTCACATCATGTTTTGTGCTATGGTTGCAGCTGATGTTTCCTCTGTTTTTAGGACAAATTGACCTCTTCTAGACATGATGACTCAAGAATCTTTCGGAATGAATTCAAAGATATCTTTCAGACCTACATAAAAATTATCGTGAGAAGAGCTTCTAAACGAGGTCCGAAATGAGAAAGGGAAAAAGTGTGACTTTAATCAACTTCGAGCACTGTAGTCGAGTAGGTGTAGTATGGAGAAA
The DNA here is from genome assembly GCA_028015245.1 of Cardamine occulta. Taxonomy (NCBI): domain Eukaryota; kingdom Viridiplantae; phylum Streptophyta; class Magnoliopsida; order Brassicales; family Brassicaceae; genus Cardamine; species Cardamine occulta. Next base: position 18,901,776 of record CM051370.1, on the reverse strand, counting down.
TGAATAAGTTTAGATGAGCGGCCACGATTAAAAGTTTAGATTTCATAGATTTTCAGATAGAACCTGGGCCACTCGACTATGGGGTCGAGTGGTGTACTCAAGTCTTGTGTTCGAGTGATGTACTCGACTGCTGTGGGATTTCCTTGTCTTGACCTCACCAAGCTTCCTGAGACATCAAAACACTAAATAGAAAACATTAAAATACCAGAAACTAAGAAAACTTAAAATAAAAAATATTTACAGGGATAATCATGGGATTTCCTCCCAAATGAACTTGTTTTAAGTCTCTTAGCTTGACTTTCATTTGTTAGGCTTGCCTAACATCACCCACATCGAGTGGGGTATCGTGCGGTATGCCTTGATCTGCTATATATGGTTTGACTCTCTGTCCAGTCACAGTGAATTCTCTGCCTTCAGGGTCCAACAAGGTGATTGCTCCATATGGTAAGACTTCTTTTATGCGGAATGGGCCTGACCACCTTGACTTCAACTTGCAAAGAAAAAGTTTGAGTCTAGAATTGAATAGTAACACCTGATCTCCTACAGTGAAATCTTTTTGCTGGATCATTTTGTCATGGAAAGCTTTTGTTCTTTCCTTATAAACCTTTGAGCTTTCGTATGCATCAAGCCTTATTTCCTCTAACTCGTGCAAAGTTACCTTCCTCTTTTCTTGAGCTGTTAAGAGGTCAAGATTTAACATTTTTGTAGCCCAGAGTGCTTTGTACTCTAACTCCACAGGCAGATGGCAAGATTTTCCATATAGTAGCTGAAAAGGAGTTCGTCCTATACGGGTCTTGTATGCTATCCTGTAAGCCCACAGAGCATCATCAAATTTAGATGCCCAGTCTCTTTGCGAAGTTCTCACCACTTTGGCTAAAATTGCTTTGATCTGCTTATTGGACACTTCGACTTGACCAATTGTCTGAGGATGATAAGGTGTCGTAACCTTATGTCTCACCCCATGCTTTTTCATAAACCTCGAGTCACATGTTGAGTAAAACTTCCTACAGATATAAGCTGTTCTTAAGGCATGAAGTCATTCACTGGTGCCGGGCTATCAATTCGCATTCTGGAGAGATGGTCTGCTACTCCATTCTCGATACCCTTTTTGTCAACTATCTCTAAGTCATATTCTTGCATAACGAGGATCCATCTAAGATGTCTTGGTTTAGTGTCCTTCTTGGCATAGATGTGACGTAGTGCAGTATG
>CM051370.1:18875467-18900467 GCA_028015245.1 Cardamine occulta | reverse complement strand
ATCCGTGTATACTGTTACCTTCTGATCCACCAAATAACTTCTAAATTTCTCTATGGCGAACATGACAACGAGCATCTCTTTCTCTGTTGTTGCATATCTCCCCTGAGCTTCATCTAAGGTTCTGCTTGCATAATGGATAACATGCAACTTCTTGTCGATTCGCTGACCCAAAACTGCTCCTACTGCATAGTTTGAAGCATCCCACATTATCTCAAATGGATAACTCCAGTTTGGGGCTTGGACGATTGGGGCTGATACTAAAGTTTTTTTAATCATGTGGAAAGCCTTCAAACAGTCAGCGTCGAAAATGAATTCGGTCTCTTTGCACAGTACTCGTGTGATGGGTCTTGCTAGCTTAGAAAAGTTCTTGATGAATCTTCGGTAGAACCCAGCATGGCCTAGGAAACTCCTGACGTCTTTGACTGTCCTTGGAGGTTGCAGTTGCATCATTACTTTGACTTTTGCTCTATCCACCTCAATGTCCTTCTCCGAGATCTTATGTCTGAGGACAATCCCTTCCGTCACCATGAAGTGGCATTTTTCCCAATTCAGAACTAGATTCGATTCTTCGCACCTAGCTAAGACTTTGCTAAGGTTGGATAGACATGAGGAGAAGGAAGAACAATAGACAGAAAAATCCTCTATGAATACCTCTACCATATCCTCTATCAAATCCGAGAAGATTGAGATCATGAACCTTTGAAAAGTCGCAGGTGCATTGCATAACCCAAATGGCATTCTCCTATAGGCGAAAGTCCCATAAGGACATGTAAACGTGGTCTTTTCTTGGTCATTGGGGTGTATGGGAATTTGAAAGAAACCACTATATCCGTCAAGGAAACAGTCGTATGGGTGGTTGGCAAGTCTTTCAAGCATTTGGTCTATGAATGGCAATGGGAAATGATCCTTCCTAGATGCAGCATTTAACTTCCTATAATCGATGTACATGCGATGACCTATTATTATTCTAGTTGGAATCAATTCATCTTTATCAGTTTTAACTACAATGATTCCTCCTTTCTTAGCCACACAATGCACAGGGGATACCCAAGTACTGTCAGAGATTGGATAGATTATCCCAGCATCCAAGAGTTTAATGATTTCCTTTTTTACTACTTCTTTAAGGTTGGGGTTTAGACGTCTCTGGTGCTCTACACTAGTGTGTGTTTCATTTTCAAGATGGATTCTATGAGTACATAGAGAAGGTGAAATTCCTTTTATATCATCAAGAGAGTAACCTATAGCTTTTCTAAATTTCTTCAACTCGTTCAGCAAAAGGCTTAATTCTTCAGGTTTCAACTTATCATTCACTATTACGGGATAAGTGTCATTTTACCTAGGAAAGTGTATCTTAGCCCTTCTGGAAGTGGCTTGAGTTTGACAATTGGTGCTTTAAGTTCAGATCACTCGGGTGATTCGATGTTGTGTGACTCGGGTGGGCAATCGAGTGAGTCAATCGATTGCTGTTTCCTCTGAGCCAACTCAAGTAGCCTACACGAGTGCACCGATCGAGTGACTTCCTTGAGTGCTGCTATTTCCTTAAGTTTCTCCAGTGTTTCGACTGTATCTTCTGCTCCTGCTCGTTGAGGTGTATTTAGAATTCCTTCATAAAAAGATGTCTCAGGATGTACATGCATTCCTCCACTATACGTAGTCAAGGCTATCTTTAAGTGATCCTTTTCAACTAACTCTCCTAAGAATTCGTATGCCAAGTCCTCTATCTCTCCTATTCCAAATACTTGAATGTGAGGTTGCTTCATTGCGTTCTTGATGTTGAATTATATAACTTCTTTTCCCAACTTTAGATCCATGGTGTCATTCTTCACATCAATCAATGCTCCAGTAGTTGCCTAGAATGGTCTTCCCAGAATCAGTGGATCTTGGGGTTCTTCGTTCATTTCGAGAACCACGAAGTCAGTAGGAACTTCGATGTGCCTTATTCTAATGGGAAGATCTTCTAGCAACCCATGTGGATGACGGACAGATCGATCTGATAATACCAGGGAGATATTGCTGGGAGAAAATCTGGTATACCCTAGTCTTTTTGCAACAGATAGAGGCATGAGGCTTACTTTGCTTCTAGGTCACACAAGCAGTTTTTGAAAGTGAGAGCATCGATTGAGCATGGTAGCGTGAAGGAGCCTGGATCCTGAAGCTTTTCCTTGCATATTATTTTCTTCTATATGATGGCGCTGCATTGATGAGTGAGAAGTACCGTACCTTGAATTTCTCTGGTTTTCTCCTTGACTAAATCTTTCAAATATTTCTGAGCTGGAGGTATAAGCATTAGAGCTTCCAGGAGAGGTATCTGAAGTTCAACATCTTTTAAATGTTTCTCAAAGAGTTTTTTGTATTTATCTGCCTGATGCTTCTTGTTTCTCCCTGGGAAAGGTAATGGAGGTACATAAGCGCGCAAGTCATCAGAATTGCCTTTTTCCTTTAACTTCATAAGAATATCTTCAGGAGTCGAGGCCGCTCGACCTGCCACTCGAGTAATTGACTCGAGTGGTGGTTTTACTGGTGCTTGTGTCTTCTCGTGATAATCACCCTCCCTCTCCTAGATCTCACTGTCCTCAGGGATAGAAACAGGGTCTCGTGGTGGTAGCTATTTTCCATTTCGCAGTGGGATCGCACTAATCTTCTGGTCTGGTAGGGGTGTAGTTACGGTCGGACTAGTATGAGTAGAATGGACCAGTGTGCGCAATAACTGTTGTTCAGTGTAGAGGTTTTTGAGTTGTTGCTTAATATCAAGATTCTGCTGCTGAAGATGTAGAGTTTGCTTCGTGGAAGCAATAACGGCTTGGTCTTGACTATGTATGAGTTGTTGTAATAACAGCTTGATGTCGCCATCTGGTGCAACTGGTGCTGGATGTGGCTGAGATTTGAGTAGCATCATATCAACCTTCTCGTGAAGAATCTGAATATTTGATATGCCATCGGCCTCGAATGCATGAACATTCTGAATACCTCGTCCATACTCCTCGTTGGAAATACTGTCTGATCTTGCTAAGTTTCTACCAATATCCAACCAGTTTATACTTCAGCGCTTAAGAAATTCCCATTGCTACCAATGTCAAGGCACATCCTGACCATGGGTGAGACGCCACAATATATTATGCAGAGTAATAATATGTTGGAGAAACCATGGTGTGGACACTTCATGAGATAACTGTTGAATCGGTCCCAAGCGTCATATAAAGTTTTGCCCAACTTCTGGTGAAATGTGGATATCGCTTGCCAAAACATCGCAGTTCGTTGGATTGAGAAGAACTTGGTGAGGAACGAAGCCTTACAGGATTCCCAGGTTGTGATGGATCCTGGTGGGAGAGAGTTTTCCCAGGTAGTGGCTTTATCCGCTAAGGAGAATGGCAACAGTCTTAGCTTGTATCCATCTTGAGTAATCCCACGGATCCTTGCGAGGATGCAGATTCGTTCAAAGACATCTAGGTGTTCAAGAGGGTCTTCAAATGCCCACCCGTGAAACCTATTGTTTGAAACCTTGGAAATGATGCCCCCAGAGATTTTGAAATCAGCATCTGCTTCCAGAGCAGCTATTCCACGTTTCTTTGGAGTGTGAAATGGTGTCTCGTGTGAGACTATTGATGTAGCCATGGAAAGTTATGATACACTCGACTAGGTGACCCAGGTAGATAACTCGAGTTATAGGGGTACCTAAATAGAAAGAAGTGTACCAGAATTAGTAACAGGATATAATGTAAAAAACTGGATCTCAAATGCAATGAAATCGTAATTGTAATTCAAAATCACCCAAATGGCAACGGCGCCAAATTGAAACTTGGTTTTTATGCAGTGAAAAGGATGAGAAGTGATGAAACTAACACCTTAAGCTCAACACTAAAATCATGAGTTTTTAATCAATTGATAGTATAGTAAAGTGTCAATCCATCGGATGAATAAGATTAGAAAAAAGGATAAGATCATTAACATTTAATTCTAACCAAGTTTATAGAAGTTGTTTGTAAATATTAACAGTCCTAAATGATGCAATAGATAAATAAACTTAACTAAACCCTAGAAATGCTAAAGTCTGTCACCCTTTAACGAGTCATGGAATTAACAGGAAAAGTCACAAAGTTTGGTATCAATCGAGTGAGCCACTCGAGTGGACCACTCGAGTGAAATGATCGAGTGACAGGAACAAAAACAGTGAATACTAAGTTAAGCAATAGAAATAAACGATAGAACTAAAATTAAAACTATGGAAAACGATAAAGATCCCAGGGAGTGGAGTCATAGGGTAATCTACACTTAAATCTGCTATGGGTGTTGAAAATCTAAACTCAGGGTGAATCCCTTGACGACGGATCTCATTTCCAACCCAACCCACTGTTGTGGTAATGGATCTGAAGATCTAGCCTACTTGAGCCTAGAGGTTTAGTGACTACAGATCTTGCACTAAGGATCGATCCGTCAAAGCCAAGAAAGACTCATAACAAGTGAGTAGTTGGATCGTGACGTAAATCAACATCTGATGCACCGACTCTCACGCTATTGTGTCTGAATCCCTAGAAAAAGTAGATCTGATGGTTCAAGGCACTTTTGATGCTCATGAATTCACTTACGATCATGCTCTAATTGGCCAGAAAAGAGCAAGCATTAAAATCACTAACCTAAGAGGGGTCTAAAGCCGAATCTATGAACAATCAATAAAAACCCATAGAGATCGAGTGAGATCACCCTAATCCATCCCCGAAATCTCTAAATTCACTACTCACTCATTGAGATCATCATCGAAGCCAAAACCCCAGAAGAGCTTTGACTCATCATAGATGAAGGATGATTCGAATCGAAATCAAAAAATAAACTTGAGAGAGAAAACTAAGTGAGATCAGCTAAATCTTTTAAAAACGGCGCAAAATAATAAAAAATCTCAGATGTCATACCGAGTTATCATTAACCTCAGTATTTATACAAGGGAATTAGGGTTAATGAACGTCTCGCTATAAATCACGGAATCTTGTCGAGGCGTTGCTCCCCACTCGACCGAGTAGTCGAGTGGACTAGTCGAGTAGCTTGCATCGAGTCTTTATCTGTGTAACTCAATCGAGTGGCTTGAGTTTCCTGGGCAGTCTTCACTTGTATGGCTTCCAGTCACTCGAGTAGGCACTCCTTGCAGAAATCCTCACGTCGCTTCATAGCCTGAGAGGTCACACAAGTGATGACTCCTTGCAGATCTAAGGACCTAAAAGTACCACATGTATGCGAAATGTATGCAAACTAATGCAAATAGACTATATATCCTAAATGTCAAATAAATGCAATAAGTGATGAGAGTAATACCTAAAACCTATGCTAAGTTCCAATAAAACAATAGTAAAAACATGCCAAAATGTAATGTTATCAAACTCCCCTAAACTTATCCTTTGCTTGCCCTCAAGCAAATAGAAAGAATAAGATGAAAGGAGTAAGATTGAAAGTGGGGACTCGGAACCTAGCAAACTAAGCAAACCTCTGAAGTCAGTTGATAGTTCTAGCATGTAAATCACAATTGTTTTACTTAAAAGCTTTAGCCATACTCATCATATAGAATTCAACACTAAAACTCAGCCAAAACAAGCATTCAAAGTAAACTATCCCTTTAACATTGATTAAATGCGAACTGGTGGATCCTGATATCCAATAACTAAAACTCATTTGGTTGAGAGACAAGTTTTAAGAGATTAAAATAATCTCTTCTTCCTCTGGTTTAAGCACAAGTATCAGGATCTCTCAAAGAAGTGATTGAGCTTTAGCAGAAAGCTAAAGGTAGGATAGCCAACTGATGTATACAAGGATAGAATCTCATCTACCCATAAGACAACTATTACTCTCAACCCCCAACCTCACATAAACTGTTAAAACTACTCAATCATTTTCTTTTCCCTTGGTTCTTTTGGTTCTAAGGAGTGGAAATTTCTTTACAAAGGCAGAATCTAGCAGATCTGGGTTTTAAACTTTCTTAAACTTTGATTTAAGGCTTGGACTCGAGTGGTTCACTCGAGCAGTTCACTCGAGTGCTCTACTTGGACTCCATTTCTTTTCTTTTTAACTACACTGAGCTTAACTTTTCATTTTATTTTCATACTTCCAGATCCTTTACTAGACCAAACAATCTTATACATATTCCCAACTCCTTAGAAACTTTTTCATATATATATTTTTTTCTCTTTTCACTCTTTTTTTTATGCTCACACTCTCACTAACCCAGGACAATAATTTCCTATAACTATACTAACTCAAAAATCGTGAGCTAGACTCTACATGGGATACAAATCCTTGTCGGCACAAACCTAACACTTCCTACCAAGCTCAATCAGAATATAAAAAGCCTCACACACACAAGAGTGATTTAATGGTCTGAAAGAAGTCATGGTTTTGGTATGGTGGAACTGCTCCAAAGGTGAGTGCAGCTACTTGGATTAGTAAGAGTGGTAAAAGGTGAAAGAAAACCCAAGTATTTTGAGGTATCCATGAGTTTTAAGTTTTAGAGCATATCATGATAATTAAGTTTCAAAATTAAGATTTAAATTCATAGGGATAGATTTACAAGTTACAGCAAGTTTTTAACCAAATGAGAGTGCTAAGTTCAATTCCAAGCAAGGTGCAGTCTTATGTTTCAAACTAAGGTGAATGCATAACACAACTTGTAACTAAGGCACTGAAATCATATGTTTGGTTATTAAGCTTTAATCGGTTTAACTCGTCATCATCCCCTATGCTAAATGCAACAATCCTAAGCAAATGCAACTACATGACACTCTGTTTTTGTGAAATCATTTTCTAAAAAATTTCAAAATTTTATGCCTTTTAGATGCACATATATGGATGTAAAAATTTGAATAAGAAAACAAGGTAAACATGTCAAATACATCTCTTAGACACTCCACCAAACTTAAATTACACAGTCCCTTGTGTAATAAAAATTTAAAGAAAAGCCTAAGAGATTTAAAAACAAAGAAAAACAAAAATATGCTATGGTATTTACAAAGGTAAGGGTGTGGTACCTAAATGTAGAAGTAGGAGTTGAGGTAGTCATCCATGGAATCGTGGGTGTACGAGGACTCGGCTGGCTGACTCGAGTGACTAGGTCGAGTGAGCTTCCTTGAAGGTCTACGTCGAGTGAGGCGGTTTGGGTCTGCTTGATCTTCTTCAACAACGGCTAGACGTTGGATGGTAGGTCTCCTCTGAGCCGACTCGAGTAGTCTACTCAAGTGAACCGGTCGAGTGGGTTGAGAGTGGGGCTATTCATCTTCTTCTGAACTTGGCATTTGGATATAAACCCTTCTCTCCCCACACGTGTCTTCAACTGAGGATCGACGTCTTGGTTGACTCGAGCTTGCGTGGCGTTAGTGATGGGTGAAGGAGTGAGTCCTTGCAAAGCTTCTTGCGTCGTGTGGAGGGTAAACGGGTGGTTGGGGTCGCTGACTAATTTGCAATTCCCTAACACTTGTTGTCAGGTCGTTCACCGCTGAGGTAAGTTCTTTGACCTTGCCTTTAAGTTTCTTGATGGTCTTGTCTTGCCATTTAGACCATCGTCTAGATAAGGTCAACTTCTTACTCACCATTCCCAAGTTGGTGCAAACTTCCTCATCGAAATCATACCTCTCAGGCTCAGGAATAAATTCCTTCACTTCCGCCACAACATCTCTCGGGACTCTAGTCATGTAGAGGAGGTGTAGAGGTGGGACAAATTCAACGCTCTCTCCTTCAGTTAGCTTTGGCATTTCTTGGAATGCTAGAAGGACTTTGGCTTTCTTCATCAGGGGGTACGAGAAGTTGTAGACATATTGGTCATCAACCATACTTGGGCCTAGTATGCGAGAGCTTTGAAGATGAGCGATGTCTAACCATTGAGGTTCAGACTCGTCACTCATGGTCAGGTCTATCCCACAGGCGAGTAAAATGGGCGTTACCAATCCCCCTATGGTGATGTCTCTTTCTTTGTTCATCCTGTGGAGTTTAGAAGCATATGCCTTATAGGAGGTAAGATTTGTGACTAGGATTTCAGCATTCCCAGCATCATTCCTATCTCCTTTCGTGATAATCCTGTTTTCAATATCCTTAGATGAAGCATATAGAATGAAGTCTTTCAGAGCTGAATCCATCATTTGCAGTTTTTGGTAATTAACCGCACTAGTATTTTTCTTAGCGAAAATGGTACTTGCCACGATTCGGTGGAAATACCGCAAAGAAGGATTCCTTATGTCGAAGCTCTTCACCTTTGAAGTCTTGAAGGGTGTTCTTCCTCCTAGAGTTTTCCACAACTTCAAAAGCTCAGTGTTGCTGTAATCTTGCTCCATTTCCGAACCTTCCTCAAATTCAAACAATGCGTTGATCTACTTGAAACTCAGTGTATGAGTGATCCTATCCACCTTAAAGTAGATAAACTTGTGACTGCCATCCGTAGTCATGCTCCTATGGTCAGCGTATGAAGCGACCTTCATAGTTGACAAAAATTGGCATTTCTCGTTCTGGTAAGCAGGGAAGTGGTAAGTCATGAGGACTTGGAGATTGGCTGCTCTGAGTAAGCTTGTCACCTCTTCTGTGATTCCCAGGGCTTCTATTGTTGCAAGATGAGGATATCTTGTTCCGTGAAACCTCATTGACTTTAGGGACGTAATGGAGTTATATTCTGTTTCCTCTGATGTAATGGTTGTTGCTCCTTTGTTCCTTCTTTCTATCTCTTTTTCAATAACTTCGTCAAACTCGCTCTACGTGACAGCTCTGGAGCTCTGACCACTTCTCCCTTCCTCATCATGGAAGCCTTGCATAGTATATGCTTCGTTGTCATGGGATTCATCTTCTAAGGTAGGGATTTCTCTCCTAGTTCGCATCATGTTTCATGCTATGGTTGCAGCTGATGTTTGCCCTGTTTTCCTGAAAATAGATACAAAATTTTGAAAGATTTAGCAAAGGGATTAGTGTTTCTGGTAGCAACTCGAGTGAGCCACTCGAGTGGATTACTCGAGTAGCCTGCTCTAGTGCTGCAGGGAAACGGATGAATCGTAACAGTATGCAATGAATCGAAATGAATAAAGAGGGGGTTATCAGTAATGGCTCCCGTGGTGCAACAGTATATCGTTCATAATAAGAGATTGTCAAGATTTTTATGAAAGGTTTTGCACAAATTCTAAGAATTTTAACGGGAAAACACATGAAGAAAGTTTAAGAACCCAGTCTATTGATTTAAGGACAAAAATCTCATGAACTTTTTCATAAAAGTTTTAGGATGAACTCTAATCAAATTTTCATGAAATTCTGGGAAAATAAAACACTTACTAGATGAATTTTCCTCTTCTAAACATGGTGATTCAATAATCTTTCGGAATGAATTCAAAGATATATTTCAGAGAAAGTTTTAAAATTTTTTGCGAGAAGAGCTTCTAAACGAGCTCGGAAATGAGAAAGGAAAAAAGTGTGACTTTACTCAACTTCGAGCACTGTAGTTGAGTAGGTGTAGTAGGGAGGAATGGATAAGGTTAGATGAGCGACCAAGATTAAAAGTTTAGATTTCATAGATTTTCAGATAGAACCTGGGCCACTCGACCATGGGGTCGAGTGGTTTACTCGAGTCCTGTGTTCGAGTGATGTACTCGACTGCTGTGGGATTTCCTTGTCTCGACCTCACCAAGCTTCCTGAGATATCAAAACACTAAATAGAAAACATTAAAATACCAAAAACTAAGAAAACTTAAAATAAAAAATATTTATAGGGATAATCATGGGACTTTCTCCTAAGCGAGCTTGTTTTAAGTCTCTTAGCTTGACTTTCATTTGTTAGGCTTGCCTAAAATCACCCACGTCGAGTGGGGTGTCGTGCGGTATGCCTTGATCTGCTATATATTGTTTGACTTTCTGTCCATTCACAGTGAATTCTCTGCCTTCAGGGTCCAACAAGGTGATTGCTCCATATGGTAAAACTTCTTTTATGCAGAATGGGCCTGACCACCTTGACTTCAACTTACCAGGAAAAAGTGTGAGTCTGGAATTGAATAGTAACACCTGATCTTCTGCAGTGAAATCTTTTTGCTGGATCATTTTGTTTTCAATGAGACTCTGTTTCTATCCCTGAGGACAGTGAGATCCAGGAGGGGGAGGGTGATTATCACGAGACGACACAAGCACCAGTAGAACCATCACTCGAGTTAACTACTCGAGTGGTAGGTCAAGCGGCCTCAACTCTTGACGATATTCTTATGAAGTCCAAGGTAAAAGGCAATCCTGATGACTTGCGCGCTTATGTACTTCCATTACCCTTCCCAGGGAGAAACAAGAAGCATCAGGCAGAGAAATACAAAAAACTCTTTGAGAAATATTTAAAAGATGTTGAACTTCATATACCTCTCGTGGAAGCTCTAGCAACTGCTGGAGCATTGATTGATGTGAAGAATGACACCATTGATCTAAAGTTGGGAAAAGAAGTTATACAATTCAACATCAAGAACGCAATGAAGCAACCTCACATTCAAGTATTTGGAATAGGAGAGATAGAGGACTTGGCAGAAGAATTCTTTGAAGAGATAGTTGAAAAGGATCACTTAAAGACAGCCTTGACTACGTATAGTGGAGGAATGCATGTACATCCTGAGACATCTTTTTATGAAGGAATTCTAAATACACCTCAACGAGCAGGAGCAGAAGATACAGTCGAAACACTGGAGAAACTTAAGGAAATAGCAGCACTCAAGGAAGTCACTCGATCGGTGCACTCGTGTAGGCTACTTGAGTTGGCTCAGAGGAAACAGCAATCGATTGACTCACTCGATTGCCCACCCGAGTCACACAACATCGAATCACCCGAGTGATCTGAACTTAAAGCACCAATTGTCAAACTCAAGCCACTTCCAGAAGGGCTAAGGTACGCTTTCCTAGGTAAAAATGACACTTATCCCGTAATAGTAAATGATAAGTTGAAACCTAAAGAAATAAGCCTTTTGCTGAACGAGTTGAGGAAATTTAGAAAAGCTATATGTTACTCTTTTGATGATATAAAAGGAATTTCACCTTATCTATGCACTCATAGAATCCATCTTGAAAATGAAACACACATTAGTGTAGAGCACCAGAGACGTCTAAACCCCAACTTTAAAGAAGTAGTAAAAAAGGAAATCATTAAACTCTTGGATGCTGGGATAATCTATGCAATCTCTGACAGTACTTGGGTATCCCTTGTGCATTGTATGCCTAAGAAAGAAGGAATCATTGTAGTTAAAACTGATAAAAATGAATTGATTCCAACTAGAACAATAATAGGTCATCGCATGTGCATCGATTATAGGAAGTTAAATAATGCATCTAGAAAGGATCATTTCCCATTGCCATTAATAGACCAAATGCTTGAAAGACTTGCCAACCACCCATACTACTGTTTTCTTGATGGATACAATGGGTTCTTTCAGATCCCAATACATCCAAATGACCAAGAAAAAACCACTTTTACTTGCCCATATAGAACTTTTGCTTACAAAAGAATGTATTTGGGTCTATGCAATGCCCCTGCAACGTTTCAAAAGTGTATGACCTCCATCTTTTCGGATTTGATAGAGGAGATGGTGGAAGTCTTCATGGATGATTTTTCCGTGTATGGCCCCTCCTTCTCCTTCTGTTTGTTGAATTTTTGCATAGTGCTTACTAGATTTGTGTGCTTACTAGATTTGAGGAGACAAATCTGGTCCTGAATTGGGAGAAATGCCACTTCATGGTGACGGAAGGGATTGTCCTCGGACATAAGATCTTGGAGAAGGGCATTGAGGTGGATAGAGCAAAAGTCGAAGTAATGATGCAACTGCAACCTCCAAGGACAGTCAAAGACGTCAAGAGTTTCCTAGGCCATGCTGGGTTCTACCGAAGATTCATCAAGGACTTTTCTAAGCTAGCAAGACCCCTCACACGACTACTGTGCAAGGAGACCGAATTCATTTTCGACGCTGACTGTTTGAAGGCTTTCCATATGATTAAAGAAGCTTTTGTATCAGCCTCAATCGTCCAAGCCCCACACTTGAGTTATCCATTTAAGATAATGTGTGACGCTTCAGACTATGCAGTAGGAGCAGTTTTGGGTCAGCGAATCGATAAGAAGTTGCATGTTATCCATTATGCAAGCTCTTAGATGAAGGTCATGAGAGATATACAACAACAGAGAAAGAGATGCTCGCTGTCGTGTTCGCCATAGAGAAGTTTAGAAGTTATTTGGTGGATCATGTTGCACTACGTTACATCTATGCCAAGAAGGACACTAAACCAAGACTTCTTAGATGGATCCTCCTTATGCAAGAATATGAATTGGAGATAGTTGACAAAAAGGGTATCGAGAATGGAGTAGCAGACCATCTCTCCAGAATGCGAATTGATAGCCCGGCTCCAGTGAATGACTCCATGCCTGAAGAACAACTTATGTCTGTAGGAAGTTTAACTCAACACGTGACTCGACATGGCCACTCAAGTAGTTCACTCGAGTGCATCACTCGAGTAACTCACTCGAGTAAGTCAGTCGAGTCAAGTCACTATAAATCACCCTGGTACACAGACTTAGCAAATTATAAGGCAACCGGCCATAAACCTATGCACCTTGATAACATTGCTAGGAAAAGGCTATATAGAGATGCAAATCACTATTTCTGTGACGAACCTTACCTTTACAAAAGGGGGCAGATAATGTGTTTAAAAGATGCATTGCTGAAGAAGAAGTGAGAGGAGTCCTTGAACATTGTCACGGTTCCACGTACGGAGGGCACTTTGCCACTTTCAAGACAACTCAGAAAATCCTTCAAGCAGGTCTATGGTGGCCAACGATGTTTAAGGACACGAAAAATTTCATTGCTCAATGTGACGCATGCCAGAGGGTGGGCAATATAAGCAAGATAAATGAGATGCCTCAGAATCCAATCTTGGAGGTGGATGTATTTGATTGTTGGGGAATTGATTTCATGGGTCCTTTCAACCTCCCATCTCATGGAAACAGCTACATCTTGGTAGCAGCTGACTATGTCTCCAAATTGTTCGAAGCAATAGCATCACCAACCAATGACGCTAAAATTGTCTTGAAGATGTTCAAATAAATCATATTCTCCTGGTTTGGAGTTCCCAGAGTTGTGATAAGTGATGAAGGATCCCATTTCATCAATAAGCAATTTGAAAATCTTCTGAAAAATCATGGGGTAAGACATAAGGTTGCGACACCTTATCACCCTCAGACAAGTGGTCAAGTTGAAGTGTCCAATAAGCAGATCAAAGCAATTTTAGCCAAAGTGGTGGGAACATCGAAAAGAGACTGGGCATCTAAACTTGATGATGCTTTGTAGGCTTCAGGACAGCATACAAGACCCCTATAGGACGAACTCCTTTTCAGCTACTATATGGAAAATCTTGCCATCTGCCTGTGGAGTTAGAGTACAAAGCACTCTGGGCTACAAAAATGCTAAATCTTGACCTCTTATCAGCTCAAGAAAATAGGTAGGTAATTTTGCACGAGTTAGAGAAAATAAGGCTTGATGCATACGAAAGTTCAAAGGTTTATAAGAAAAGAACAAAAGCTTTCCATGACAAAATGATCCAGCAAAAAGATTTCAATGCAGAAGATCAGGTGTTACTATTCAATTCCAAACTCAAACTTTTTCCTGGTAAGTTGAAGTCAAGGTGGTCAGGCCCATTCCGCATAAAAGAAGTTTTACCATATGGAGCAATCACCTTGTTGGACCCTGAAGGCAGAGAATTCACTGTGAATGGACAGAGAGTCAAACAATATATAGCAGATCAAGGCATACCGCACGACACCCCACTTGACGTGGGTGATGTTAGGCAAGCTTAACAAATGAAAGTCAAGCTAAGAGACTTAAAACAAGCTCGCTTGGGAGGAAGTCCCATGATTATCCCTGTAAATACTTTTTATTTTATGTATTCTTAGTTTCTGGTATTTTAATGTTTTCTATTTAGTGTTTTGATGTCTCAAGAAGCTTGGTGAGGTCGAGACAAAGAAATCCCACAACAGTCGAGTACATCACTCGAACACGGGACTCGAGTAAACCACTCGACCCCATGGTCGAGTGGCCTAGGTTCTATCTGAAAATCTATGAAATCTAAACTTTTAATCTTGGCCGCTCATCTAACCTTATCTATTCCTCCATACTACACCTACTCGACTACAGTGCTCGAAGTTGAGTGAAGTCACACTTTTTCCCTTTCTCATTTTCGACCTCGTTTAGAAGCTCTTCTCACGAATTTTTTTAAAACTTTCTCTGAAATATATCTTTGAATTCATTCCAAAAGATTCTTGAATCATCATGTCTAGAAGAGGGAAATTCGTCCAGTAAGTGTTTTATTTTCCCAGAATTTCATGAAAATTTGATTAGAGTTCATCCTAAAACTTTTCTGAAAAAGTTCATGAGATTTTTGTCTTTAAATCAATAGACTGGGTTCTTAAACTTTCTTCATGTGTTTTCCCCGTTAAACTTCTTATAATTTGTGCAAAAGCTTTCATAAAAATCTTGACAATCTCATATTATGAATGATATACTATTGCACCACGGGAGGCATTACTGATAACCCCCTCTTTATTCATTTTGATTCATTGCATACTATTACGATTCATCCGTTTCCCTGCAGCACTCAAGCAGGCTACTCGAGTAATCCACTCGAGTGGCTCACTCGAGTTACTACCTGAAACACTTATCCCTTTGCTAAATCTTTCAAAATTTTGTATCTATTTTCAGGAAAACAAGGCAAACATCAGCTGCAACCATGGCACGAAACATGATGCGAGCTAGGAGAGATATCCCTACCTTAGAAGATGAATCCCATGACAATGAAGCATATACTATGCAAGGCTTCCATGATGAGGAAGGGAGAAGTGGTCAGAGCTCCAGAGCTGTCACGTAGAGCGAGTTTGACGAAGTTATTGAAAAAGAGATAGAAAGAAGGAACAAAAGAGCAACAACCATTACATCAGAGGAAACAGAATATAACTCCATTACGTCCCTAAAGTCAATGAGGTTTCACGGAACAAGATATCCTCATCTTGCAACAATAGAAGCCCTGGGAATCACAGAAGAGGTGACAAGCTTACTCAGAGCAGCCAATCTCCAAGTCCTCATGACTTACCACTTCCCTGCTTACCAGAACGAGAAATGCCAATTTTTGTCAACTATGAAGGTCGCTTCATACGCTGACCATAGGAGCATGACTACGGATGGCAGTCACAAGTTTATCTACTTCAAGGAGGATGGGATCACTCATACACTGAGTTTCAAGCAGATCAACGCATTGTTTGAATTTGAGGAAGGTTCGGGAATTGAGCCAGATTACAGCAACACTGAGCTTATGAAGTTTTAGAAAACTCTGGGAGGAAGAACACCCTTCAAGTCTTCTCAGTTAAAGAGCTCCGACATAAGGAATCCTTCTTTGCGGTATTTCCACCGAATCGTGGCAAGTACCATTTTCGCTAAGAAAAATACCGGTGCGGTTAATGACCAAGAACTGCAAATGATGGATTAAGCTCTGAAAGACTTCATTCTATATGCTTTGTCTGAGGATATAGAAAACGGGATTATCATGAAAGGAGATAGGAATGGTGCTGGGAATGCTGAAATCCTAGTCACAAATCTTACCTCTTACAAGGCATATGCTTCTAAACTCCACAGGATGAACAAAGAAGGAGACATCACCATAAGGGGATTGGTAAAGCTCAATTTACTCGCCTGTGGGATATACCTGACCATGAGTGACGAGTCTGAACCTCAATGGTTAGACATCACTCATCTTCAAAGCTCTCGCATACTAGGCCCGAGTATGGTTGATGACCAATATGTCTACAACTTCTCGCACCCCCTGATGAAGAAAGCCAAAGTCCTCATACCATTCCAAGAAATGCCAAAGCTCACTGAAGGAGAGAGCGGTTATTTTGTCCCACCTCTTCACCTCCTCTACATGACTAGAGTCCAGAGAGATGTTGTGGCGGAAGTGAAGGAATCTATTCTTGAGCCTGAGAGGTATGATTTCGATGAGAAAGTTTGCACCAACTGGGGAATAGTGAGTAAGAAGTTGACCTTATCTAGACGATGCTCTAAATGGCAAGACAAGACTATCAAGAAACTTAAAGGCAAGGTCAAAGAACTTACCTCAGCGGTGAACGACCTGACAACAAGTGTTAGGGAATTGCAAATTAGTCAGTGACCCCAACCACCCGTTTACCCTCCACATGACGCAAGAAGCTTGGCAAGGACTCACTCCTTCACCCATCACCAATGCCACGCAAGCTCGAGTCAACCAAGACGTCGATCCTCAGTTGAAAACACGCGTGGGGAGAAAAGAGTTTATATCCAAACCCCAACTTCAGAAGAAGATGAACAGTCCCACTATCAACCCACTTGACTGGTTCTCTCGAGTAGACTACTCGAGTTGGCTCAGAGGAGACCTACCATCCGACGTCCACCCATTGATGAAAAAGATCAAGCAGACCCAAACCGCCTCACTCGACGTAGACCTTCAAGGAAGCTCACTCGACCTAGTCACTCGAGTCAGCCAGTCGAGTCCTCGTACACCCACGATTCCATGGATGACTACCTCGACTCCTACTTCTCCAGGCACCATTGAGGTACCACACCCTTACCCTTATAAATACCATAGCATATTTTTGTTTTTTTTGTTTTTAAATCTCTTAGGCTTTCCTTTAAATTTTTGTTACACAATGGACTGTGTAATTTAAGTTTGGGGGAGTGTCTAAGAGATATATATGACATGTTTACCTTGTTTTCTTATTCAAATTTTGCATCCATCTATGTGCATCTAAAACCCATAAAAATTTGAAATTTTTTAGAAAATGATTTCACAAAAACAGAGTGTCATGTAGTTGTATTTGCTTAGGATTGTTGCATTTAGCATAGGGGATGATGACGAGTTAAACCGATTAAAGCTTAATAACCAAACATATGATTTCAGTGCCTTAGTTACAAGTTGTCTTATGCATTCACCTTAGTTTGAAACATAAGACTGCACCTTGCTTGGAATTGAACTTAGCACTCTCATTTGGTGAAAAACTTGCTGTAACTTGAACCTTAATTTTGAAACTTAATTATCATGATATGCTCTAAAACTTAAAACTCATGGATTTTTCAAAATACTTGGGTTTTCTTTCACCTTTTACCATCTTGCTAATCCAAGTAGCTGCTCTCACCTTTGGAGCATTTCCACCATACCAAAACCATGACATCTTTCAGACCATTAAATCACTCTTGTGTGTGTGAGGCCTTTTACATTCTGATTGAGCTTGGTAGAAAGTGTTAGGTTTGTGCCGACAAGGATAGTATCCCATGTAGAGTCTAGCTCACGATTTTAGAGTTAGTTATAGGGAATCATTGTCCTGGGTTGGTGAGAGTGTGAGCATAAAAGAAAGAGTGAAAAGAGAAAAAATATATATATGAAAAAGTTTCTAAGGAGTTGGGAATATGTATAAGATTGTTTGGTCTAGTAAAAGATCTGGAAGTATGGAAATAAAATGAAAAGTTAAGCTCAGTGTAGTTAAAAAGAAAAGAAACCGAGTCCAAGTAGAGCACTCGAGTGAACTGCTCAAGTGAACCACTCCAGTCCAAGCCTTAAATCAAAATTTAAGAAAGTTTAAAACCCAGATCCGCTAGATTCCGCCTTTGTAAAGAAATTTCTACTCCTTAGAACCAAAAGAACCAAGGGAAAAGAAAATGATTGAGTAGTTTTGAGAGTTTATGTAAGGTTGAGAGTCATAGTTGTCTTATAGGT
Organism: Cardamine occulta; assembly: GCA_028015245.1. NCBI lineage: Eukaryota > Viridiplantae > Streptophyta > Magnoliopsida > Brassicales > Brassicaceae > Cardamine > Cardamine occulta. The sequence goes on along the minus strand of CM051370.1, from coordinate 18,882,722 downwards.
AGATGAGATTCTATCCTTGTATGCATCAGTTGGCTATCCTACCGTTAGCTTTCTGCTAAAGCTCAATCACTTTTTTGAGAAATCCTGATACTTGCGCTTAAACCAGAGGAAGAAGAGATCATTTTAATCTCTTAAAACTTGTCCCTCAACCAAATGAGTTTTAGTTATTTCATATCATGATCCACAAGTTCGCATTTAATCAATGTTAAAGGGATAGTTTACTTTGAATGCTTGTTTTGGCTGAGTCTTAGTGTTGAATTATATGTGATGAGTATGGCTAAAACTTTTAAGTAAAACAATTGTGATTTGCATGCTAGAACTATTAACTGTGGTGTTGACTTCAGAGGTTTGCTTAGTTTGCTAGGTTCCGAGTCCCCATGTTCAACCTTACTCCTTTCATCTTATTATTTTCTATTTGCTTGAAGGTAAGGATATGATCCTAGGTGAGGATCAAGTCCCTGAATGCTTCTCCAAGAGGTTGTGAGGATTGGTGACAAGGTGAGTGATGCGGAAGAGATGAAAGGTGATGAACTAGGAGTGATCCGATGAGTCTTGGGGGGATTGATGCGAAACTTCCAAAGGAGATGGAGATCCTCTGGACTTTCAGGCTTGCTTGGTGTGAAGGATGAAGATCCGAACACTTTAAGCAAGGATGAACAAACAAGTTTCAGAGAGTTTTAGAAGTTGAAAAGATGTTTGTTAATTAGAAAATGAAGCCTTACATGAGTTTAAATCAACAAGAGAGTAAAGGAGAAATCTCGAAAATTACAAACATTAAAAACCAAAGTTGACAAGAAAATAACTCTTCATGTTCTTCAAGATTTCGGCTGAACTCTTGTTGGACTTGGGCTGTGCTTCACTTGGATAGTAGATAGAAATGGGCTTAAGCTTTATCAAGAGGCTGATGAGTGAGTGATATGGCTTACCTCATTAAAAACCTTATTTGGAAAACCCATTGGGACAAAACCAAATGAAGGGAAAAAGAGTATAAGTCATATCACCTCTCTTGATAAATGTTTAGGTGGCTTGTATCACAACCAATGTGGCTGGATTAGCACACACCAAACTGCCCGAGATGGTGTTGAGGAGATGTTGCAAAGTGGTCTTGAGCTTCTTTTGTTTAGACCGAGTGATAGGACCCGGAGAAATGCATAAATCTTTAGCTCCTTGTAGCTCCGGTTCAAGCTGCTGCCTTTGCTCCTCTTTGGCGTCTCCATGTTGCATAGGTTCCTCTTCCTTGCTGGCCATAATCATATCATCCTCTCCCTCTTGAAAAGGATTTGACCTCAAATCTGTTTCTTCTGCAAAATAAGGAACCAAATCAGTAATATTAAAACTCGAACTTACATGGTACTTACCTTGGAGATCAAGCTGGTAGGCGTTGTCTAGTTGTTCTTTAGCTCCCAGCTCCTCAGGTTTAAGCTGTTGATTAGTTCCAAGCTCCAAGCTATCCATGCTATCCATCCTCAAATCCGAACAATCTGCAAGGAAAAAGATTAAATTAGAATATTTGAAGTAAGTCAGAATATACTCACCTTGCAAGCAGATTTTGTAGGAATGGATCTGTTCTATGACTCGAAGTGAACAATATCCTTCTTGCATTAGTTTGAACTCCTCTTGGTCTGCAAAACGTTTCTCCTTCATACGAATCCAAAACTGGTAACCAATCTCAAAGTTCTTAATATTCTCCTCTTCGTTTGCTGGCTTTTGATGCTCTATGTCTAGCAAACGCTCCTTTGGTTTCAGAACAATTTGAACAACAGTTTTCTTAAGCCAAACATGGTAGAGCCACGTCCTAGGTGCATGAAAATTTAGCTCTCCATCCTGTATATCCTGTATCCTCACAACAAAGACTCGAGACAAGAGATCATAGGTGCAAAGAATATAGTCATTCCGACTAGCACACAATTTATTACTTAGATCATCTAAAACAGATTTCAAAGGTTCAATATGATCGTCTAAGTGTTTATTAAAATTCAGAATGCTATCATAACAAACAATTTCTCCAAAGAATAATTCAGCATTGGGTGAAGCACTAGCAAAATTAGAGAAATTAGCAATATCTATGAGCACATAATTTCTATTAGGTTCACACATTTTATCAAACAAAAATCCTCCATGCCTAAAGAATTTATTATGCTCAAATTTCTCACAATAATGAATCACATCTTTAAAATCAACAGTTGACATATAAATCTCTTTGATGTGTTCATATTCTAGCAACTTAGATTTAGGAACAAAAAGAAATGCATACCTTTGAACTGTTGCATCAGGCACAACAATTTCCTTACCTATCTTGTTTCCCATGTCATAAGGAAATGCTTCAACGGGTGCTCCTGGATCAAAGACGATATGATTCTCCTTCCCACAGATTAGTGAGACAATTCCTGAGTCGTATTTAGGGCATACAACTTCGAAGTCCTGAAAATGACAAGGTTTCTTACTCGGCAGCACCGGTGCAAGGTTAGTGACAAGAAAATCGAAAATTGGACCAGTTTGGAACATATCCTCGGAGATGGTCGGCGATAATTCTTGGAGTTTCCTTCTAGGCAAAGCTCCATGCTCCGTGTCTTGATAGCTTTGAAAGGTGTTCGACTCCTTTCTCAAGACAACTCCAATTCCAGTCCTCACAAAGAAATGGGTCGAGAGAACTTCTAAGTCTGGTGGCTCCTCTTTTAGACCTGCAATGTTTTCAACACCTTTGGCAAAGAGCAAGCGTATTATCACAGTCGTAGAGTCACTATAAACAAGTACACAAGTTTCATTTCGGACCCCAGAATTTTCTTTATCATGTTCCTCTTTTATTTGCGTCCTAAGACAAGAGTTTGGTTCCGAATATTCTTTGAATACACCTAACTTTTTCTTAATAGTTTCTGGAGATGATAAACTCTTACTCACAACCTTGGAATCATGAGAATCAAATTGAGTTAAAGAGTTACTTACCTGAAGAAGGTCCTTGCTGTATTCGGTGCATGTAATTGTCACGGTAAATGGAAGTGATTTTGGATCCAGTTTGACACATGCGACAGCTAGATTGGTTTGCTCATGGGATGGTGTGGTTGGGATGGATGTATCATACCCTATTCTTTGACAAAGTTGTGACCTCAAAATTGTACAATCTGCACCAAGAGAAAGAAGGTTAGCTCTCATTCTTTTTTGCGAGTCTAGATAGTTACCTCGGGTTTGAATTGGTGGCTGAGCATCGGGTGGTTTCTCTTTGATCACTATGAGGTTGGTGACATCCTCTCTTTGTTTATTGGCAGGAAAACACGTCAAGAGCTCTAAGTTTGATGGCATGTCATTGCACTTTGTTACTTCCTCCGTTTGCTCCGTTGTTAAGCTCCATGTCGATGTGTTTTCTTTTAGGTCTTTGCGCACATCTAAGGTACCTGCATCTTTCTTGGCACTTAAAGGAAAAATCAAGTGCATTATACTTGAAATTTTAATATTCAAAACAGGTTGTTTGATGCTACGAGTGAATGTAGAATTATTCCAGTATCGAACAGACTCGCTAGCTAAACTTACCTTAGTACCATGTAAGATGTTTGGTAACTTTTCAGCTTTGAAGATGGTGAAATCTAATTCACAGGTAGCTGGTGCTGGACATGGTTTAAACACCACACGGTTTTCATAATTAATTTGCTCACACTTGTTATCTCGGAAAGCTTGTGAAGTGGTTGACACCGAATGTGGATTCTTGTCTTTTATGGTTCCTTCAGCTTTGTCATTCTCATGCTCCATAGTATGACCTGAATCAACATCCTTTGACAAGACCAAGTGCATTATACAAGAACTGGAAGTTTCTACACCTTGATTAACTACTTCACTACTTGAGTTTTGTGAGCTCAGTTTTGATCCTAATGAAGTGATATTCAGCTCGTGTTTTTCAGGGCAAGTGGCAGCAAATTTTCCTTTCTTAGGAGAGTCATAACAAGTAACTTCCTTGGATTTTGAAAGATCAGAGGACTTACATTTCTTTGGATGTTCATTGCTTGTTTCAATTGATGGATTTAGGCTTTGCTTGTGAACCACGACTTGTTCTGCGACCTTCTTTGGTTGAGAGGTTACATTAGCCTTCATTTTCTCATTTAGAACATTCTTGGATACTTCCTTTGGCTGAGGACTGTAAGCTTCTTTTGGAACTAAACCATTTGGTGCATACTTATTCCTCATTAGTTCCTTAAGATCTCTCCACGAGGTGATAGGTGGCTCCTTGTAATTCCAGCGATCATCAACCTTTCGTATCCACCATTGATAAGCTTCTCCTGTGAGTTGGCGAATTGCATGAGCTATCCTCTTTTCTCTTGGGATGTGGTTATAGTAAAACCAATCTTCCATATTTGTTTCCCACTCTAGGTAGCTTCTTTTTCCTGAAAATTTAAAGAGTTCATTAGCCGAATGATATTCAGAACAAAGCACATATTTGGATTTTGGAGGAAGAGAGATTTTATGTGGGCTGCTCCAAGTTGTTCTCAATGTGTTGTCTGGTGGCTTTGGTTTAAGCTCTTGTTCCTTCCGTGCTCTTCTTGATTTTGCTAATTCAGCTCTCATGGTTGCCATACTTTCGTCCATTATGGCTCTTAAGGAATCAAGGAGTTCTTTGTTGGAGTTTGACGATTCCTCTTTACCATTGCTGGTTCCCACCATGTTACCTGTTCAGACTCAAACGAGTTACAAGTAAAAATGCCAAAAGAAACACAACAAAGAAAACTCAGAAACTTTTCTAGAATCCTAAACAACTGTTTGACTTGATCGAACAGAATAAAATATCAAATCACGTTCAAAAATTCCAGAGTCAATTTTAACAAATACTAGACTGAATCATGGTTTCAATGCAACAAATTTCACGATTTTAGGATTAACCAATGATTTTAAACAATTCTAGCAAGTTGACACGAAAATAACTGTTCAAATTCCGATAACCTCTAAATGTGACTGTTCGACTAAATCAGGTTCGGAAAATTATCAAAACATGCTCAAAAATTCTAGAATCAATTTTAACAAATACTAGACTCTTTTTTGAAGCAGATTCAACAGATCTCACGATTTTATCAGACAATATGAATTTATCAAAATTCCAACAGTCAGCAGATAAACACAGATCGGAATGTGAAAAGGTATCACAGATCGAAAGAGATACAACCTGGCGTGGAGTCAGCTCTGATACCACTTGATATGATCCTAGGTGAGGATCAAGTCCCTGAATGCTTCTCCAAGAGGTTGTGAGGATTGGTGACAAGGTGAGTGATGCGGAAGAGATGAAAGGTGATGAACTAGGAGTGATCCGATGAGTCTTGGGGGGATTGATGCGAAACTTCCAAAGGAGATGGAGATCCTCTGGACTTTCAGGCTTGCTTGGTGTGAAGGATGAAGATCCGAACACTTTAAGCAAGGATGAACAAACAAGTTTCAGAGAGTTTTAGAAGTTGAAAAGATGTTTGTTAATTAGAAAATGAAGCCTTACATGAGTTTAAATCAACAAGAGAGTAAAGGAGAAATCTTGAAAATTACAAACATTAAAAACCAAAGTTGACAAGAAAATAACTCTTCATGTTCTTCAAGATTTCGGCTGAACTCTTGTTGGACTTGGGCTGTGCTTCACTTGGATAGTAGATAGAAATGGGCTTAAGCTTTATCAAGAGGCTGATGAGTGAGTGATATGGCTTACCTCATTAAAAACCTTATTTGGAAAACCCATTGGGACAAAAACCAAATGAAGGGAAAAAGAGTATAAGTCATATCACCTCTCTTGATAAATGTTTAGGTGGCTTGTATCACAACCAATGTGGCTGGATTAGCACACACCAAACTGCCCGAGATGGTGTTGAGGAGATGTTGCAAAGTGGTCTTGAGCTTCTTTTGTTTAGACCGAGTGATAGGACCCGGAGAAATGCATAAATCTTTAGCTCCTTGTAGCTCCGGTTCAAGCTGCTGCCTTTGCTCCTCTTTGGCGTCTCCATGTTGCATAGGTTCCTCTTCCTTGCTGGCCATAATCATATCAGAGTTTGATAACATTGCATTTTGGCATGTTTTTACTATTGTTTTATTGCAACTTAGCATAGGTTTTAGGCATTACTCTTATCATTTATTGCATTTATTTGACATTTAGGATATATAGTCTCTTTGCATTAGTTTGCATGCATTTCGCATACATGTGGTACTTTCAGGTACTTGGAGTTGTAAAGAGTCATCACTTGTGTGACCTCTCAGGCTATGAAGCGACATGAGGATTTCTGCAAGGAGTGCCTACTCGAGTGACTGGAAGCCATACAAGTGAAGACTGCCCAGGAAGCTCAAGCCACTCGATTGAGTTACATCGATAAAGACTAAATGCAAGCTACTCGACTCGTCAGTCGAGTGGGGAAAAACGCCTCGACAAGTTTCTGTGATTTATAGCGAGACATTCATTAACCCTAATTCTCTTGTATAAATACCGAGGTTAATGATAACTCGGTATGACATCTGAGATTTTTTTATTATTCTGCGCCGTTTTTAAAAGATTTAGCTGATCTCTCTTAGTTTTATCTCTCTAGTTTATTTTTAGATTTCGATTCGAATTTTCGGAATCTTTGAGATTTAATAAGATTGAGTTTTGATTTACTGTTCCTTTTTCTAAATTTCTTTCTCACCAGATCATCCTTCATCTATGACGAGTCAAATCTCTTCTGGGGTTTTGGCTTCGATGATGATCTCGATGAGTGAGTAGTGAATTTAAGGATTTCGGGGATGGATTAGGGTGATCTCACTTGATCTCTATGGGTTTTTTTTGTTGATTGTTCGTACATTCGGCTTTAGACTCCTCTTGGGTTAGTGATTTTAATGCTTGCTCTTTTCTGGCCAATTAGAGCATGATCGTAGGTGAACTCATGAGCATCAAAAGTGTCTTGAACCATCAGATCTACTTTTTCTAAGGATTAAGACACAATAGCGTGAGAGTCGGTGCATCAGATGTTGATTTACGTCACGACCCAACTACTCACTTGTTATGAGTCTTTCTTGGCTTTGACGGATCGATCCTTAGTGCAAGATCTGTAGTCACTCGACCTCTAGGCTCGAGTAGGCTAGATCTTCAGATCCATCACCACGATAGTGGGTTGGTTTAGAAGTGAGATCCGTCGTCAAGGGATTGACCCTGAGTTTAAATTTTCAACACCCATAGCAGATTTAAGTGTAGATTACCCTATGACTCCACTCCCTAGGATCTTTATTGTTTTCCATAGTTTTAATCTTAGTTCTATCGTTTATTTCTATTGTT
>CM051370.1:18850367-18875367 GCA_028015245.1 Cardamine occulta | reverse complement strand
TAACTTAGTATTCACTGTTTTTGTTCCTGTCACTCGATCATTTCACTCGAGTGGTCCACTTGAACATGTAGTCATGACACTCAAGCAAGGACAACTTGACCTATCAACTTATTTTACCAAGAACAAGACCTTATAGGAACAGTTGGCAAACACTAAGTCGACCTTGGTGAAGAAGTGTGATTGTGATTAGGTCAAGGAATTGCTTGAAGAGGCTGAGACTAGTCGGATAATTCAGTTTCTTATGGGATTGAATGATAATTTCAATAATATTCGAGGTCAGATTTTGAACATGAAGCCAGGACTAGGAATGAATGATATCTATAATATGCTTGATCAAGATGAGAGTCAAAGAATGGTTGGTAACAACACAAAAGGTATTTCTGCGCTGACTGCATTTCAAATGCAATCTTTTATTCTTGAGAATAATCAGATTTTGTTTGCACAAGGAAATTTCATAAACCTAAGTGTTCCCATTGTCGCCGAATTGGTTACATAGTTGTTAAGTGCTATAAGGTGCATAGTTTTTCACCTGGACATCCACAGAGTAAAAAGATGGTGAAGTATGTTAGTAGTACAAATATTGCAACTGCCACTCCATCAAATGCTCAGCTTGGTCATGATATTAGTTTACATGAAGTTGATGAGAACATGTCCAAAGATCAGGTTCAACATATGATAGCATATTTTAGTAATAAGGTACAGGTTTCTTTTCCTAAGATCACCAAACTTGAAGTTCCCAGTCCTATATCTGAAAAGAACTTTGCCTCGACTTCAACTTCTGTTCCAAGTATCTTATAGATAACTGGTACTTTCGTATCTTTTAAACCCTCCTATTATGACATGTTAACTGCATCTATACCTATAGAAACTGAAATGTCTCATAGAGCTTGGGTTACAGATTCAGGAGCTAGCCATCATGTTTCACATGATAGAACCTTATTTCTAGAATCCAAGTCTTTAGATAACACCTATGTCCTTCTTCCAAATGGTATTAATTACAGTGTGTTGTGATTATCGCAAGATATTATCAAAACCTTAAGAAAGCAAAAGAGAATTAATAACGAGAATTCTTTGAAGCGAATACCCTTTAGTCTAGGGTTCTTATTATTAATCTGATGATTCAATTACAGACTCTTAGACTCCTATATATATGCCTCAAAAACCCGATACAAATCCTAATAGAAAAAGAAAATTTTCTAAAACCTATTGTACCGTACACCCCAAAAACATACCCTAGCTGCCTTTGACCCATATAGCATAGTGTTGGCCCAATAAGAATCCTTTACTTATTCTTATTCAGGCCCTAAGACAATACTAATATTTTTAAGTCATTTTGAACAACAAAGTCGACCTTGACAAAAAAATCTTTTTCTGCGACCCTTTGCTTGTTTGTGGAGGTATCCTTCATCTTCCTTTAGCACTTGAAGACATGGAGCAGATCCAAACAATGTTTGACTATCTCTGTGGTGACTGGCTTGGTTAACATGTCACTGCATTCTCCAACGTATGCATGAAACTTATTATTTTTCGGTTTCAATCGATAGATAGTATAGAGGGTGAAATGTCGAACCTAATCTAGAGCATGTCTGTAGCACCTAACATGTGGATTAAGCTAGCAAGTCAAACAATATATTTTAGGGGTTTTTCTTACTAACAACCTAAAATACAGAAAATTAAACTAGAGATGAAGAGCCTGTCACACTCTAACAAATCATAAACTAAAGATGCAAAAACTAAGACTAGTTGCAAAATCCTAAGTGACTCGAGTAGGTCACCCGAGTGGTGAACTCGAGTGGACTTGGCCTAGTGGTGCTAAACTACTAAATGAAAGCAGTAAGCAAGACAGATCTAAAAATTACGACTAAAATAAAGGACAGGGATCTTGGGGATAGACTCATAGGATCATCTACACTCTCACGCCATGGGTGCTAATTTACTAAACTCAGGGTGAATCCCTTGACGACGAATTTCACTTCCAACCCAACCCACTGTCGTGGTGAAGGATCTGAAGATCTGGCCTACTCAAGCCTAGGGGTCGAGTGACTACAGATCTTGCACTAAGGATCGATCCGTCAAAGCCAAGAAAGACTCATAACAAGTGAGTAGTTGGGTCGTGATGTAAATCAACATCTGATGCACCAACTCTCACGCTATTGTGTCTTAATCCCTGGAAAACTAGATCTGGTGGTTCAAGGCACTTTTGATGCTCATGAAGTCACCTAAAATTATGATCCTCTTGATCAGAGAGGTACAAGCATTAAAAACGAGAACCCAAGCGGGATTTTAAAACCGAATCAGCATAAATCAACAAAAACTCATGGCAATCGAGTGAGACTACCTAATCCATTCCCTAAAAACCCTAAAACGACTACTCACTCTTCGAGATCATCATCCAAGCCAAGAACACAGAAGAGCTTTGACTCATCATAAATGAAAGATGATCTGTAGAGGAAGAAGATACGAAAAAGGAATAGTAATGATAAACTCGATCTATTAAAATTACAAAGAGTTGCAAAAATCTGAATCAAAATCTAAAGATAAACTAGAGAGAGAAAACTAAGAGAGATAAGCTAAATCTACTAAAAGTGGTGCAGAATAAAAAGGTCTAAAAAAAATCTCCCCTCGAGTTATCATTAACCTTGATATTTATATAAGAGAATTAGGGTTAATGAACATTTCACTATAAATCGCGGAATCTTGTTGAGGCGTTGCTCTCCACTCAACCGAGCAGTCGAGTGGACTAGTCGAGTAGCTTGCATCGAGTCTTTATCTGCGTAACTCAATCGAGTGGCTTGAGCTTCCTGGGCCGTCTGCACTTGTATGGCTTCCAGTCACTCGAGTAGGCACTCCTTGCAAAAATCCTCACGTCGCTTCATAGTCTGAGATGTCACACGAGTGATGACTCCTTGCAGCTCCAAGTACCTGAAAGTACCACATGTATGCAAAATGCATGCAAACTAATGCAAAAAGACTAAATATCCTAAATGTCAAATAAATGCAATAAGTGATAAGAGTAATGCCTAAAACATATGCTAAGTTGCAATAAAACAATAGTAAAAACATGCCAAAATACAATGTTATCAATGCACCTTCTCCAATATGATCTCACCTGAAGCTACTGACTCCCTGATTTTGTGAAATCTGATTTGAATGTGCTTCGTCCTAGCATGATACCCTTAATTCTTTGCCAAAGATATGGCACTTTGACTATTACAGTGTAGCTGAACTCCACCTTGCTAAACACCCAATTCTGCTATGAGTCCTTGAACCTATAGTGCTTCCTTAGCTGTAGGATCCCATAACTTGAAACCTTTGACGCCTTTCTCAAATCCCAGAAAAATACACCTCTTGGACTTAGAGTCCAACTTTGATATTTCGTCACTGGGAATTAACACATAAGCCAAACATCCAAAGATCTTCAAGTTTGATAGATCAATATCTACTCCAGTCCATATTTCTTCTGCTACCTTTCATTCAAGAGAGATCCGTGGTGATCTATTGATGAGATAGACCGCCATGCTTACTGCCTCAGCCCATAATTGCTTTGGAAATCCTGCATTCAGTCTTAAACATCTTGCTTTCTCAGCAATAGAACGGTTTATCCTCTCACTCACTCATTCTGTTGTGGTCTCTTCCGCACTATAAAGTGCCTCTGAATCCCTTGCTCCTCACAAAGCTTCTGAAATTCTCCATCAGTATACTCCATACCATTATCTGATCTTAGATACTTAATCTTCCTCTTTGTTTGGTTTTCTACTTCAGCTTTCCAAGTCTTAAAGAACCCAAAGATTTCAGACTTCTGTCTCAAGAAATATACCCAAACCTTCTTTGAAAAATCATCAATAAAGAAGACAAAGTACCTGCTATCACATAATGATTGTTCTCTCGTTGGCCCCCACATATCTGAATAAACATAGTCTAAAAGACCTTTTGTAGTGTATTACCCTGTCTTGAAAGATGCCTTGGACTGCTTTCCCATCACGCAGAACTTACAGAAATCCATCTTGCAACTCTTCAAACCATCCAAAAGATTGCTCTTATGGAGTTCAGCAAAACCATGCTCTCCTATATGACCCAACCTCATATGCCATAGAGCTGTGGTATCTGATTCAGTCAACACGGCTACAGCTTCACCTACAACCACGTTTCCGAGTATTCAATACAAATTTCAGCTTCATACATTTCAAACCACTCCTTATTTGGCGTCATGTGGACTGAACAACCCGTAACTAATATCCAAGAATCTGTGTGATTACCCGTTGTCACTGCAAGCATATCGAACTCAACTGTTACTGTATCCTCTTGCTAAACTATGTTTGCAGTATTAGATGATTCTCCTCCTCCATTCAACTTTTTATTCATCGGACAATCTCTCTTATAATGCCTTATTTTGTAGCACTTATAACAGACTGCCTTCTGCTTCCTTCTATCTCTCTGCTTTCCTTTGTTCTTCTGTCCTCCATTACCCTGGTTGAATTTGACATACAACCCATCACCCTGAGAGTTAGCCCTGCCATAATGTTGTTGGTGTTGGCTGTGATGACCTAACAACGAATATGTAACCGACTGCATTGTAATTGTTTCTTTGTTCGCCAATAATGCAGTCACCAACGTCTCATACTCTGGAGTTAAAGAACACAACATCATCATAGCTTTATCTTCGTCTTCCACCGTGATACCCACACGCCCTAGATCTGCAGTGATCTGATTGAACTGATTAACATGCTGAATCAGATTTGATCCTTCAAACATCTTAAACAGATACAATCTCTGCTTTAGATACAGATTGATGGATGGAGATTTTGACATGTACATCTTTTCGAGCTTAACCCAAATCTCTTTTGAGTTAACAAGATCGATCACCTGATGCACAACTTCGTCTCCAAGACAGGTACGAATTATCGAACCCGCCTTCTCCTGCAGCTCTTCCCAATCATCATGCATGATTAAATCTGGCTTCTTATCCAACAGCGCCTTCTTCATCCCGTTTTGATTCAGCATATCCTTCACCCGCGTTTGCCAGAGACTAAAGTTTTCTGTTCCATTGAATCTCGGAACCTCAAACTTTACGGAACTAGTCATCGAGAAAACATGGCTGCTCTGATACCAGTTGTTGTGATTATCGCAAGATATGATCAAAACCTTAAGAAAGCAAAAGAGAATTAAGAACGAGAATTCTTTGAAGCGAATACCCTTTAGTCTAGGGTTCTTATTATTAAACAAATGATTCAATTACAGACCCTTAGACTCCTATATATATGCCTAAAAAACCCGATACAAATCCTAATAGAAAAAGGAAATCTTCTAAAACCTATTGTACCGTACACCCCAAAAACATACTCTAGCCGCCTTTGACCCATTAGCATAGTGTTGGCCCAATAAGAATCCCTTACTTATTGTTATTCGAGCCCTAAGACAATACTAATATTTTTAAGTCATTTTTAACAACACAGTGAAAATAGAGAGAACTGGTTACATTAAGTTGATTGATGTTATTTCTCTTTATAGTGTGTTGTTCATTCTTAGGTTTAAATTATCTATTGAGTGTTAGTGTCTTAACTAAGGCCATAAATGTTTGTAAGCTTTTTAGTGATTTTTGGATTATAATTTTTGGTTTTTAGATTTTGGATTTTGGATTTTGGTTTATGGTTTTTAGATTTTGTATTAAGTGAAAATGGAAAATAAAGAGTTAAGTCATGTTAAAAAGTGAAAAACCAAGAAATATAGATTTTGGATTTTCTTTGAAAATTGATAAAAACTATCAAAATCTAGATTCCCTATTTTTTAGGAAAATCACTTTTCTCATAATCTTGAATGCCTATAAAATAGAATTTTAGAAAAAAACTAAAACAAAAAAACTTCAAAATCTACATCCATTCAAGACCTTAAATTTTGAATACTGAAATTAGTTTTATTGCAACTCAATTTTTTATTCAGGATCTTTCATGGAAATTGATGATTGGTCAAGGTAGTGAAGTCGCAAATCGTTATGTCTTGAGTCTCCCTAGCATACATGATACTTTATCTTTTACAGGTATGTATTCTGTTTGTGCTACTTTACAAGTAGATTCTGCTGTTTGGTATAAAAGATTATGTCATCCTTCTATGGCTAAGATAGATATGCTTTCTCATGTATTGGTTTTACTAAAAGAAAACATAATAAAACATCTAATGTTTGTCATATTTGCCATTTATCTAACAAAAGCATTTACCATTCATTTCTCGTCAAAATATGTGCACTAAACCTTTTGAGCTAGTTCACATTGATACTTGGGGTCCATTTTCACAATTGTGGATGATTTTAGTCGTGTAACTTGGATTTATTTGCTTAAACAAAAATCTGATATGTTAACTATTTTTTCTAAATTTATTCAAATGGTTGAAACTCAATATAATACAAAAGTTTGCTCAGTTAGATCAGATAATGCTCATGAATTGAAATTTAATGACTTGTACTTAGCAAAAGGCATAAAAGCATATCATTGTTGCCCTGAAACACCTGAATATAACTCTGTAGTAGAGAGAAATCATCAACATCTTCTTAATGTGGATAAAGCCTTAATGTTTCAGTCTGGTTTACCTTTACAATATGGAGGGGGGGGCATTGTGTCTTGACTGTTGTGTTTCTAATTAATAGATAACATTCATATGTTTTAAACAACATGTCACCTTTTGAGAAACTTACATCTAAGGCTCCAGAATATCAAGTTTTGAAAACCTTTGGTTGTTTGTGTTATAGGTCTACTTCGACCAGTCATAGGAATAATTTTAAACCTAGAGCTAAGGCTTGTGTTTTCTTAGGGTATCCTACATGTTTTAAAGGTTATAAGCTATTAGATATTAAGACACATTCAGTTTCTGTTTCTAGACATGTAATCTTTTATGAGGATATTTCCCTTTGTATCTTCTAATGTCAAAGAAGATACAAAGAATTTCCTTTCTCATCTCCATTCCCCTGCACAACCAGATGAACATTTGTCTCTTATGCAATCATCATCTGATGCTCATCCAAATCTTGTTGAGTCATCCTCCCCGATTTTTGTTCCTTCTGAACTTAAATCTACTAGGCAAAGGAAAATGCCTTCCCGATTGCACGATTTTCATTGCTATAATACTAATACTCGTATTACTACTCCTTATCCACTACTAAATTTGATTTCTTATTCATATTTATCTAAGCTTTCATTAATATCATCATAAATATTTCATTACCACAAAACTAATCAGAGGCAAATAAAGACAAGGTATGGTGTAATGTCATGAGTTTGGAGATTAGTGCTTTTGAAAAGACATATACTTGGGATATTACTGAGTTACCACCTGGTAAAGTGGTAATAGGATGTAAATGAGTATTTACTATAGAGGATATATATAGACGGGAGTATTGAAAGGCATAAGACATGATTTGTCGCAAAAGGAGATACACAACAAGAAGGGATATATTTCATTGATATTTTTTCTCTAGTTGCTAAGATGGCCACAATTAAGATTCTCTTATCTTTTACACCAAAACAGAATTAGTCTCTTACAAAACTGGATATATCTAATGCTTTTCTTAATTGAGATCTTGAAGAAGAAATATACATGAAGCTTCCAGTAGGTTATTCAGGGGGAATCTGTTTTCCTACAATTGTTTGTCGCTTAAAGAAGTCTATTTATGGTCTGAAACAAGCGTCTTGCCAGAGGTTTGTCAAATTCTCAACTACTTTGATAGGTGTGGGTTTTGAAAAATATTATGGTGATCATACAATGTTTGTTAAGCTGTCTAATGGGAAGTTTCTAGTGGTTTTAGTATATGTTGATGATATTCTTATTATGATGAACTCTAATGTTCCTTTAGCTTGAATGATGAACTCTAATGTTCCTTCAATTCAACTACAACATATACTCGCTCAATATTCTGCTGCTCCAAGAGGCATTCATCTTCAAGCAGTACAATAGGTATTACGATACTTGAAAGGTACTATTGGACAAGGTCTATTTTATGGAACATAGCATAATTTTGATATTCATGGTTATGTTGATTCTGATTGGGGAGCATGCTTAGATACACGGCAATCTGTTACTGGATATGAAATGTTCATAGGCGATTCATTGGTCTCTTGGAAATCTAAGAAGCAGGATACAATCTCCAACAGTTCAGCTGAAGCTGAGTACAGAGCAATGTGTATGGCAACAAAGGAGATGATTTATATTACTCAGGTAATGTGAGACCTTAAAATTCCCTTCTCTCTTCCTGCTCACCTATAATCTGATAATACGGCTCCATTGCACATTGCAAGCAATCCAGGTTTTTATGAGAGAACAAAACACATAGAGATTTATTGCCATACAATTAGAGAGAAGATTGAAGATGGAATACTCAAAAATATGTATGTGTGAACTGGTAATCAACTTGGAGGTGTGTTGACAAAGGCCCTTTATCCTGCTACTTTCCGAGAGTTGATAGGCAAGATGGGTGTTCATAACATTTATGCACTTTCATCTTGAGGGAGAATATCAAATGTATTATTGGGGATAAGTTAGTGCATATTACGAAAAGTCCTAATATATCTTGTGATAAGGATACATGAATATATTCCTAGGAGAATTAGGAGTCTAAGTTGGTCAAGTTAAGTCGGTCTAAGACCAAGAGCTTTGTGTATCAATACATTGTATATGATTCAATAATAAACAAATCAGTTTGATATCTAAATCTACATGGTATCAGAGCAAAGACCAAACAAAATCTCTTAAATATTTTTCTTTTATTCGATTAAAATCTCTTTAGTTTAGGGAAGCTTACGAGTTTGGTTATCATGGCCAATGATCATGATAAAATTCCTCAAACAGGAGCAGTTGTTCCAGTCTTAAAGGGGAAACCTTCACCGTATACCTTGTCGAGCTCTGACAATCCAGGAGCTCATATCTTGTTGAATGGTGAGAACTACAACGAATGGTCAAAGGAGATGTCAAACGCGCTCCAAGCCAAAAGAAAAACATGTTTAAATAATGGCACAATATCCAAATCATTGATTGATGATCCAGTTTTCAAAAATTGGCAAACCGTAAACTCCATGATTGTTGGATGGATCCGAGCTTTCATCGAGCCTAAGGTGAAGTCAACAATGACCTTCATCGATGAAGCTCATCATTTGTGGAGTGAGTTGAAACAACGTTTCTATTTGGAAAAAAATGTCTGAGTACACCAAATAAAAGCTCAATTAGCCGCGTGTCGCCAAGATGGGCAAACTGTTCTCGTGTATTACGGGAGATTGTGTACCATATGGGAGAGTTCCCGCTTTTGGACAAAGTTGTTCTAACTAATGTTCTTTATGTGCCATCTTTAAAATGCACATTGATTTCAGTTTCCAAAATAGTGAAACAAACAAAGTGTTTTGCGACTTTTACTGATACAATTTGTGTCTTGCAGGACCATTTTTCGAAGACTCTGATTGGAATCGGTGAAGAGTGTGATGTGGTATATTATCTTATGGATATTGCTACAGAAATGATACACACGGTTGAAGCCTCTCCGGACCATGCTTTGTGGTATCAACGCTTAGAACATTCTAGTTTTTCTGTGCTTTCGACTTTACTTTTATTTTCTAAATCTATTTATGTAAGCTCTCTTCCTTGTGACGTATGTTTTCGAGCCAAACAGACTAGAAAAGTTTTTTCAGATAGTATTAATAAATCAAAAGAGTGTTTTGCTTTAATACATTGCGATTTTTGGGATCCATATAGAGTTTCGTCTTCTTGTGGAGCGGTATATTTTTTAACAGTTGTTCACGAGGTTCATGGCGTGCTCACCAATTTCTCAGCATATACAGAAAAACAATTTGGAAAACTGTCAAAACCGCTCGTAGTGACAATGGGAAAAAATTCATGTCTCTCAAGGTATTTTCGAGAACAAAGAATAATTCATCAACATCTTGTGTAGAAACTCCCCAACAGAATGTATGGGTAGCCAGAAAGCATCGGCATATACTTAACATTGTTAGGGCATTGTTTTTTCAAGCCCACTTGCCGGTAAAATTTTGGGGTGAAGCGGTATTAACAGCGGCGTATTTGATCAACCGTAACCCAAGTTATCTTCATAAAGGACAGTCTCTTTATAAAATTTTGCATGGAAGTAAACCAGATTACAAGCAGTTAAAAGTTTTCGGCGAAGTTATGCGAAGAATTTTTTCCCTATGCTGATAAATCTTTTCTCCGGTTATGGATCCACCGTTAGTAGTTGCTGATGTGGACTTGTTAGTCACGCCGGACTTGGTAGAAAGGGGGGAGTTTAGCAGCCGAGTGTACTGCTGCAGACCCTTCTTCGAATATTGTTTATGACATAGTCTCCCGCCGATGAGTCTCCAGTTACACCTGTTTTGTGTGTTCTGATTGATAAATTGGTAACTCCACCAGTCCCTAAAATAAATATTGACATGGAAAGTCCGATTACTAAGACACCAACCAAGGATATTACTCTGGTCTCGCCATTACTTTCAGACTTAGTACAGTCACCAGCTCCGAAACTTGGTAAAGGTCTTCACCCTCATATCCCGTCTGTACGATTGTGAGATTACATCACTTACAATGCTGTGAGCAGTCAAGATACCCATCACGCTATCTCCAACTCTCCCGATCAGTCCTCGTCTACGGTCCCAGATACTTTTATATATCCCTTAGAAGATTATATATCTGATGAATAATTCTCTCCAGGTCATAGAGTTTATTTAGCGGCCATTACAAAAGTTGTTGAACCTAAACACTTTAAGGAGGCTGTTCGCATTAAGTATGGGATAATGCAATGACAAAGGAAGTCGTAGCTTTGGAAGAAAAACAGACTTGGGATATAGTTGATTTGCCCCCCCCATAAGGTTTCTGTTGGGAGTCTGTGGGTTTATCGAATCAAGTATGATGCCGACAGAAAAAAGAGCGGTACAAAGCTTATTTGGTTGTACAAGGAAATAAGCAAATCGAGGGTGAAGATTATTGTGAAATATTTGCTCCGATGGTCAAGCTTACTATGGTACGTACGTTACTTCACCTTGTTGCCGATAGAAAATGGGAGGTATATCCGATGGATGTTAATAACATGTTTCTTCATGTTGATCTTAATGAAGAGGTTTACAAGAAATTACCCTCAGAGTATAAGTATACACATCCTAACAAAGTTTGTAAGTTACGCAAGGCTCTTTCTAGTCTTAAACAAGCTCCAAGATGTTGGTTCAAGAAGCTCTCGGATGCATTACTAAAGTTTTTTTTGTTCATTCCTATGATGATTACTCTTTATTCTCTTACACACGAAAAAGTATTAAGATTAGAGTCTTAATATATGTTGATGATCTCTTCATTGAAATTTTGAATATTTCTCTTGATTTCAATGTAATTACATCTGAGTTTAAATAGAGACTAGGATCATAATTACATGGATTTACACATGCAAAGGAAGACTAAATCAAATTAAATCGATCACAGTACATACAGAATATTTGACATATTCTTTCATCCTTCCTCAGTTAAAACATTGGATTTTCTGACGGTTAAACTGCTTCAAAATTCGTTGAATAAGGAGGACGGTAGACCTTTGGTAAATATGTCAGCGTATTGATAAGTAGATGGAACAAGAAGAACTTTGAGCTGTCCTAAAGCAACTTTTTCCCGAACAAAGTAGAGATCAATCTCGACATGCTTGGTTCATTGATGTTTAACAGGATTTGAAGATATGTACACATCACTGACGTTGTCACAAAATATCAAAGTCGCCTTGTTGAGTGGACAGTGCATTTCGAGCAACAGATTGCGAATCCAACAAGATTCAGCCATGGTGTTTGCAACACTTCTGTACTCAGCCTCTACACTAGATCGCAAAACTATTTGCTGGCACTTAGAGGACCAAGAGATGAGGTTTTTACCGAGATAAACACAATAACCCGAGGTCGATCACCGTGTGTTGAGATAACCAGCTCAATCAGCATCGGAATAAGCTGTTAACGTGTCAAGCTTGGATTTGAACACTTGAAGACCATGAGAATTTTTTCCTTGAACATACCTTATGATTCGTCTCAATGCATTCATGTGGAGCTGTCGAGAATCATGCATAAAGAAGAATACATGTTGAATTGCATAAGAGATATCTGGGCGAGTAAATGTTAAATATTGAAGAGCTCCTGCTAGGCTTTGATATTCAGTTGGATTCTTAATCTTATCACCCGCTTCTTCGGCTGAGAGCTTGGAATTTTCATCAGCCAGTGTTAAGATAGGCCTACAGTCGACTATGCCTGCACGTTGAATGATCTCCTTTGCATAATTTTTTTTAGTTAACAAGATCATTTTTAAGAGCAAGGGGACGGGTCATGGAAGAAATACATGAATTTTCAAAGGATTGAATTGGAATGGAAGAACCATTACCAGCCATAACTGAGTTTCAGGTGTCCAAATTAACAATAGATTGGAGGATACCTAGTGTTCATGCGAGATAAGATGAGGCGCCCTTGTCCATGTACCAGTTCGGAGATAGTTCAGTCAGCGTCATGGTGTTAAACGCTTCAGCGAAGTCCCATGTTGGCGGGTACACGTTGTCGACGTAATGAGCCTCATTCTGAGATGGACTTGGGGAGCGTGGAGTGAAACCATGCGGAGCCTAATCAGCTGAACGATAAGACATCCATGGACCAGGTTGAGACATCGACAAATTGTTGTATTGTCTGGGCCAGTACGGAGCCATGAATGGTGGCATGTATTGATGACATTTCTGAAAGTTATTATTTCCGTAGTTGCGTCCTTTGTTATGATTACCTTGATGATTTCCACGATTGCCGTTCCTGGACTGGTTCTGGTGATGATGGACCTGCTTCGATTCAGTAGCTGTAGCCATAAGGGCTGTTGACGACGATGAATGATCTGAATGTGTCCCCGAAGCTTGAGTCTTCTTCAGCCTCTTCTCCTCCATCTATATCATTTTTTGGCTTCATAAATGATGGAAACGGCTTTTGATGTTCGATCACAATTATGATGTAATCTAACTTATCATTCAGGCCATTCAAAACATACATAATCAAAGTTTTGTCATTCACCGGCACGTCAACGTTCTCAAGTAAATCGGCGATGGATTTCAAGCTATTGCAGTACTCCGTAACAGACAGCTCACCAATCTCTTTCGTGCGAAGGTCATTTTCAAGTTGATTCACTCTAGCTTCTTTATTGTTTCAGAATTGAGCTTCGATCTTCAGCCACACTTCTTGAGCCGTTCCACCTTTTTTGAACGAGGTCCAAAACAGAGGTGTAGCCAATGATCCGTAGATCCACATTTTGACCAGACCGTCCCTCTTTTCCCCGCAGAGGTCGTTGATTCTTTGTGGAACAGGTGTTCCATCAACGTGACCTAAGACATAAAATGTTAGACAATGAGTTTGAAAGAATTATCTCCAAGCCTGATAATTAAATTCATCTTGATCAATCACAAGGGGGATGTGCGATCGGATGTTTGTCACTCCAAAAGCTCTCTCAATCGCTGCCATAGGAACTGATTGTAGAAGATAAATCAAGAAAAAAGGAATAAAAGGAAAAAAAGGAAAAAAAATGAACAGAAGTGATGAGAAAAAAATAAAACGAAGAGAAGAATCAGAGAAGAAGCTATGATACCATGAAATTCTGAATATTTCTCTTGATTTCAATCTAATTACATCAGAGTTTAAATAGAAACTAGGAACATAATTACAGGAATTTACACTTGCAGATGAAGATTAAATTAAATTAAATTAATCACAGTAAATACAGAATATTTGACATATTATGTCACTCATATGTGGTAATGATGGATATATGCTTCAGAAGTTCAAGGAGTATTTAAGTCGTTGTTTTTCAATGAAAGAGTTAAAAAAGTTGAAGTACTTTCTTGGTATTGAGGTCAGTCGTTGACGGGAACATAGGACCAGACCCGGATGCATACAACCCAGACACACCCGCACACATGGACCAGGAAGTTGAGAAGGACATCAGCATGCTCAGAACCACGCTGGGAGCTGTGACGAGGAAGATGAGCATTGCTAGAGCATACATGCACAAGTTCAACAGCTTTGCCCAGGCACTTGTGGAGATCCTCGATCATGACCCAGGAGACGCACCGACGGTTACATCAATTACCCGAGGCAGCGTGGAGACTATGATCAGTTTGGGAAACCGCGATCAGGTTATCTTCACCATAACCCAAAGGTGAAGACAATACCGTAAGACGTCAGGAGGTTATAATCTTGTTCCCCACCTTGAGTTTTGTCCCAAATGGGTTTTTCGAGGGAGTTTTTAACGAGGTAACTATCTTGGCACCCATGTTTTAAATTTGTACTTTGCTTGCTCGGAAATATCCATGATGGGTCAAGTTAGGTTACAGGTCTCACTAATAAATGCCTTCCCTTTCTTTTAATTTTACCGGATTTATCTTGTTACCGTCTTTTATTTTCACGGGGCATGTAACGCATCTTTACCCACGTGTTTAGGGGTTTTGCTTTCAGTCTTGTATTGCCTATAAAAGGACATTGTACTCTCTCGTTTAGGTTACGCCTCTTGGAAATAAAATCTATCTGTTGTTTCATTTCTCTCTTCGTCTCTATCGAGCGCCGTTAGCTCTAGAATAAACCTCTGTCAAGAATCTTGAGCTGGGCACGATTCTCGCCAGCTCGCCGTATCTTGAGGTCTCTCATAATTTAGGTGTTGCAGTTCAATTCCCTTTCATCGCTTCACCTTTGTCCCGGATCGAGTTTCTCTCTCGGCCTAAGCTTCGTCGTTCCGTTTAGCATATTTCGATCTTCCGGTTTGAGTTTGTCACTGTAAATCGACCCATTCATTCGTGTTCTTCC
Organism: Cardamine occulta; assembly: GCA_028015245.1. NCBI lineage: Eukaryota > Viridiplantae > Streptophyta > Magnoliopsida > Brassicales > Brassicaceae > Cardamine > Cardamine occulta. The sequence goes on along the minus strand of CM051370.1, from coordinate 18,860,539 downwards.
ATACCTGGCAGTGGATCATAACAGCTGGTATCAGAGCTGAATGATCCAACCACCAGGTTGTATCTATCCTTGCTTGTTTCGTTCTTTTCATTTATATTGTTCCTTTGCATTCTAAAACCCCATAAAAACCATAAAAATCTCATATTTTTTTAGGTTGCTTAGTTTTGGTTTCCATTTTGCATCCGTAAACTGAAATTGAAAACTAAAAATATCATCTTGCATCTTAGTTCGTATCGTGTTGTTATCCGTGTTGATTTGTCGTATTTTGTATGTTCATCGTGTTCTTAGCTGCATATTCACCATTGTTTAGCTTGAGTTTAGTCAGAGAATACACATCCTTTCTTTCGGTCAAAGACACGTTCTTGAATGAGGGTTAGCCACGTCTCCCCATCGCTTTCAATTTTTTTGGTCATAGGATAGCCGTCTTTTGTGTGGTCGTAGGATTAGCGTATCATAAAGTAGTTTGTCCATTTGTGTTAGATTCCCTTCTATGCGCTGTCATTGAACGTTGAATTAACCTTGGCTCAATTTAAATCTTTCTATTGCACATATTTTATTCGGTAAGATTTCTAACTAGTTAAATTTTTTTTTATGAATTTTTAACGAGGTTCCGAGTTACCAAAGACTACATGGTGACGCGTCGAGGATCTATAGGTAATATACGAGGTGACTTACCGCATACCGTGAATTACTGTATATTACCAAGATGACTTACCGTGTGATGAATCTTACTGAGAGTTCTCACCAATTACCAAGAGTTCTTACCAATTTCCGAGGATCTTTATCGAGTTACCAGACCAACAACCGGCGATACATGTTTTGGTCTGATGGCTCTAGCACGATCCACTGGAAACCTTGACCGACGACTCCCTCTAGTAATTGGATACGGGTCTGACAACTGGCAAACGTCTCCAACCACCGCCAACTATCGACCGGACCTCCGGCCACCACCGTCTGTACCTCTGGTCGCCGCCGTCCGTAATTCAGTCATTGCCGCCCGTACTCTGGCCTCCGCCGCCTGTACTCCGACCACCACCAACCGTACTTCTAATTACCGTCATTTATCTCTGGCCATCCACAGCCAAAATTTTAGCTCCGTTGTCCGTATGATCGATCTAACAGTACCGTGACTACTACTTTGGTCTTGGATGACCCACCCACACCTCCGGACATTGGAGGCGTGCTTGCGACTATCCAAGTCTCAATTCAACAACTCGGGGAACGACTAGCTTGGATAGAAGGAGCTCCCTGGCAGCCCACCATAGCTGCCCAACCCGTGAATGCGCATCCGGTTCATGCCGAGCTGGATTATGAAGATTTGCCCGAAGAAGTACAAGAACCTCTAATACGGAGAATGAGAGCATGTTGAGATTTTGGTATGCACGAAGAAGGTCACGATGACAATCCTCCAAGGGCCCATATTCCATACTTAGACTCACGGCTCATACCTTGGCCAGAAGAGTCAATCCCGAAGCGTATCTCGACTGGGAGTGCCGGATGGACCATATCTTTGTGGTCCTTGACTATAGCGAGCCCCGGAAGGTCATGTATACTATTACTCAGTTCACGGACAACACCTTCACGTGGTAGGATCGTGATGTAGCCGAAAGACAAAAGAACCGGGAAGGACCGGCACCTACATGGGAGATCTTGAAGTTCATTATGCAAAGGTGCTACGCCCCACCCTTGGAAAGAGCTTCAAAAGAGATTCCGACGTGTTAACGAAGGGACTAAGTCCGTGGAAAAATAGTACGAGGATGAAACCGAGGAAGCCCTCATGGCCCGATTCATGGATGGGTTACAAGACCGTTATGTCGAAAGACAATCTTATGGAGGTTTCAATGAGTTGGTACACCTTTCTATCCAAGTGGAGCAACAACTCAAGAGGAAGCTCGCTAGTGATGTGATCATGGATAGCTCACAGAAGCAGCTTGAACCCAAGGATGCTTTGGCCGTACCAAGTGGACCAATGACAAGATCGAGAGCCAAAGAGTTTCAGAACGCCATCACCGCATTACTCACTCAAGTTCAACCGATTGAAGCTCAGTTTGAGAACATGGAAAATCAAACCGTCTTGGTTGCTCGAGTGGACTAATAAACGGGTGATTTGTTTGTACTCTTTTTCCTAGCCTTTGGTTTTTTTCCCAATGGGTTTTCCAAAGGAAGGTTTTAATGAGGCAAATGGGTCACTCTAATCCATCTTAGTCCACAAGAGTTAAACAAGTTTGGTCCAGGTCCAAGTCTAATAATTTTTGGATATATCTTTTGAAGTCTCAAGCCCAAAAAAGAGATTAAATCAGCCCAGCTCAATAATCACCTGATTAAAATCGGCCAAGGGAGCGGAAGAGGTGGCTTGGGAGACTCCAAGAGATATTCCAAACTAGTTAATGTTTTCTTAATTTTCTAAGAATTAATTCTAGCTTTTTCTTTACTCCATCTTTCTTTAAAACTCTTTTCTTGTACTCATTTTCGGATCATCCAAGTTTTTTTTATTAAAAATTGAGAGTGATTTCTCTTGTGTTCTTTGAAGAACAAACCTGATTGTTGTTGAGTAATATCCTTCAATCAATCCGAATCAAGGTGTGTCATATCCGCAATTCACACCTTGGCGTTTTCAAGTGTGTCATATCTTGGAAAAGTCATTGAGGAAATATCCAAGGTCTTCCGCAACCTTGGTGCGATCCATTCACTCCACCCCTATCTATCTATCCACTACTTTCATTCTACCCCTCGAAAGTGCCGATTCTAGGAGGATCATATCAAGTGGTATCAGAGCACAATTTCGGGTTTGGTATTTGTCTTATCATCTTCTCACCTTTTCCATCTTCTTACATCCTCTATCTTTTCATTTTCAATTTTTTTATCTTCTCTAGTCTTTCTTTTCTATTTGATTGGATCAATAGTTTGGGGGATTAGTCAATTTATTTTTATTTTGATCATAATTTTCATTTTGATCTCTATTTAGTTCTAGTTTTAATTCTGAGTTGTTTAAAAAAAAAAAAAAGAAGTTGGTCGGACCGAAAAACAAAAACAAAAACAAAAAAAACAAAAAAAAAAAATTAATTAGTTCGAAATTAATTAGCTTAGGGAGGGTTTTATTTTTCTAATTTTATCTCCTTAATTTTCTGATCCTTGATCTGTTCATTAAAAAAAAAAAATATACTAAACTCTTTTTCTCTTTTCTTTCTATCTCAAGCCCATTGTTTCGAATTTGTGTTGTTGGAGTTGTTCATCCGATTTGATCAGTTTTGTTCCATACGAACCATTGAGAAAATCGCTGAGAGAGATCATTTTGAGTGCTGAGTGATTGAGTGAATAAAAAGAAGAGAAACACTTGTGAGGATCGACAATATGTCTAATCATTCCAACGAAGAAGTTGAGAGCACCAACGAGCTCAAAGAAGAAGAAATAACACTCTGGACATGCAGGCCTTAGTGGTAGAAATGAGGCGGATGGTGAGAGAAGAGATGGGTGCAGTCAATGCAAGAATCAATACGATTCAAGAGTCTGTTAATCAAGGATTATTGCCGAATACTGCTGCTAGAAGAAGAAGAGCACGACCTCAAGAAGAAGCTGATGGGGATGACTTGAATTATTACAGCAGAGGGAGCCAAGCTTCTAATCAAAGTGAAAGAAGGCCGAGACGAGTAAGAGAAGCTAGGGGTCGAAATGAAGACAATCGCAGTGGACTTAAGTTGAAGATACCACCATTCCATGGAAAAAATGATCCGGATGTCTACTTGGAGTGGGAGAAAAAAATAGAGCTCGTGTTTGATTGTCAAAATTATTCGGAGCAAAAGAAAGTTCAATTAGCGGCAACGGAGTTTTTTGATTATGCAATTAATTGGTGGGATCAGATTGTGACGAGTCGAAGACGTAACCAAGAACCGCCCGTAGTCACTTGGGAAGAGTTGAAAAATCTGATGAGAAAAAGATTTGTTCCAAGCCATTATCATAGGGAGCTGCATCTAAAGCTTAGGCGTCTAACTCAAGGAAATAAGAGTGTGGAGGATTATTATCAAAAGATAGAGTCTCTAATGCTTAAAGCTGATATAGATGAAGATGGTGAGGCGCAATGGCCAGGTATTTGAGTGGTTTAGCTCGGGATATTCAAGATAGAATGGAGCTTCAAAATTATAAAGATTTGGAAGAAATGCTTCATAAGGCTGTGTTGGTTAAACAGCAAATTAAGAGGAGAGGTACTTCTAGACTGTCCTATGGAGCTGGAGGGGCTAACGCTAGGACGAGTTACGGCCTAGAGGATAGGACCGTTGCCAAGCCAAAACTGGATCCTAAGCCCTACGCCATTGCTGAAGATGCCAAGGGTAAGGCTGTAGCTACGCCGTCTAGAAAGCGGGATGTTAAGTGTTTCAAGTGTCAAGGGAGAGGACACTACGCCAACGAGTGCACCAACAAGAAAACTATGATTTTATTGGATAATGGCGAGATTGAAACTGAGGAGGAAAAGCTTGAAAGTGATGGTGAAACCGAGGATGAGGGCATAGAGTTACCAGCCACTGGAGAATTATTGGTAACAAGACGTTCTTTGAGTATTCAAGTTAAAGATACTGTCCAAGAGCAGCGGGAGAACTTGTTTCACACAAGATGTTTGTTACAAGGTAAGGTCTGCAGCCTTATTATATATGGTGCAAGTTGTACTAATGTGGCTAGTGAAACAATGGTGAAGAAGTTAGGGCTGGAAGTTAAGAAGCATCCGAAACCTTTTAAGCTTCAATGGCTTAATGATGCTGGTGAAATAACCGTGAGCCGCCAAGTATTGGTTCCTTTAACCATAGGCAAGTATGAGGACGAAATTTTATGTGATGTCTTACCTATGGAGGCCGGCCATATACTACTTGGAAGACCATGGCAGTTCGATAGAAGGGTCTTACATGACGGTTTTACTAATCGTTACTCTTTTGAGTTCAATGGCCGAAAGACGATACTTGCTCCTTTGGCGCCACATGAGGTTCGTCAAGACCAACTTCAGCTGCAACAACAAGGAAAAACCATTGTGAGTGAACTCCTAAACACGCCACCCCAAAATAAAAACGAGAGTTTGAGAAAAACCAAGAAAAATGCTTGTGAGAGTAAACCCGTGAGGCATTCAAATTTCTTTGTGAGGTCTAATGTGGTTAAGAAAGCTTTATTCTCTCAACAACCCGTTCTTTTATTTATTTACAAGGAAACTTTGCTGAACCATACTAACCTTGTACCGGAGTTGCCGAGTAAAATCTCTTCTATTTTGCAGAATTTTGAAGACTTCTTTCTGGAGGAAAACCCTAAGGGATTGCCACCCATCCGTGGGATTGAACACCAGATCGATTTTGTGTCGGGAGCCTCACTTCCCAACAGGCCAGCATACAGAACCAATCCGGTGGAGACTAAGGAGCTTCAAAAGCAAGTGAGTGAGCTGATGGACAAAGGATACATACGAGAGAGCATGAGCCCTTGTGCTATGCCGGTGCTGCTTGTTCTGAAGAAGGATGGGACTTAGAGGATGTGTATTGATTGTCGAGCCATCAACAATATCACTGTAAAGTATCGCCACCCTATCCCTCGTTTAGATGATATGTTAGATGAGCTGCATGGTTCTAGCATATTTTCGAAAATATATCTTAAGAGTGGATACCACCAGATTAGGATGAAAGAGGGTGACGAATGGAAAACTGTGTTTAAAACGAAACATGGCTTGTATGAATGGTTAGTTATGCCATTTGGATTAACCAACGCACCTAGTACTTTTATGAAGTTGATGAATCATGTTTTAAGGAGCTTCCTTGGAATTTTTGTTGTTGTTTACTTTGATGATATCTTAGTTTACAGCAAAAATTTAGAAGAGCATGTTAATCATCTAGAAGCGGTTTTGATGGTACTTAGGAAAGAGGAACTCTATGCTAATCTAAAGAAATGCACCTTTTGTACGGATAACCTTGTGTTTCTAGATTTTGTCATAAGTGCAGATGGCATCAAAGTGGACGAAGAAAAGGTTCGAGCTGTCAGAGAATGGCTCAGTCCAAAAACCGTAGGCGAAGTGAGAAGTTTCCATGGACTTGCTGGATTCTATCGGAGATTTGTGAAGGACTTCAGTACCATAGCTGCTCCTCTCACTAAAGTGATCAAGAAAAATGTCGAATTTAAATGGGAAGAGGCACAAGAAGAAGCATTCCGAGTGTTAAAGGATAAACTCACCAATGCACCACTTTTATCTTTACCGAACTTTCTTAAAACTTTTGAAATTGAGTGTGATGCATCTGGTGTAGGTATTGGAGCTGTCTTGATGCAAGAGAAGAAGCCCATTGCCTTTTTCAGTGAGAAGCTTGGAGGAGCTACATTGAACTATCCAACCTACGACAAGGAGTTGTACGCGCTTGTCCGAGCATTGCAAACATGGCAGCACTACCTCTGGCCGAAGGAGTTTGTCATTCATACTGACCACGAGTCTTTGAAGCATTTAAAGGGTCAGCAAAAGCTCAACAAAAGGCATGCTAGGTGGGTAGAATTCATCGAAACATTTCCCTTTGTGATCAAGTACAAACAAGGTAACAAAAATATAGTTGTTGATGCCTTATCTCAAGGCGCTTGATTTCTACTTTGGATGCTAAACTTCTGGGATTTGAACACCTTAAAGATCTTTATCAAGCTGATTCTGATTTTCAAGAGATTTTTAAGTAGTGTGATAAGTTTGCTTTTGGGAAATATTTTAGGCATGACGGATTTCTTTTCTATGAAAATCGGTTATGTGTGCCTAATTGTTCCGTGAGAGATTTTTTAGTTAGGGAAGCGCATGGAGGAGGCTTGATGGGGCATTTTGGGATCTCAAAACTTTAACAGTGATACTAGAACACTTCTACTGGCCGCAAATGAAGAGAGACATCGAAAAAATTTGTGGGCGATGTGTCACGTGCAAACAAGCCAAATCGAAGTTACAGTCCCAAGGTATGTACACGCCCTTGCCTATTCCTGATTAGCCTTGGACTGACATTTCTATGGATTTTGTGCTTGGATTACCTAGAACTAGGACTGGAAAAGATTCAATCTTTGTTGTTGTCGATAGGTTATCTAAAATGGCACATTTTCTTACTTGTCATAAAACTGACGATGCTTCCCATATTGCTGATTTGTTCTTTAAAGAAATAGTTCATTTGCAGGGAATGCCTAGGACTATAGTCAGTGATAGGGATACAAAATTCTTGAGTTATTTTTGGAAGACGCTTTGGTCTAAGCTAGGTACTAAGTTGCTCTTCTCAACTACTTGTCATCCTCAATCCGACGGCCAAACTGAAGTAGTTAATAGAACTTTGTCTACCTTGCTGCGTGCCTTGATTAAAAAGAATTTAAAAACTTGGGAAGAATGCTTACCACATGTTGAATTTGCTTATAACCGATCTATGCATTCCGCCACCAAGTTTTCTCCTTTTGAAATTGTTTACAGCTTTAATCCTTTATCTCCTTTCGATCTAACCCCATTGCCTTTGACTGAAAGAGCAAGCTTAGATGGGAAAAAGAAAGCTGAACTTGTTAAACAGATTCATGAGAAAGCAAAGCGCAACATTGAGGAGAAAACAAAGCTGTACGCCAAACAAGCTAACAAGGGCAGGCGCAAGATGATCTTTGAAGAGGGAGACCACGTTTGGATTCATCTAAGGAAGGAGAGATTTCCGGCTGAGAGGAAGTCTAAGTTGATGCCTAGGATTGACGGTCCATTCCGAGTCACAAAGAGGATCAACGATAATGCTTACCAACTCGATCTCCAAGGTAAGTACAATGTGAGTTCAAGCTTTAACGTTGCTGACTTAATCCCTTTTGTTGCATATGTTCCAGATTTGAGGACAAATCCTTTTCAAGAGAGAGGGGATGATGTGATCATGGATAGCTCACAGAAGCAGCTTGAACCCAAGGATGCTTTGGCCGTACCAAGTGGACCAATGACAAGATCGAGAGCCAAAGAGTTTCAGAATGCCATCACCGCATTACTGACTCAAGTTCAACCGATTGAAGCTCAGTTCGAGAACATGGAAAATCAAACCGTCTTGGTTGCTCGAGTGGACTTATAAACGGGTGATTCGTTTGTACTCTTTTTCCTAGCCTTTGGTTTTTTTCCCAATGGGTTTTTCAAAGGAAGGTTTTAATGAGGCAATTGGGTCACTCTAATCCATCTTAGTCCACAAGAGTTAAACAAGTTTGGTCCAGGTCCAAGTCTAATAATTTTTGGATTTATCTTTTGAAGTCTCAAGCCCAAAGAAGAGATTAAATCAGCCCAGCTCAATAATCACCTGATTAAAATCGGCCAAGGGAGCGGAAGAGGTGGCTTGGGAGACTCTAAGAGATATTCCAAACTAGTTAATGTTTTCTTAATTTTCTATGAATTAATTCTAGCTTTTTCTTTACTCCATCTTTCTTTAAAACTCTTTTCTTGTACTCATTTTCGGATCATCCAAGTTTTTTTATTAAAAATTGGGAGTGATTTCTCTTGTGTTCTTTGAAGAACAAACCTGATTGTTGATGAGTAATATCTTTCAATCAATCCGAATCAAGGTGTGTCATATTCGCGATTCAAACCTTGGCGTTTTCAAGTGTGTCATATCTTGGAAAAGTCATTGAGGAAATATCCAAGGTCTTCCGCAACCTTGGTGCGATCCATTCACTCCACCCCTATCTATCTATCCACTACTTTCATTCTACCCCTCGAAAGTGCCAATCCTAGGAGGATCATATCAAGATAAGGAAGCACCGGCCGAGCAAGAAGAAGAAAATGAGCTAGAAGAGGAAGTAGCTAAACCAGATATTAGCTAAATGCTCATGATCTACAGAGTCCTAAGCACCTCCCAAGCCTCGGATGACACCAAGCAGTGGGACAACATCTTCCACACCCGGTGCATGGTAAAAGGGAAAGTTTGTGGCTTGATCATAGATGGAGGATCTTGCACAAATGTGGCAAGTTCCTATATGGTCAAGAAATTGAATCTCGAAACCACCAAATATCCCAATCCCTATAAGCTAAGATGGTTGAGTGCTAAGACTATTCTCCATGTAGGGGAACAAATCATTGTTGATTTTAGTGTCGGCCACTACAAAGATCAAGTGCTTTGCGATGTAGTCCCCATGCAAGCTAGCCATCTCTTATTGGGTAAGTCTTGGCAGTTTGATAAGGATGCAACGCACGGTGGCTGAACCAACCACTATTCCTTCGTACATTACAATACGTGAATTAGCTTGGCACCCTTATCTCCATCACAAGTGGCTGAAATGAAATCTAAATTGTCTAAGGATTCGGGCTCAAATTCAAATCTTAATTAACTCTAGCATTGTTAGATAATCTGTTAATCATTTATCTTCAGGAATTTTACTAATGGCGTATAAAAAGTTTTGAATGTAGGTACCTTGGACGAGGATTTGCCCCGCAAGATCAATCTCAAGAGCGGGTACCACCAAGTACGTATGAAGGAAGGTGATGAATGGAAGACCACATTCAAGACCAAGCAAGGCCTATATGAATGGTTTTCTATGTCTTTTTGGTTATCGAACACGTCTTCCACCTTTATGAGAATGATAAACCATACTCTCTGAGCGTTTATCAATAAGTTCATGGTGATATACTTTGATGATATTCTGGTCTATAGCCAGAGCCTTATTGATCAGGTAAGACACTTGGAAGCGGTCCTAAACACGTTGCAAGATGAGAAGTTGTATGCCAACATGATGAAATGCATCTTTAGAGCCACTGAGTTGGTACTTTTGGGATTTGTTGTGACTGCCCAAGACTTGAGAGTAGATACCGAGAAGGTCAAGGCAATCCAAAATTGGCCAACCCCGACAAGTATTAGCCTTGTCCAGAGCTTTCATGGCTTGGTGAGCTTCTACTGAAGGTTCATGAAGGATTTCAGCACGGCAGCTGTACCTCTCACCACGGTCATCAATAAGAACGTGGAATTTGCTTGGGGAGAACCACAAGAATGAGCCTTCTAAGATTTGAAGAACCAGCTTACCCATGCACGTCTCCAAGTGCTTCCAGACTTTACCAAAAATATTGAGGTGGAGTTCATGATTCCAGAGTAGATATTAGAGCTGTACTTACCCAAGGAGGGCATCTGGTTGCCTACTTTAGTGAGAAGCTTAGCGGGGCCTCATTGAACTATCTGACCTATGACCAAGAACTTTATGCTTTGTTC
>CM051370.1:18557767-18850267 GCA_028015245.1 Cardamine occulta | reverse complement strand
GGGCAATGGAGACATGGAAGCATTATTTTCTCACCAAGGAGTGTGTCATTCACTCGGACCATGAGAAGCTCAAGTATTTGAAGGGCTAGACAAACTTGAAGAAGCGGCATGCCAAATGGCTCGAGTTCAGCGAGAGTTTCTCCTATGTCATTAAGTACAAGAAAGGCAACGAGAACATTATTTCCGATGCTTTGTCACGGTGCCATGCGTTAATCATGGTAATGGATACAAAAGTGCTCGGGTTCGAAGGCATCAAAGAGTTCTATGAAGCCGACCAAGATTTGGGCGAGAGCTTTCGGAACCATGACAGCACCAACTATACGGAGTACTATCTCTATGATGGCTTTTTTTCAAGGGAAGACGCATGTTTATTCCTCGAGGCTCTATACGAGACCTCTTAATCCATGAAGCACACTGTGGAGGATTAGTGGGACACTTCGGCATTACCAAGACCCTATCCATACTCTGGGAGCATTTTTATTGACCAAAGATGAAGAAATACATGGAGAAGTTTTGCGGTCAATGCATTATTACCGGAAGGCCAAGTCAAGCACCCAAACTCATGGGCTATACCATCCTTTGCCCGTGTCCACTGCCCCATGGGTTGATATGTCCATAGATTTTTTCGTCGGACTTCCCTACGTTGAGCACAAGGATACTATCTTTGTTGTTGATTACCGGTTCTCGAAGATGGCCCATTTCATCCCATGTAGCAAGTTCACTAATGTCATCCATGTTGCTAGTATATTCTTCAAGGAGGTAGTAAGACTTCACGGACTCCCGAGGACTCTTGTATCCGATTGTGACTCTAAGTTCTTTGGCCAGTTTTGGAAAATCCTTTTGAAGAAGCTAGAGACTAAGTTTCTATTGTCCAGAATCGGTCAACCGAACATTGGCAGCCTCACTTAGGGAAACCATTGGGGGAAATCTGAAGAATTGAGTCAAGTGCATTCCATTCAATCCGAGACTAAGCACTCATAGATTTTTTCGTCGAACTACCCTATGTTAAGCACAAGGATACTATCTTTGTGGTTGATGATGAGTTCTCGAAGATGGCCCTTTTCATCCCATGTAGCAAGGTCACTGATATCATCCATGTTGCAAGTCTATTCTTCAAAGAAGTAGTAAGACTTCACAGACTCCTGAGGTCTCTTGTATCCGATTGCGACTCTAAGTTTCTTGGCCGCTTTTGGAAAACCATTTAGAAGAAGCTCGAGACTCAGCTTTTATTATCCACATCGTGTCACCCGTAAACCGATGGCCAAACGGAATCGGTCAACCAGACATTAGAAATCCTTACTTAGGGAAACCATTGGGGAAAATTTGAAAAATTGAGTCAAGTGATTTCCATTCATTCTGAGACTAAGCACTCATTGTTTGAACCCGGCTATGCCTTCAACCCGCTATTATCTAAGGATTTTATCCTTCTAACGCCTGGCCAACAAGAAGATCAAAATGGAGTTACCAAGGCCGAGTTTGTTAGGAATCTCCATGAGAAAGTCCGAACCACCATCGAGAGTTCACATACAACTGGGCCATTCATTCCGAGACCTTTATACTTTGATTCAGGCAATGGAGACATGGCAGCATTACATACTCACCAAGGAGTGTGTCATTCACTCAGACTATGAGATGCTCAAGCATTTGAAGGGCCAGACAAACTTGAAGAAGCGGCATGCCAAATGGCTTGAGTTCAGCGAGAGTTTCTCCTATGTCATCAAGTACAAGAAAGGCAATGAGAACATTATTTCCGATGCTTTATCTCAGTGCGATGCGTTGATTATGGTAATGGGTGCCAATGTGCTTGAGTTCAAAGGCATCAAAGAGTTATATGAAGCCGACCAAGAATTGGACGATAGCTTCTGGAACCATGACAAGACCAATTATACGAAGTACTATCTCCATGATGGCTTCTTTTTCAAGGAAAGGCACATGTTTATTTCCCTGGCTCCATATGAGGCCTCTTAATCCAAGAAGCACATGATGGAGGATGAGCGGGACATTTTGGCATTACCAAGACCGTATCCATACTCCGGGAGCATTTTTATTGGCCAAAGAAAAAGAAATACCTGGAGAAGTTTTGCCATCAATGCATCACTTGCAAAAAGGCCAAGTCAAGTACCCAACCTCATGGGTTATACCATCCTTTGCCTGTGTCCACTGCCCCATGGGTTGATTTATCCATCGAATTTTTTGTCATACTACCCTACGTTGAGTACAAGGATTCTATCTTTGTGTTTGATGACCGGTTCTCAAAGATGGCCTATTTCATCCCATGTAGCAAGTTCACTAATGTCATCCATGTTGCCAGTCTATTCTTCAAGGAGGTTGTAAGACTTCACGGACTCCCGAGGACTCTTGTACACGATTGCGACTCTAAGTTCCTAGGCCAGTTTTGGAAAACCCTTTAGAAGAAAGTAGAGACTAAGCTTCTATTGTCCATATCGTGTCACCCAAAAACAGATGGCCAAACGGAATTGGTTAACCGGACATTGGCAGCGTTACTTAGAGAAACCATTGGGAGAAATCTTAAGAATTGAGTCAAGTGTGTTCCATTCATTCCAAGAATAAGCACTCATTATTTGAAGCCGTCTATGGATTCAACCCGCTTTTATCCATGGATTTGATCCCTCTACCACCTTGCCAACAAGAAGATCAAAATGGAGTTACAAATTCCGAGTTTGTTAGGAATCTCCATGAGAAAGTCCGAACTATATCGAGAGTTCACATACAACCGGGTCATTCAATCCGAGAATTTAATGCTTTGGTTCGGGCAATGGACACATGGCAACATTACTTGCTCACCAAAGACTGTGTCATTCACTCAGACCATGAGATGGTCAAGGATTTTAGGGGTCAGACAAACTTGAAGAAGCGGCATGCCAAATAGCACGAGTTCAACGAGAGTTTCTCCTATGTCATCAAGTACAAGAATGGCAAGGAGAACATTATTTTCGATGCTTCGGTGTCATGCGTTGATCATGGTAATGGATGCCAAAGTGCTTGGGTTTGAAGGCCTCAAAGAGTTATATGAAGCCGACCAAGATTTGGGCGAGAGCTTCCGGAACCATGACAAGACCAACTATACAGAGTACTATCTCCATGATGGCTTCTTTTTCAAGGGAAGGCACATGTTTATTCCCCGAGGTTCCATACGAGACCTCTTAATCCAGGAAGTACACAGTGGAGGATTACCAAGACACTTCGACATTAGCAAGACCCTATCCATACTCTGGGAGTAATTTTATTGGCCAAAGATGAAGAAATACGTGGAGAAGTTTTGTGGTTAATGCATCACTTGCCGGAAGACTATGTTAAGCACCCAACCTCATGGGCTATACCATCCTTTGCCCCTGTCCACTGCCCCATGGGTTGATATGTCCATAGATTTTTTCATCGGACTACACTACATAGAGCACAAGGATACTATCTTTGTGGTTGATAACCGGTTCTCAAAGATGGCCCATTTCATCCCATGTAGCAAGTTCACTAATGTCATCCATATTGGCAGTCTATTTTTCAAGGAGGTAGTAAGACTTCACGGACTCCCGAGGACTCTTGTATCTGATTGCGACTCTAACTTCCTAAGCCACTCTTGGAAAACCCTTTAGAAGAAGCTAGAGACTAAGCTTCTATTATTCGCATCGTGTCACCCGCAAACCGATGGCCAAACGGAATCATTCAACCGGACATTGGCAGCCTTACTTATGGAAACCATTGTGGGAAATCTGAAGAATTAAGTCATGTGCATTCCATTCATTCCGAGACTAAGCACTCATTGTTTAAGGCCGTCTACGGATTCAACCTGCTTTTATCCATGGATTTGATCCCTCTACCACCTGGCCAACAAGAAGATCAAAATGGAGTTACCAAGGCCGAGTTTGCTAGAAATCTCCATGAAAAAGTCCAAACAACAACCCAGAGTTCACATACAACAAGGCTATTCATTCCGAGAACTTTATGTTGTGGTTCGGGCAATAGAGACATGGTAGCATTACTTGCTCACCAAAGAGTGTATCATTCACTCGGACTATGAGACGCTCAAGCATTTGAGGGGCCAGACAAACTTGAAAAAGCGGCATGCCAAATGGCTCGAGTTCAGCGAGAGTTTCTCCTATGTCATCAAGTACAAGAAAGACAAGGAGAACATTATTTCTGATGCTTTGTCACTGTGTCATGCTTTGATCATGGTAATGAATGCCAAAGTGCTCGGGTTTGAAAGCATCAAAGAGTTATATGAAGTCGACCAAGACTTGGCCGAGAGCTTCTAGAACCATGACAAGACCAACTATACGGAGTACTATCTCCATGATGGCTTCTTTTTCAAGGGAAGGCGCATGTTTATTCCCCGAGGCTCCATACGAGACCTCTTAATCCAAGAAGCACACGGTGGTAGATTAGCGGGACACTTTGGCATTACCAAGACCTTATCCATATTCCGAGAGCATTTTTGGCCATAGATGAAGAAATACGTGGAGAAGTTTGGCGGTCAATGCATCACTTTCGGGAAGGCCATGTCAAGCACCCAACCTCATGGGCTATACCATCCTTTACCCGTGTCCACTGCCCCATGGGTTGATCTGTCCATAGATTTTTTCGTGGGACTATCCTACGTTGAGCACAAGGATACTATCTTTGTGGTTGATGACCGGTTTTCAAAGATGGCTTATTTTATCTCATGTAGCAAGTTCACTAATGTCATCCCTGTTGCCAGTCTATTTTTCAAGGAGGTAGTAAGACTTTACGGACTCACGAGGACTCTTTTATCCGATTGCGACTCTAAGTTCCTAAGCCACTTTTGGAAAACCCTTTAGAAGAAGGTAGAGACTAAGCTTGTATTATCTACATCGTGTCACATGCAAACCGATGGCCAAATGGAATCAGTTAACCGGACATTGGCAGCTTTACTTAGGGAAACCATTGGGGGAAATCTGAAGAATTGAGTCAAGTGCATTCCATTCATTCCGAGACTAAGCACTCATTGTTTGAAGTTGTCTACGAATTTAACCCACTTTTATCCATTGATTTGATCCCCCTACCGTCTGGCCAACAAGAAGATCAAAATAGAGTTACCAAGACCGAGTGTATTAGGAATCTCTATGACAAAGTCTTAACTAACATCGAGAGTTCATATACAACCGGGCCATTCATTCCGAGAACTTTATGCTTTGGTTCAAGCAATGGAGACATGGTAGTACTACTTGCTCACCAAGGAGTATGTCATTCACTCGGACCATGATACGCTCAAGCATTTGAGGGGACAGATAAACTTGAAGAAGCGGCATGTCAAATGGCTCGAATTCAGTTAGAGTGTCTCCTATGTTTTCAAGTACAAGAAAGGCAAGGAGACCATTATTTCTGATGCTTTGTCACAGTGCCATGCATTGATCATGGTAATTGATGCTAAAGTGCTCGGGTTCGAAGGCATCAAAGAGTTATATGAAGCCGACCAAGATTTGGGCGAGAGCTTCCGGAACCATGACAAGACCAACTATACAGAGTACTATCTCCATGATGGCTTCTTTTTCAAGGGAAGGCACATGTTTATTCCTCGAGGCTCCATACGAGACCTCTTAATCTAGGAAGCACACGGTGGAGGATTAGCGGGACACTTCAGCATTACCAAGACCCTATCCATACTCCTGGAGCATTTTTACTGGCCAAAGATGAAGAAATACGTGGAGAATTTTTGCGGTCAATGCATCACTTGTCGGAAGGCTAAGTCAAGCACCCAACCTCATGGGCTATACCATCCTTTGCCTGTGTCCACTGCCCCATTGGTCGAGAACCGGTTAGCAACCACAAAGATAGTATCCTTGTGCCCAAAATAGAGTTACCAAGACCGAGTTTGTTAGGAATCTCCATGAGAAATTCCGAACCAACATCGAGAGGATGAACGAGAGCACCGAAAGTTCACCAACAAGGGACGAAAAGAAGTCATCTTTGAACCCGGGGATTGGGTTTGGTTCCACTTCTGGCCAGAGAGGTTCCCATCCAAGGGGAAAGACAAGCTATCATCTTGAGGAGATGGCCCTTTCTGAGTCACCGAGCGGATTAACAACAATGCCTATCGACTCGAATTTCCCGGTGACTATAGTGTCTCAACCTCCTTCAATGTAGCTGATCTTGCTTCTTTTTGTGCAGATGTTGATCATGTTTTGGGGTCTCAAGAAGAAGGGAATGACGGGAAAATAGGACTGGACCCGGACGCATACCACATGGACACACCCATACACACGGACCAGGAAGACGGGAAGGACATCATCAGCTGGGAGCTGTCACAAGGGACATGAGCATTGCTAGAGCATACATGCACAAATTCAACAGCTTTATCCAGGTGGTTGTGGAGATCCTCGATCATGACTCAGAAGACGCACTTATATAATCTTAGGTGAGGATCAACGTCCCTGAATATTCTCCAATAGTTGTGATGAGTAGAGTGAACGGATATGAGTGCGTAAGTGATGAAATGGAGTGAAGGTGATGAATCGGATTGAATGAGTGATATTCCAAAGGTGATGAGTAGCCTTTGAACACTCGGTGGCTCTTCTTTTGTACCTGAAAATTTATCAACACTTTTGGAAAAGAGCAAGCATGTTATCACAGTCATGGACTCATAATAAACAAGTAAACATATCTCAGCTTGAGTCAAAACATTATCCTTATCATGTTTCTCTTTTACTTGTGTTTTACAACAATGATTTGATTCCAAATATTCCTTGAATAAATCTAAATTTTTCTCAATGATTTCTGGAGATAACAAACTCATACTCACAGACCTTAAATCATGGAAAACAAATCGAGTTAAAGAGATACTTACCTGGATAGGATCCTTGGAGTGTTCGGTGCTCCAAATTATCTCGGTAAATGGAAGCAGTCTTGGATCCGGGGGCTCTTCTTTGATCAGAAAATTTTTGGTGAGAATGCTTTCCACTCTAGAGGTTAAGTTGCACAATGAGAACGCTCCTGGTCGCCATTGATAATTTTGGAATGAACAAAATGATGAAAAATCCATTTTAGGTTCTACGGAGAACATGTGAAGTGAAGAGGTCCAAATCTCATGGGGTAAGAGTCTTGAACGCCCTAGATAGTGTCTAGGTCTCCAAATGTGGTTATGAGATGCATCACAGATGGGTGGTAGTTCAATGGGGTCATCCACTGGAAACACGTTCTTATGATTCTGCAAAAGACACATCATCTCATTCGGCAGCACCGGTGCAAGGTTAGATACACAAGAGAATTTATCTAAAGAGACAAATATTTTATGATCCAAATATTCAGCATCATTAACCTTACTAACCATAGCAAAAAGATTAGCTTTACCTTGCTCTTGATTCCCTTTGAGTTTGATTTTGTCAAGGTAAAACTCATGAGCCGGTAATGGTACAAGAGTAGTCTTCTTTTCTTGAAAATGTTTTGAACTCACCATTGTACAATCTGCACCAAGAGAGAGCAAGTTAGCTTTTATTCGTTTTTGAGAGTCTAGATAATTACCTCGAGTTTTTATTTGTAGTGAGGCAACTGGTGGTTTCTCCTTGATCACAATGATGTGTTCAATTCTTGTTACTCTCTCTGATGGATCCATTGTTAAGCTCCGTGTGGATGTGATTCCGCCTAAGCCATTGCACACATCTAAGGTACTTGTATCTTTCTTGGTACTTAAGGGAAAAATCAAGTGCATTATACTTGAAATTTCAACATTCAAAACATGTTGTTTGAAGCTACGAGTGAAAATAAAATTATTTCAATATCGAATAAACTCGCAAGCTAAACTTACCTGAGTACCTTGTAAGATGTTACCAAACATTTCAGCTCGGCAAGCTTGTGAATGGGTTGACACCGCATGATGATTCTTCTCTTTTGTGCTTTCCTCAGCTTTTTCACAAATGTTATGCTTCTCACTTTCAGAATTCATAGAATTCAAATTTGCTATTCCTTTTCCAAACTGAATTCTTCTCAGACCAGATTCTTCAAAAGGCTCCTTTGGATCTTCTGCTGTGTCTTTAGGAACCTGCAAGAGAGAAAAATTATCACTCGGAGATGGCAGCTCCGGTGCAGCGTTAGTTAGACTCTTAGAAGTCTCTTTAGAACCAATCGCAATAACTTTTTCCTTTTGGTGAAGAGAGTTAGGAGATTCACTTACAAAATGTCTTACTCTTTGTTTTAGAATGAGCAGATCTTGTTGAATCTCAAGTGGTTTCATTGCAACCAAACAATGCTTTCTTCCTTTGTACTTAAACGAATATTGGTTTTTGGAACCAGAATACTCATGGATCGCTTGATGTTTGTTCTACCACGGTTTTCCAAGGAGAATGTGACATGATTCCATTGGTTGAACATCACACAAAACCTCGTCTTCGTATTTTCCAATGCGTATAGAAATCGTCACTTGATGGCTCACTCTTATGTTGTAATTATCATCTAGCTATGGGTTCTGCTTCACCTTTAATCCAAGCTTCTGGACCATATACTCACTTGCCACGTTGTTGCAAGTCCTTTCATCGATCTTGATGCTGCATACTTTGCCTTGAACCTGACACCTAGTGTAGAACAGATCCTTTCCTTCGTGAGTAGTCATTGCTGTACTGGATTCTTCTTAATGATCGGCCATCTCTGCCTGCAAAAGCAACACAAAAAAAACCCAGTAACAAGTTCCTTTGAAAGAAATCACAATCAAATGAGCAAAACACGAAAATGATTCTTCAGATGCTGAAGAACCCTAATCACGACTGTTCATCGAAATTGACCTCTAAAAATTATCAAAACACATTCAAAAATTCCAGAGACAATTTTAACAAATACTAGACTCTTTTTCGAAACAGATTCAACAGATCTCAAAGGTGATGAGTAGCCTTTGAACACTCGGGGCTTGCTCCACGAGTGGGTGAAAACCAAACTCGGCAAGAACAAGAGGTGGATTGATGTGAAACGTCAAAGGATTATGAAGCGATCCAATGATTTCAAACTTGTCAAGGTGTGGATGATGATCCTTTACACCAGAGAACAAGGCGATCAAACAAGAATGAATTTGAGAATAAAATATTTGATAAGATTAAAAGTAGAGTTTAGATCAGAATATAAAGGGGAAGAATGAGAAGACGAGGAGGTGGTCATCAAGACATACCTCGAAAAACCACTCCTCGGAATACAACAAAAATAAATACAAGTTTGAATAAATCAAAGAAATAAAAGATAGAGTTTGGGCCTGGTTTTATCAAGAGGCTGGGGTAGAGTAATCGGGTCTTACTTCATTAAAAACCTTGTTGGTAAACCCATTGGGAAAAACCCAACAAGGGAAAAAGAGTATAAGTCCGATTACCTTTCTTGATAAAAGTCTAGGTGGCTTGGATCACAACCAATGTGGTTGGATTAGCACACACTAAACTGCCCTGGATAGTGTTGAGAAGATGTTGCAAAGATGTCTTGAATTGTTGAAGTGATCCTCTTAATATTCCTGGATCAAACATTGTTGTTGAGCTAATCCATTTCTTCTTAGCTTCCTCGGCTACAAGCTGCTCCGGTTCAAGCTGCTCCTTCATTGTGCTTGGCATGATCACATCACGCACTGGCAGTTTACATCACTTATGTGAGGCAGCGTAGAGAATATGATCAGTTCAGGAAACCGTGATCATGTTGTATTCACCATCACTCAAAGGTGAAGACAACACCGTAAGACGTCAGGAGGTTATACTCTGTTTACCCCACCTTGAGTTTTATCCTAAATGGGTTTTCTCGAGTGGGTTTTTAACCAGGTAACTATCTTGGCGCCCATGTTTTAAATTCATACTTAGCTTGCTCGGAAATTTCCATGAGTGCCAAGTTAGGTTATTAAAACATATATCTATCCCAGGGAGGCCTCAATAATAAACTTTTTCCTTTTCTTTTACTTTAACCAGATTTATCTTGTTACCGGCTTTTATTTTTACGGCGCATGTAATGCGTCTTTACCCACATGTTTAGGGGTTTTTCTTTCAGTCTTGTATTGCCTATAAAAGAGCATTGAACTCTCTCGGTTTAGGTTACACCTCTTGGAAATAAAATCCACCTGTTGTTACATTTTTCTCTTCGTCTCTATCGAGCGCCGTTAGCTCTAGAAGGAACCTCCGTCAATAATCTTTAGCTGGGCTTGATTCTCGCCGGCTTGCCGTATCCCGGGGTCTCTCATAACTCATGTGTTGCAGTTCAATCCCCTTTCATCGCTTTGCCTTTGTCCCGGATCGAGTTTCTCTCTCGGCTTAGGCTTCGTCATTCCGTTCACCATATTTTTATCTTTCAGTTTGAGTTTCTCACCGTAAATCAACCCATCCATTTGTGTTCTTCCATACCTGGTCAGTGGATCATAACAGTCATGGACCCAAAGGTAAATTTTTATCTCAGCGAAAGTATACGTTGACTATTATTGCGGAAACTGGAAATCTAGGTGCCAAACCGGCGGCCACACCACTTGAGACGAATCATCATTTAGCATTGGATGATGGCCTGGTATTTGAAGATCCAAAGAGGTATCATCGTCTAGTGGGTCAGCTGATTTACCTTTAACACTCCCGACCAGAACTGTGCTACTTAGTTCATGTTTTGTCTCAGTTCATGCAGGCTCCACGAGAAGCTCATTGGGAGGCTGCTCTTCGGGTGATGGCTGCTGCACTTCGAAAAATAAAATGGCTTCTTTGTTTGTTAAAAGGTTTAGGTATCGACCAGTCTGCACCTATTTGTTTGTTTTGTGATAGTAAAGCCGCAATACGCATTGCGAAAAACCCAAGTTTTCATGAGTGTACGAAGCACATCGAGTCAGATTGTCATGCAGTACGTGATGCTGTACGCGATGGTTTGATCTCCACTTATCCTGTACGAACGAAGGAGCAGCGCGCGGACATACTAACCAAAGCACTAGAACGTGATCATTTTCAAGATTTACTATCCAGGTTGGGTGTTGAAAACTTACACACTACAACGTGAGGGGGAGTATTCAGGATAAGTTGACATATATTACGATAAATCCTAATGTGTTGTGATAAGGGTACATGAATATAATCCTAGGAGAATTATGAGACTAAATGGGTCAATTTAAGTCTAAGACAAAGAGCTTTGTGTATAAATACATTGTATGTGATTCAATAATAAACAAGTTAGTTCGATATCTAAATCTACATGTATAGTTTAGTTATATCTGGTTAAAATTATTCTAATTAATTGTGATTGATTCCTTGGTTTACATTGGGTTAGTCAAATGTATATAACACCTAATGGTAACATCTTCTTCTTGGAGAAAAGAGAAAATTAATTCACCAAATCGGTTTCTCTAATAACAAGAAGTCACAAAAAAAAAAAAAAACTAAGATTCAGACCAAATACCATGGAAATAAGACTTAATTGAAACAAAGGCGTGGAACAAATTTAGTTGAGCTATAAGACCATTTTTGAAGAAACTAATTTATTGTTTCGGTTTCAGTTTCATTAATTCATACAATTTACAAAAACAATTATATACAACACTAAAACCCAGTGAAACAGAACTAATAAATAACTGGTATAACAAACCAATAGAATCAACTCTCTGTTGAAAAAAAAATAAACTCTCAAATATATTTAACCGTTTCAGGCAAGTGTCACAAAACAAACTCAAATATTGGTAGTCATAGATATAAGATCGTTTAAACAATTCCATAAATTATGATTGCATAAAATAACGTTATTCAATTTTATCAGCCTTCAGTTCAGACTCAAGTAGACCCAAATATTTTTTAATAGCATTCCAAAATAATAGGTTAGACTTTATCAAAAGAAAAAAGGGAGTTAGACGGATGGACGCTGGGCAGATCTCGATGGCCATGTAGGAGTGATATGGTTGGGGGAAAAGTAGTTGCTTTTGATGAAAAATAACCTTTGTCGTTAATTTTTGTTTTTGATGAAAACCTGTGTCGTTAATTATATAACTAATTAAATAAGGATCCACCAACACATGTGATCAACTAATATAGTATATATATCCTTTAACAAAAAAAATAGTGTTTTAAATTAAAAACACTTTGACCCAAAAAAAAAGAGAAGATTTTTAAAATACTAATAGTAATAACAATATTGACCTATAGATTCTGCCAATCTCTTTCTACTTTTGAGATTATATAATTTTTTTTTTCACTTATGAACAGAAAAGAAATACTTTACCTTATTTGCAGCCAATTTATGTTGTTGATAAAGACATTATGTGTGACGTCTCAAAAAAAAGAAAGGAAGATTACCAAAAGCATAGTATTGTACAATTTTTTTTTTTTTTGTTAATTGCATAGTACAAAGTTAGCTATTGTGTTAAAAACTTAAAAATACAGGTTAAGTGCTTTCCAGAAAAAACGGAGCCTCCTAGATGTTCAGCACTCGGCACAGCTTTCAATAACATTTACCCAAGGAATTTAATTAAATCTTCTTCACTTGTTATGTTAACGTTGATTGGTTTTAATGATTCTTTTAATGCGAAAGAGTAATGAAGATCTATAGATTCTTAAAATCTAGTGCTGCTGGTGCTGCATAACTGCGATATAAATATTATATGATATAATTTATATCCAACGCCTTTTTTACTGTGGAAAAAAATTCTCATAACTGCGATATAAATATTATATTTCCTAGGACTTCTCGTAAGTGAGCCATAATCACGACCACCCATATCTATATTCAATGCTCCTGTGTAGGACATAAGCATGTTCTGTGGATCAAGTGGACAATAACCTAGGCCATTCAGCATGGTTACATAACAGCATAACTGCCGCAAGCTCATTGTCGACATTCCCTAATCCTTCGAGATCCAGCTATAAGAAAAACTCTAAGGTAAAGCTGGAAAAGCACATGCTCAAGGTTAAGGTTATTGATAAAATGGTGTAGATTCTAATTACTTTGCCATGAGCTGTCAAATTCTAATTTTCTTTTTGGATTTGAAAATTTTGTGTCCTAAGCCCTTATGTCATCAAAAGTTATGACGGATCAATAATGGGCTTGAATAATGTTTAAAGAAAGTCTCTTTTTATAATTCTTTTTCTTTATAACACAGAAAAATAGCTATTCTTCAGGTCAGGTCCTCAGAAAAACCTTGTCTCAAGATTTCAGATAAATACTCACTAGCAATTTCAAACAAGAGGGATAGAGATATTTTGACTATATCATTTTGTTTATCATTTTACAACACATACATGCATGAAAGAGAAGCGAGTTGCTCATGCAAGGATGAAAACTTTTGCTCACTCTGACCCATGCTCAATAGTTGCTTTGACATTCCATCAGATGTAACATATCTTATTTCATTCATCGTGCGTGATAGATTCATGGAAACCTTGCGTGACACCATCACATCTTAAAATTTTGAATCGCAGCGATAGGCAAACGAATAGAACATCCATTGGTCGCTATGACCGATCACAGCGATAGTCATACGAACAAACCAGCGACCAGTCACAATGACTCCAAAACGAACAACACTTGTCCCAGGTGTAAACGAACATACCCTATTTCCCGGAGTTTTCAAACCACACTCCAGGTGACTATACTTCTCCTTTCTCCTAAATAAACTTGATTTAGGATCATATTTTGACCAAAAATATTTGGGTTTTGAGCTTCCTTAATAATTATAATAACCGTCCCGCCACATATGGGAAGACAACATATTATCATTTAGTATCGTCAAAACATTTTTTTCCTTAAAATATTTATCAACGAACAACTTCAAAATGTAACTTCTGAAATTTATTATCCTCAGAAAAAGAGAAAAAAAAAGTGGTGACTAATTAATTACGTAATAGGAGGGTCAATACTGCCTACTGAAACAAAATAACAATATGTGAGAATTTGCATAAACCAAAACAAATCAATGGATACCAACTTGGTATTTCTAGAAACACGGGTGCATAATTGTCATAAGTACAACTCTACTACAGTCGTTCCTAATAATGAATGAATACAAAAATGCATCACAAAAATGAATACATATTATTACTAACTATCAAAGTAGTTCCTAATAATGATATTCAAATTTAAAAGCTCTGAAATACAGTAATTAAGATGTTTTGGCAAACTAACCTCTTTCAATTGAATGACTTCATG
Source organism: Cardamine occulta (assembly GCA_028015245.1). NCBI lineage: Eukaryota > Viridiplantae > Streptophyta > Magnoliopsida > Brassicales > Brassicaceae > Cardamine > Cardamine occulta. Next base: position 18,836,179 of record CM051370.1, on the reverse strand, counting down.
ACATTTGCTCTACTTCATCAACATCAGTCCACCACTATATTTTAATAAAGTTCTATATACTTAGGTAAAAAGATTCAAATTACAAAACATGAAGGTGTTTGATTAAATAAACAGATTAATGGTAAAACACAAAAGTTCAGAGAAAAACTATAACCAATATTGGGCCTATAATTTTCTAATCGTTTTATAAAACTATGAGCTAAGCAATTCAGAGAAATCATAAACAATTCCGTAAAGAAACAAAATAAACAGGTATGCAAAGACACGTACTTGTCAAGGCTCCAGTTTAGTTCTCTCACTTATTGAAGCTTCATTAGTCAATCAATGACAGCATCCTTTAACATTCCTTTGTTCTAATTGACTCCAGTGATATCTCTCGATGAATGAGGACAATACAAACATCCCTCCATGCATGTACCAGTCTTTATGGATAGTAGATAATATTTACGAACCAAAACCTGAAAATCAAATAACCCACACGCAATCAGTATGGACATAAAAAAACACTTTAATGGAATACACAAATAATGTAACATCCGCAAACCAATATTACGGGTGTATTTGTTGAATTCAAAAGTTAAGGGTTGATTTGATTAAATCCAGAAGTTGCAGTCGGGTTTAATTGATAATTTTAGAAGTTTGGGGCCAATTGGTGTTTTTGGAAAGTTATGGGTTTAACTGATCGAATTGGAAAATTGTGTGGGTTAAATTAATTGACTAAGGAGTTTTGGGGTCAATTTGAAAATTGAGTAAAATCTGGGGACTGATCGGTGTAATACGAAAAGAGTGATATATATATATGTATTCACGCGTATATCTCTGTCTTCGTGAAACCTAGCCGCCATTGTCGTTGAGAGAGAGAGCTTCGATCGCGAATCAGAGAGAGAGAGGAAGAAGGAGATCGATTCTGGCGGTGGTGGTGCGTCGTGTTCTTCCCCGCCAAGCATCTCACGGTAAGTCTTCTTCTCTTGCGGAGGGATGAGGGTAGATCGGGGCTTGTAGGGTTGTTAGGGGGTTTGTGTGGGGTTTGCATTATCATTGTTCGGTGGTGCTGCTTGAGATCGTGAGTTCCGGTGGTGGCGAGACCATGCTGGTGGTGGCGAACGGCGTAAACCCGTGACGTCGCCGTCGTGTTTGGTTGATCAGGGCTAGGTTTTGGTGAGAACAAGTTTCGGTTGGTGGCGTGATGATGGAGTGGCGGTGAGGGAGTTGGGTCGCCGTGTTGACGTTGTCGGTCCGTGGAGTTGCAGAGGTGTCATCGGGGAAGATGACTTAGTTTGTATAAGTCATGTTACGTATAAGTTTGTTAATTAATAATTTTATATTAATTTAATAATAATTTAATATTATTAGGTTACGGATTCGGGATTTGAGGATGTAGATATCGCGGAAAAAGTTTCCGGAAGTCATAGAAAGTTTGTGTCAAAAAGTGCTACTAGTGGCTACGGTGAGTGCAGTACCGTGGTTGGATGATTTACGGAATTATTTTCCGAGTTAATTCAGTGTTAGGATTTAATTCTGTGTTTTGTGATTTTTGCGGTGTTTTTATTGCTAAGATAAATTCCGAAAAATTGCTAAAATTGCCATTATTAATGAGATTATTTTATGTAATTTTTCTATGAATTATTGTTGAATTAATTGTTGAGAATTAATTGTTTTAGTCAATTTTGGGTATTTTAAATTACCGTTGATTGATTTAATTCATTAGTTTGCGGTGAATTAATTTTATTAAATCATTGTTGTGTTGTTTGTCGAGTCCGGACATTTGGTTATGTCGGAGGAGTATTTTTGTAATTTTGTCCAAATTGACCTAGTAGACGGGTTGATCGCCTCCTCGGTATTTATTAAATACTGACTGCGTCTATTCGTAATGGCGCAGGTAAGGGAAATGATAAATCTAGCTGAAGCTCATGGAACTGCTGTGACAGACCAAGATGACATACCGGGATAGTTTCCATCTATTTTATTTATATCTGATATTTGTTATTCAGATTAGTGTTTATTGTTGAATTGCTTCCGCTAGATTGTTAGAACATTTTTATTATTATGTTGGATTAATTGGTTAAGTTGTTAGATTTTTTTCTAAAATGCCAGTTTTGTGTGGTTTTCGTTTATTAAACCGGTCCCGGTTTAGTAGTTTTCGGGACGGGTCCTTTCAATTTGGTAGCAGAGCAGAGTTGATTCTAGGACTGCTAGATTTCTTGCTGCGTTGCTATGTTGTTATTGTTAGGGTGTTTGGGTATGTCATCTTCCGGCCGATAACAGTTCCACGGTAAGACTTCCTTGTTATTTTTGGTTATTATGTTTACCCGTAAATTAATAACCATGTGGTTTTGCCAGATGGTGAATTCTGGTAGAGTTCGGGGACGTGGTGGCAGAGCAGGCCATGGTGGCAGAGCGGGCCATGGTGGCAGAGCGGGCCGTGGCGGCAGAGGTGGTAGAGGTGGTAGAGCAGCTGTGGACGTGACGCAGAGTGTCACGGTGGAGCATGGTGCGTATGAGTACTCCGAGGGAAAGGGTCAGTCTGTGCCAGCGGCCGAGCATGGTGCGATGCCTGCGCCGGGTGGTGCTCAGGCGGGTGCGGACCCGAACCAGATGGGGGCGGTATTGGGCATGTTGGCCCAGCTTTCTAAATAGTTATTTTCAGACAGAAAGATATATGAATTTTGAGAAATTGCCAAATCCAAGAAGAAGAAGATTTCACTTGGAAGGATACATAGCTATTTAGAAAAGGATTTGTAGTAGTTTAGGATGATAACCTAATATTGTTCTTTCTTGTTTTTTAACAGGTTAAACGAAAGAAATGGGAGATTTATTTCCAGCAGGAACAATTACTCTTCCTGATCTAAGGAGCACACTAGCATGAAAAATATTTGAGTGTTTTGCTAACAAGAGAATTTAGGATTTCATTGTTATTAATTTTAGATAAAGTTAATGTTTAATGAGCATTTAGACAAAGTAGTGGATTTTTATTTTAAATGAAACTTATGTTATCACTTTTTTGGTACCATGTTGTTTTATGGCTGTTAGTTATGTTCTTGAATTTAAGTGTTTATGAAAGTATTTAGGAAGCATTGACACATATTTAGGAAGAATTTCTTAAAACTGAAAAATTAGAACAAGTTATAAGTTTTTTTTTTAATCAAATAGATGCATACATGTACTAGACTGTTTATAAAACTATTTAGGAACCATTTATTAATTCTAACAGATAGATAAATATGAAAATAAAACATTTTAGGAAGGACTTCCTAAACACAATGAAGTGTTTCATAAATGGTCGAAATGATGAATGAATTGGGCTTATATACTTAGGAATGATCTATAGTTATCTTCTGAAAGTATTAAAGAAACATTTACACATATTTAGGAAGGATTTCTTAAAGTTAAAAAAATTAGAACAAGTTATAAATTTTTTAAAATCGAATAGATACATACATGTACTTGAGTGTTTATGAAATAATTTAGGAACCATGTATACTTTTTTAGAAACCTTTTCTTAATTCTAACACATATATACATATGAAAATAAAACGTTTCAGGAAAGGCTTCCTAAACACAATGAAATATTTCATAAATGGCCAAAATAATGAATGAATTGGGCTTATATAGTTAGGAATGATTTGTAGTTATCTTCTGAAAGTATTTAGGAAACATTTACACATATTTAGGAAGAATTTCTTAAAGTTAAAAAATTAGAACAAGTTATAAGTTTTTTAAATCGAATAGATGCATACATGTACTTGAGTGTTTATGAAACAATTTAGGAATCATTTATACTTTTTTAGGAATCATTTATACTTTTTTAGGAACCTTGTATTAATTCTTACAAATAAATACTTATGAAAATAAAAAATTTTAGGAAAGGCTTCCTAAAAACAATGAAATGTTTCATAAATGGACGAAATAATAAATGAATTGGGCTTATATACTTAGGAATGATTTGTAGTTATCTTCTAAAAGTATTTAGGAAACATTTACACATATTTAGGAAGGATTTCTTAAAGTTGAAAAATTAGAACAAGTTATAAGTTTTTTAAAATCCAATAGATGCATACATGTACTTGAGTGTTTATGAAACTATTTAGGAACCATTTATACTTTTTTAGGAACCTTGTATTAATTCCTACAAATAGATACATATAAAAATAAAACATTTTAGGAAAGACTTCCTAAACACAATGAAATGTTTCCTAACATGTTTATTCTGTGTCATGCTCGGCCATAATCAAAGTTGAAGAGTTCATCATATCCACTTCCTGCATGTGCTCTTGTTGTGTCCTTCAAGGGTTCAATGTAGTCTTCAAATCCTAAAGTGGTCATTGCCAAAAGCAAATCATCACCATGAATGGTCTTCCTTTTCTCTCGTTGGCATTCATCACTCGCTCTGCTCATCAAATTCATAAAAAAAAAAATCATTACATCATATAGAAAGACTAGATCCAATGAGCAACATTAAAAGCCAAACAAAGAGATAGTACAAGAAAAAACAAGCAATGTAAGAACTAAAAAATATCTTAACTTTCAATCAACCAACCAAAAACAGGATTAAAGAAAACCCAAAATCTCAAACTACACAAGTAAACTAAAATCACCATAAAGTTCAAAACTTGAAAACTGTGGGGCGCATGGTGTCTAAAAATCTAAACCACAATTTTCCCACCAAACCTCTAAACATTTCATTGAGAGCATCAACAAAAGATTTATGGCATTCTGTTAAACAAAAAATCAGAAACAGTTAATGGCAGATTAACATTGAACACGACCAGCAAAATAACCTAAAACGTGTTCCATACCGTCATAAGAGAAGAGACTGTGGTTAAATGCAAAGGATGGAACATCTGAGGTCTCTTCAACTCGCTTTCTCTTTTTCCTCTTCTTGAGTCGGTTTTTCTGAGTACACGGAAGAGGAGACAACACCTTTACTCCAACTTCTTCTGATTTGACATTTTCTTACTCCAATTTCTTGGCTTGGCAAGACTCTTTGATTTCTTTGTCGTACTTGAGTGCTTGTTTATGTAATTCTTTAACTTTGAGTTCAATACATTTGCACTGCCATGTTATAGGCTGTATAAACATCCTCCAGTGATCAACCGTCTTCTTATTTCTGCCATAAAAAACATATCATTCACAGCATAGTCTTATAAGGAGATCTATCAGAGACAAAATAGTAAGTAAAGTAACTCAAAAATTTTAGTACATTCACAATCAAGTAATACATAGATGGAACTCAATAAATAGTGTTCAATTAAAAGCACACATATACAGAAATACGAGAAAGCTTCTTGATCATTCAAAGCTTACCTAACCCAGAATGGAAGAGAAGTATCATTACAACTCATGGAATCAGCTTCTTGATCATTAAAACCTGTTTCACTCTCATGTTCAGAAACTGTTCCACCAAATGAGCTATAGTATCCATCAGTTCCATCATTACATTTCGAGACTTCAATCTCATCATTGCCATTAAAACCCAATATCTCAACCTCGTCATCTTTTACTTCTTTTTTAATAGAAGCATCATCAGCAACACTAGACTAACTATATTCAAAAACCACAAGACTACAAATTCACCTAATTCATCAATAAAAAGCCATAAGACTCACCATTTCATCGTGAATCCCAAATTCACCTAATTACATGACTGGTGAAGCTTATTGGGTAAAGAAGAAGATAAAGAAATTGATGATAGCGATCGATTTAGCACTTTATTGAAGATTCACGCGATCGATTTAGCACTTGATTGAAGGTTCACACGATCAATTTAGCACTTAATTGAATATCTGAGGTCGGAATTGAAGATTTGAGATCGGAAGCTTCACCAGAATTTTTGAAATCGATCATAAAAAATTCTAATTAATATTATTTTTAGAAATTTGGGGAATAAAAATTCCGAGATTGAGCTCATTCAAATAGGCATATTTTATAACATGTGTATAGATGTCTTTTTGCCCTTTAATGAATGCTATTTTTTGGACTAAATGTATAGTAGTGCTATTTGTGACCAAAAAACATCAAGTAGTGTCATTCTAGAGAGTTTTTCAAATTTGTATCCAGTTAATGTTAATAAAAATACAATTTCTGATTATATTAATAATAGTAAATCATATTTCCAATTTTTTTATATTAGTAATTTAAATTAACACAACAAAACCATGTATAATAATAATAATAGTACATAACATAAATTAGATGTTAAAAACATACAATAAATCTAATCTTTTGTTTTCATCTCATTTATTAGTAACATAAGAAAAACAAAAAAATACAAAACTAAGAAAACACTCCAACAAAAGCACAAAACAATATAATCCGCCAGAGAAGAATTGTGTTGAATCAGAGTCCAATTCCAATAACACACGTCACATAAAGATCAAAGCCAAAACACGTGTAATGATAAAAAAATAAATGTACGATCACCAATTACGTCGGTTGCTTTTTCTCTTAAGAAGTACTCCTATTCGCCGAAACATTCTTGAATCAACTACTCAACATGGTCACTTCAGAGCTCCAATGTTTTCCTATTCGAGAACCTGTAATAAAAAAAATCTGCCTATCCAATAGATCATATTAAGACTCGGAGGCTTATACTTTGAAAGAAATACCACTAGAATCGATAAAAGTTGGAGCGATCCAAACATTCTCATAACTTCAATTGCTAAGAAATCAAGCCAAATGCACTAACACAGACTTCAATCTAATCTACAACACTTATAATAATATATGACTATATAAATTAACAAATTCCGAAATAGACATTACTATCTAGTCAGGAAGTTATATGTGTTAGTAGTGTTATTTAGATTGTTAATTAAAGTTATTTAGAAACCAATTTGTTTATTTTTAAATTTTGTTGATTTTTGAAAGTATATAACTATATATACTTTTATTTATTTTATTTTTAAAAGTTTTAAGTTTGTTGATTTTTTAAAAAGTGTATGTTTTAATATCATATTTTTTAAGTTGGAGTTCTCTCAAAATAAAAGAATTATAGGAATGAGATTAAAATAAATGGAATGGTGTAAATAATTGATAAATGAAATGGTGTAAATAATTGGTGTTTATGAAGTTGATTAGAAAGGAAATAATCAAAAAACAAAAAAAGAGCAAATGTGTTATTTTGGAAGTGGAAACATTACAGCGTCTCAAAGCTTTAGACAAAGGGTAACTATACTTTATTATATAAGATTTTTAAAATAAATGAAATCTAATGGTTAAAATAGTTGGTGGTTAATTAGTTGGTTAGAAAAAATAGAAATTTTTAAAATAATGAGCGGAATTGATAAACAATAAGTCTTTAATTCACTTATGAGGAAATAATTGTTATTTAGATTTTTTAATTAAAGTTATTTAGAAACCAATTTGTTTATTTTTTAAGTTTGTTGATTTTTTGATAGAGTATATACTTTTTATTTATTGCTTTTTTAAGTTTTTTTATTATTCTAAAATATATCTTTAATATAATTTTTTAAGTTGGAGTTCTCTTTATATAAGTTTTTAAAAATAAATGGAATGGAATGGTTAAAATAATGGGTGGTTAATTCGTTGGTTATAATAAGAAAATGGAAGTGTTAAAAATAAAGAAGGGGAATTGTTAAAAATAAGTCCTTATGAAGGTAGTTAGAAAATAAACTAATCAAAATAAAAGAAATTTAGGAATGAGATTAAAATAAATAGAATGGTGTAAATATTTGATAAATGGAATGGTGTAAATAATTGGTATTTATGAAGTTGATTAGAAAGAAAACAATAAAAAAATTAAAAAGAAGTAAATGTGTCATTTTGAAAATGGACACATGGCAGTGTCTAAGAGTTTTAGGCAAAAGTTAATCATACTTTTTTATTTAAGATAAGATAGATTCACCAAATAACCAATCAATTTAAAAGATTTATCCCATATATTCTAACAACAATAAATACAACTATTATTAGTTATTATCTTTTAATAACATAAAAGATTTATCCCATATATTCTAACAACAATAAATATAACTATTATTTGTTATTATCTTTTAATAATATTTCCCTAACAAACTATCATATTAAATTCTAAAAATTCCGAATCCCTTATTTCTTTACAAAATTATTCAAAACATATACTCTAATTTCAGAAATAAAATATATTCTTCACTATATATATTCTAATTGTTTAAAATAAAGCAGATACCAAAAATCTTTATTTAAAATTAATAAGAAGTCTAGACTTGAAGATATATTCTTTTGATTTAATTATACATATCCTAAAATCTAGATACCGAGTACCGACTCTCACAAATCCTATAAATATATTACTCTAGAAACATATTCACAAAATCACAAACAACCCAACTTTCCACATCATACATTACGATTAGAATAGTAAAATGGCTGCAAACCTTCATTTCACAAATCTTTGTGACATAAGACCTTTCAAAACGGCTTGAAAAATACAAGTCAAAATTGTTTTTTCATGGAAACACCTCACAAGCTAGGGTGGAGAGAGTTTTGATATGATTTTGGCTAATTCATATGTAAGTTTAGTTTGTCTTTAATAATATAGATGTTTATATGTTAAAAAAGGTTTCCTAAAACTGACACGATTTCTATAAGTTTTTTTAGGCCACTATAATTCATGCTACGATTAAGAAGCCAAAAAGAAACCAGTTTCAAAAATTGATCAAAACAGGAGAGTGGAGAATAATCAAAAATTTCACTCTGACCAAAGTTATGAGAAAATACAGGGCAACAAAACATACCTACAAATGACTTTGATAAACACGACTACTATAAGTCGATGTGCTTCAATTTCTGATGATTGGTATTTGGATTTTCCTAACTTTGAAAATGTTTCAAATTATCAAGGATAGAATGAAAACATCTTGATTGATAAAACTCTTATTTTCCAATATTTTATGAAACTATGATTATCTATTAATGAACTGTATTTGTTTTTGCAGATGTAGTGGGACAGGTTGTGAATGTTCGTGAAATGAAAACTCATTAAATACATAATCTACAAAGAAACTTGTGATTGAACTTAGAAACACAAGGTATAGATTTGTATCCTTGGATCGATTATATTTCTATGAGTGGATTAATCATATCATCTAATTATGTTAACTATACTAATAATCCAATATTTTGTAGATATTAAAGATTATCATGTACTCTCTTGGAAAGATTTGTGGATAGTATGTAGAATGCATGTCAGAATTCAAGCAATGATATGGTGACATGTTTGATTTGGTTCGCTAAGATCAATACATTCAACGGTATATTCCCTATTTTATATGGCCAATAACGATTTCATAAAATTCCGAAGTGCTCCTATATGTAACATTTAGGTGGATGCACTACTCCTATATGTGATTATATGAATGTGTAGTCTTAAAATCCTGACCTGCTTTTGGATACTTAAAATAAATAAAAAAACAGGTGAAAGATCAATTCCAAATGCCTATGAAACATCTTTGTTAGAGATCAATGCCAACTAACCAGCTGTGGAAGAGTTTGTGGCCAAATATGTATATGAAAAATATTTTGCTTTGTTATATTATAGATATTTCACTTCGCTTAGCTATTTGTTATGTTTTATGACATGATTTTATTTTTTAGTTTACCAAATGATGGGCTAGCTTTGACACTCCAAGCAAGTAAGCCAAAAGAATCAAAATTTGTGAAAAATAATATTTCAACAGTTTTCCTTGGAAAACAATTTCGGAGTTTTGTGGAGCCACTAGGTATGTTTCAATTTATTATTTTGCATAGATTACCTAAATCATAATTTGCGTACAGTACCTAAATGTATTGTGTATTTGTAGGTTGGTAAGTGCAAGATCATGTATAACATCAATACAATTGATATAGATTTTTCTTGGTATTACTTTTGCTGTCTAAAGTGTATCTATAAGAAAAGACTAAAGGTCTTGATAGTGGAAAAAACAAGAAATGATGAATGTCGTGCTCAAGGTAACAATTAATATTACATGAATATCAAATCCCTTTATCTGTCATTCACAATTAAATAATGATTTCATGTTTGTTATTTTGAGTTTTAATGTTAAAACCTGGATGTCAAGAGAAAGTTGGATGTCAAAACAAAGCGGGATGTCAAGACAAAACTTTTTCTCAAGACAAACCTGGATCACTCAAAGCTATGTCAAAATTTTCAGCAATAGCTTAGCATTGTCTAAATTGTTTCAGTTACAGAAAGAAGAAATGTTCTTACAAGAAATTTATGTTTTGATACTTAAGTTGGCTATAATTTTGTATGAACCTTATGTTTACTATCTTAAATAGTACTTTCTAAGAGAATGCATTGTCGGTAACTTAACATGTCTAAATGCAAATCTCATCAATGACATTATAGAAAATAGGATGGAACTAACCTTTTGCATATGAAATCCACCTTCTTATTCGTGTATTTATCTCTAATTGCTAAAGATTCATCTTAGCTGAAAAAAATATTCCATTAGATGAAAATCTTTTGGTGACAGACTGATAGATTTCAATTTTAAAAAATCTGATCAATTAGAGATGTCTGTTTCTTAATTTTTGATTAAAAAACAAGACATAAATTTTGGATAACAGTAAAAGATCTAAAAATTTGGGTATGTAAATTTAAAATATTGATAGAAATATGGGACGGGAAAGGATCTATTTTAAGATGGGTTTTTGGAATTTCGAAAATATAGTTTAAAATATTTAGAGAATTACAACAAAATTTGGACAATTTCCATTAAGTTTATAAAAAAAATTAATATTCAAACGGGAATACGGGCATTTTATCTTAAACTTTACTCAATCTCTTAATAAAAATTGTCAAACGAGTAACTATTTAAAAAGAAACATGGGACACAAAATTTCTGATGAATACGGGACGAGACAGTTTTTCAATCCAATATATATATGCATAGGCTATATATTTATATACTAAAATAACTTAAACTAAAAACCGAATCCAAATTTGATTTATCACCCCTAATCATATTGTTAGTTTATAAAATATACACACAACATCATTTAACATTTACAATTTATTTTACAAATATAACTCCGCACGTAAGTGCGGGTCCGAATCTAGTTAAATTATAAGAAGAATACTAATTTATATTAAAGAGAAACTCTTAATAGAGTATCTACGGAGATGCTCTAGGGATTCTTCATCAACAATCGAATATCAATGCATGTGTAAAAATTTCCGAATAAAAATATAATTGCTGTTGAAGACAATCAAAATAACTCCTATAGTTAATACCAACATCAAATTCTTATATAAAATATATAGAGAAAAGGCTCATAACAAAAAAAATGGGATCACTAATGAGTAGTGTATACGAGTGTATCACATGACGATATATCTCTTCTCTTCTCTTTATTCCATCTCAACCATTCATCTTATCATCATCTTCTTCTTCTTCTTCTTTATTGCTTTTATTGTTCTCAAGTTATGAAAATTTCCACTGATTATATGATCTCTTTACCAAGAAAAACGAATTGAAACTGAAATGAGAATCCAAATTGGAAACTTCTTCTTCTTCTTTTTTCTTTATGAATCCATTTTCTCCAACTTTATTGCTTGGATCGTCTTCATGTGTCCCCAGTCAAATAACTAAAATGTTATAATAGTTTGGCTTAGACGGTGTAGTGTTGGTTAAGATTGTCAATGTCAAGACCCTTGAGCTTCACTACCGACTCAACATGGCCTTTGAGAGTGTGCACTTCTCTTAACCTGCATAACACAACTCTCAGAAGTCACAAATCTTGTAAAACTTAAATGTTTACATGAATATGGATTTTTGGAGTGATCATTTACAGACCTAGCAACTTCAGCACATTTCTTAGCCTGTTCAGCGATTTCAGAAAGCTCGGTGTAAGTTGCTGTGTCCTCAAACATTGACTCCAGCGGTTTAAGCCCATGGAGAGTACGTTGAGCCAAAGCCCATTGGGCCTCTCTCTCACCCTTACCGTAGTCTTTCTTGGTTGTGAATGCGGTCTTAGATGATTACAAGAAAAGGAAAAAATATAATGTCAATCAATATATATGAATTATGTGGTTCAAGAATCAAGACTAAACTCACACACATGCATACCCTATTTTCAATCATGTTGTTCCAAGCTTTTCCACTAAGGGCATAGCGAGTGATAAACTTGAGGATATCAAGAGGAATGTATGTGACAAGACTATAAATCCAGATGACTCGACACCATCCCCATCCGCAACCTTTGATTCTTGCGAATCCCCAATGCGCGTAAGCAGCTATTAAAGTTGCAACCTATTATTGTGACAATGAGAGAATTATTGTAAGAGAAAAAAAGATATATATTGAGAAATGAGTAACATATGGATCCAAAGTATATACCATTTGGGCAACAAGGAAAGCTATAAGAAGAAGAAATCCAGGACGTTCCACAAAAGACCAGCTCCTTGATCGAGTGACAAAGATGAGAGCTTGACTAATTATACTGACTGGCAAATACAAAACTGCTATTAACTCCTTGTAATGACCTTACTCCAAATTTATCTTACATACCGCAATACCAAATTTTTTTATCAAAGATAATAGTTAAATTTTATGTTTTCTATTTACATTGAAGATCCTGGATGAGAAGATTTGAATAAGATCTTCTAACCCAATGATAAGTATCTCAACTACTAGACTACCATAACTTTAGTTTTAAATAAATAGTGTTGAGTATATTACCGAAAAGAAGGTGGTGTCATGAGCTAGCCAGAAAAATAGAACGGTGATGAGAGCCATGTAGGTTCCAAGAACAACTCCAGTAGCAAACATCTCCTTAAGCTTCCAAGAATCAGGGATTGGTGAAGGCTTGACTCTATCCTTAGAAATGGTCATGATGGTTCCATCATTCAAGATTGCAATAATAAGAACCATGAAAGGAGAAAAGTCAAACTCCCAAATGAGAGCCACAAGCATGAAGCCTAAGACTATACAGATGGTAATAGAAACTGCATAGATTGTGTAGTTCTTCATTCTTTGAAAGATAGCTCGACTAGTGAGCACGGCACTGACTATAACACTAAGACCTGGCTCTGTCAAAACTATATCTGAGGCACTTCTTGCCGCGTCAGTTGCATCATCCACTTGTTATACCAATGTCTGCTTTTTTCAGAGCTGGAGCCTCGTTGACACCATCTCCAGTCATACCAACAATATGTTTCCTTTCTTGAAGTTTCCTAACAATCTCAGGCTTGTGTTCTACGCAAGATCAAAAAAAAATTTAGAATCCGCTTAGTGAGAACCAAGGAAAAGTGAAATAAAGAATGGTTAACATACCAGGAAAGACTCCAGCGAATCCATCAGCCTTCTCAATGAGCTCATCAACAGGAACCCCGCCAGTGGTGTCATCTTTGTTTTCAAGTAAAGAAGATGAAGGATACATGTTTGTTCCCATTCCAAGCCTACGATCTGTCTCTTTACCAATGACTAATTGATCTCTAGTGATCATTTTAACATTTACACCTAGATCAAGAGTTCGTCTAATGGTCTCTGCACTGTCTTGTCTTGGAGGGTCAAAGAGTGGTAAAAGACCAACAAACTCCCATGGTGTTCCCGCGCTTTCTTTGTCCTTTTCGGGAACCGTTTGGCGTGCAACGCCAAGTGAATGAAGTCCACGCTCAGCGAACTTGTCAATGATGTCATGAGCTCGTCTCTTTGTTTCTCCTTTGAGGGCACAAAGTTCAATAATCTGCTCAGGAGCACCTTTGCTGCATCTATGCCACTCTCCATTGGTATCAATGTAAGTGATCGCGGTTCGCTTTTCTACTGGATTAAACGGTAAGAAATGTACTTCAGTTATTCCAGCTCTTGCCTCTTTTGGATCACCCAACATGTTAACAATGGAAGTATCAATTGCATCTTGATTCTTTACTCTTGAAGCTCTAGCTGAAAGCAGTATCACAAGGTCCTTGTCTACATTTTTGGGGAATACCTAATGAACACAAAAATCCACAAAATTGTAACTCTCTAAAATACCAAAAAACAAAAGAATGATGATGAAGAGATTACTCTTCAAACCTCAATCAAGTTCTTGTCAACTGTAAGTTTATTGAGAGTTAAAGTTTCGGTTTTGTCACTGCAAAGAACATCCATACCAGCCATTTCTTCAATGGCGGTCATTCTTTTTGTGATGGCTCCTTGCTGAGACAACCTGTGGGATCCAATAGCCATTGTCACAGACAACACAGTAGGCATTGCAATAGGGATTCCTCCAATGAGAAGCACAAGAAGATTGTCGATTCCATCTCTATATTTTCTATGTTGGATCGGATACATAACAATTATCTCAATCAACATTCCTATTCCGATTGAACAGATACAGAAATTACCAATGGCGATTAGGACCTGAAACATTCAAAGTTACATTAGAATTAGTACAAATAATTGCTTGCACTGCATGAATATTACATCAGAACTAGTTTAAATGGTTTCTTGTACCGCAAGAAAAATATTAAAAGACAGCATCACCTTTTGGAAGTGGCCAACGTTGTTAGTACTATCAACAAGGTGAGCTGCCTTGCCAAAGAAGGTATGGACTCCAGTCGCAATGACAACAGCCTCAATCTCACCTTGTTTACAAGTAGTTTACTCATATTCAACAATAATCACATAGCATAGAAGACTACACATTCCTAGACATACCTCCAACAAATATAACGGTGCCACGCAATACTCAACCTAAGACATGATCACACTACTATTAAACCATAACAAATAATCTTTTATTATTGACATATTTCATCATCTTATATTCATGTTTAGTTAACACTTAACACATCAAATATTTACTATACTAGCATACTCGTCTATATAAAAATCATCAATCACACTAAACCAAAATCTCATAAGTTTAGCCACTAGGCACAAAACCAATCCATGGGTTTCACAATTTAATTTTTTTTTAATAGTATTAAACTGTGTGATTAAGTAAAAATAGTATTAAACTCTTACCATTTATTTGATTTCTATCTTAAACTTGTAGCGTGGATAACATCTAATTAAGTATGATTATAAATACATAAATTTAAAAGTGGAGGTATTTCTCAAAGGCTTTTCTTTAAATAATGTTTCTTACTTTTTATTGTTGTAAACTAATGCGAGCAATATAAAAATATCTTCATTAATTAAATGATTTTAATGAAAAAAACCTTCAAGTATCGTCCGATCTATTTCAATGAAAAAATCTTCAATAAGATTTATTTTTCACAAAAGTTGTGAAATGGTACATTTCAAAAATTAGTCCTATCTTAAAATTCATTTAAGTGACTGGAAATAACGAAATATGCTATCTGGAAAATGGAGTATCTAATATATAAAATATTATACTAATCACAATGGGAATGACTCGACATGATCATTAGGTGGGAAGAGTAAAATATCGTTAATAATTGATATTTCCGTGGATAGAAGTTTTATTACAAAATTTCTTTTCATATTCCGTGGGTCCTTTCTACAGTGCAAATATATATTTCGACTACGACCATTTAACTGTAGGAACCAATTTATAATATTATATATATATATTATAATAATAAAAAATTGGACATATATAATATTATATATAAATTCAATCTAAATTTTCAATTTTCATTAAAATGTACCGATGTGTTATTATATTTTATATCATTTAAGATTCGCGCTTTGTCTTTTATAGATTGAAAGCTTATAACTTTAGTAAGATATCAATTAAAATAAAATTAATTGAAATAAAAATAATTGAAAAATTATAAGCTTTTAATTTATATAAGACAACTAGAATTTTAAATGATATATTAAGACAAATAAAAATTTATAATGTTAGAAAATTTGTAAGTTTTCCTAAGCTTTCAATTAAAATAAAATTATAAGCTTTCAATTTATATACAACAAAACTAGGATTTTAAATGGTATGAAATATAATAACAAATCGGTACATCTTAGGAAAGTTCAAAATTTTTAGATTAACTTTGTACGTAATATCATATATCTATATGTCCAAATTCCTATTATTATGAGATTATGATATGAATATATATATATATATATGTTATTTATTATAATTTTTTCTCAAATATGATTTCAGCAATTCTCAGTTCCAAATGGAAAATGAAAACATGTGTCATACGAGAATGCATTCCCATCTAAACCATGAATTCTAGATTGAGAATGAGATAAAATGGGAAGAAAATGATGTCTACCTCTAATTTTTATTTTAAGATTTTGTAAAAAAAAGAAAGCATGTGTCGATGACGTATCATCTACGTCATAGTAAAACATATGAAGTGGATGACACATCATTATCTTAAGATATCTAGTCACCCCTATTTGTATAATTTTGTCATATTTTTATAGATGGTGTATAAATTTTGCCAATTCGACATCTTAAATATAAATTAGCCCATTAGCTTAGTTAATGTATGATTTCGACTTAATGAACATTTTTGGGTATAAATTGGCCGACTTTCTCTTTTTACCCATAGAAACAAATTTAGTGCATTTTAGTCGATAATCATTATCAATTTCCAAGTTGAATTGAAATGTAAAATTTCAAAATTAACAATATATAATGTATTCCATAATACTTTTAAAAACTTAGTGCATGAGGAATCACAACTATTTCTCTTTTTTTTACAGAAAATAGCATTTTTAACTTTGAAAGTGACAGATGCTAGCACTTTAAACCTCGAAAATATTACACTAGCACTTTAAACCTTCAAACTATTTTACTAACACTTTAAACCTTGAAACTACCTCCCAAGTATTCTCCACCATAAAATTCACTACAAAATAATTACCAAAAAATTGACGGAATTTCCGATAATAATCCGACAAAATTTTCTGACGGTAATCCAATGGATTTCCAACAAAATAGTTTTGTCGGAATTTTAGAAAATCAAACAACTATATAAATGTGCATATTTTCCAACGGATTTCCGACAGTTACTCGAAAATCCGTCAGAAAATGTTCGACGGATTACCGACATAACTATTATGTCAAAAATCAATCGAATTAAGATCCCGTCGAAATTCTGTCACTACAAGAAAAAGTTAGGGAAAACTGACAGAATTTTCTACGAGATCTTAATTCGATGGATTTTTGACATAATAGTTCTGTCAATAATCCGTCAATTATATTTTGAAAGCCGATAAAAAAATATACGCTGATATAACTGTTTTAATTTTAAAATTATTGACGGAACTATTTTGTCGAGAATCCTTGGATTACCGTCAAAACATTTCGTCATATTACCGTCAGAAATTCTGTTAGCTTTCCGGTAAGTATTTTGTAATAAATTTTATGGTGAAAAATAAAAGAGATAGTTTCAAGGTTTAAAGTGTTAGTAAAAATACTTTGAAAGTTTAGTTTGAGTGTAATAATTTTGAGGTTTAAAGTGCTAGCAAGAGATACTTTCAAGGTTTAAAATGCTATTTTCCCATTTTTTTTACTAAAAACATAGCTGTCGTAAATATAATCAAAGAACATACTGAATGAGAAACACACAGCTAAACAATAAACATCAACAAAAGTAGCACAATTTATCCACACACAAACAAAAGTACGTTAGTTGAAAAAAAAAACACTTCGAAGTTCGAAGTAACTAGATTGTTCTCTCCTCAAACTTCTTTCTCTGCCGTCTGTTTGGTTTAGTCTGCCAGAATCTTTGGCTTGGGTTTAAAAATACTATACAAATAAAGGGAGAATAATACGTTAATTACATTTTTTCATACATCCATACAGTTCTACTATAATCATTGTAGTCTTTATTCTTTCAAATTCAAAACATTACCTTTCTAATGAGTTGTGCTGCTTATGCTTCTGTGTTTGTCTCGGCCAAATGGGTTTATAAACCACTCTGGTTTTTTGCAAAACAGTATGTATCCAAACGTCAATCCAAAGACAGTACCAGGTATGAATCCTATTGCAGCTGCTCTCAAACTTATCGCCTCTTTTTCATCTTCTTCTGGCTCTGGCTTTTTGGAGTGTTGCGATGTTGTCTCATGGTTTTCTACGCAAACTAGGTCAAGTGAAGGGCCATAAAGTCCCAGATTGTCCTCGAAAGAAGAACATTGCTGCGTTTGAAACTGACTGCCCCCTGGAAGTAGACCGACAAGCTTGTTATGCGAGAAATTCATGTAGGAAAGGTTTGAGAGGTTCCCTAGCTCTTGCGGAATTTCTCCTGAAAGCTTGTTCTGAGAAACATCCAGTGATTCAAGCTCTGTCAGGTTTGCCATTGATAATGGTATGTGGCCAGTGAAAGCATTTCTTGACAAGTTGAGCACACGAAGCTTTTTCAATAAACCAATGGACCTTGGAATCTCTCCTTCAAATTTGTTTCCTGAAAAGTCGATTGCTGTGTAGATTCTTAGGATACGGTCCATCTCCATCTCCGCGCCTTTGTTCATCAAAACCATTGAAGAAAAGTAATAGTAGTCGGTGCCCATGTACTCTGTGTTAGACATACGCGTGATCTTTCCGCTAGAGATCTCTTCATTTTCTCCAAATGAGAACATTCCAGTCCAATAAACAAAGAAATTTGGTGGTAAAATTCCGTTGAAGTGATTACGAGATATGTCGATGATTCGCAGCTTAGAAAACCGGGTTAGCTTCACCGGTCCATGGAATGCATTGGAGTTAAGGACAAGAACTTGTAGCTCTTGCAGAGAACTTAACCAAGAAGGAAACATGTCATTGATTTTGTTGCTTCCCACATTTAAAATTTCTAGAAATGAGATTCGAATCAAAGATCTTGGAAGCTTTCCCACAATTTGGTTGTGGCTGATGTCAAGCGAAACTAGACTTTCAGATATATTCTCTGGAATGCATCCACTAAGACTATTATTTCGAAGATTTAGTGCTTGAAGATTTTCCAAACAAGCAGGGATGGAACCATTGAATTTGTTGTTAGACAAATCAAGAGTGGTTAGATACCCAAACAGACATAAGAAAGACGGAATCTTTCCCGTGAAATTGTTGTTGGAGCCAAACAATTGCTTCATAGATGGTTCTAGGACAGTGGATAGTCTAAGTTTCGTTGATCTTTCGAAACCGATGAAAGTGTTGTTGGAAAGATTCACGTACTGCAAAAAAGGGAGTGTCCATAACCACTTAGGCACTTCACATTTGATTTGGTTGCTGGAGATATCTAGAGCCACCATCTGTTCTTGAGTACTTAGCTCTGGGAACTCGGTGATACCACAACCTGACAAGTACAACTGACTTAACATGGGAGGATCTGAAAACGAACCCTTGATGTCGGCTGAAACATTGTTTCCTGAGAGATCTAACGTTTCTAGTGACTTGAAACATGATAAGATTGCATTCAAGTCAATCGTAGTGGTAGTGTTCAAATGGGATAGGTCAAGATTACGGAGAAACTTGAGATGCGAGAAGATGCTAAGGTCAATTGATGAGCCTTGGGTGTTGAACTGGGAAAGGTCAAGTTTTTCAAGTTTGACTAATTTGGAAATAGATCTTGGGAGTGGTCCTGTGAAGTTGTTATGTCTAAGGCTTAGCTCTACTAGCTTAGATGGATAAGATATATTTCCAAACTCAAAAGTGCCGCTGAGTTTGTTATTTGACAAATTAATAATATTCAAAGAAGGAATGGTGAATAGAGAAGAAGGAAGCATGCCCGTGAGCTGATTGTTGGAAAGTGATAATTCTGACAATTTTTTCAGATTCACTAGTGAAACTGGGATACTACCACTAAGCTTATTGGAATTAAAATGTAAGATGGTCAACTGACTCAATCTGCCAAAAGAAGATGGGATTTCACCATCAAAATTGTTACCAGAGAGGGTAAGAGAGGTGAGGTGAGAAAGATTTCCAAGTGAAAATGGGATTTTACCATGAAAATTGTTAGTATGGAAGTCAAGAGAGGTGAGATGAGACAGATTTCCAAATGAAGATGGGATTTCACCAGAAAAGTTGTTAATATAAAGGCTCAAATTGGTGAGATGCAAAAGACTTCCAAGTGAAGATGGTAGTTCACCACAAAAATTGTTATGAGAGAGGCAAAAAATGGTAAGACTAGACAGGTTTCCAATCGAAGAAGGAATCTTACCACTAAAACTGTTAGAAGAGAGGTCGAGAGAAGTGAGATGTGAAAGATACGTAAGTGAAGGTGGGATTTCACCAACTAACTGGTTATGAGAGAGGTCAAGAGAGGTGAGATGAGAAAGGTTTCGAATAGAAGAAGGAATCTTATCACTGAAATAATTTCTAGAAAGGTCAAGAGTGGTGAGACTTGAAAGGCTTCCAAGTGAAGATGGGATTTGACCAAAGAGGCAGCTGGAACTGAGGTCTACCTCGATCACATCCCCAAAGTTGGCATCGCATGTAATACCATCCCAAGAACAACAGTCGCTGTTATTCGCCCATGACTCAGTCTTTGGAGAATCACAAGACACCTCCAGAGTCGCAAACTCATTTCTGAAATCGAGAAGTGCATCTCTTTGTTTAGGATTACACAAGTGTCTTGTAGGAGCCGAAAACACGACTAGAAAATGAAAAATGAAAATGATGAGAAAAGTGAGAGTAATAGGAGTGACACTGATTGGGTTGCAAGAGTATTTCATATTTCTTGAAGTATTTTTACTTTCTCAATTATCTCAATAATGAGAAAGCTATGAATGGAACTTTATAAACGTAATAAAGATAAAACACTCAACTGGTCTACGAAGTCTTCTTTACGTTGGATGCAATAAGTAGGAGTCATTTTCAATCTCTCTATCTGAAATCTCCACCACATGTATTCATTAAGCCAAAAACAGGGGACACGTGTATGAACTAGAGAGGATCAAAATATATTGTTTTCCATGAAGAATAGTCTATGCATGACTTTTAAGAGTTCGCCGTAGCATAAAGACGAGACAGAGATGATAATATCAATTGACTTTTCTATGATATCGTTTTCGTCGATTTCAGTGACTGCTTCCTATGGGCCTGAATGACAATCCGTTTGAGGTGCGACTGCGATTCCAATGCAGGAGAATTGCAATTCCGATCTTGCAGCGTTATGTTGGAGATTTAAAATAATCATTACAACGAGTTTTGTCTGAAAATCCCACTTCTTTAAACAGGGAATTTGAAAACCCTATGTTATAAATTGATATTCTTTAAGAAATATTTTTAAAGAGAAAATGACTATTTTACTGTCTTACCCTATTAAAACCTGAATAATTACACACAAAATCTGAGTTTAATTTGTCCACCCAAACCCAACCCGAAACCGGAATTGAAAATCTCCAAAATCGATTTCTCAACTTTTATCGTGGGAGAGACCTAAATTTTTGAAATCAAACTCAAATTAAAGAGAAACGCTCTCTAACTTCTCCTCCTCTTTCAAACTCTCTTCGTGAAAACTCGGATAACTACGTGATTTTCTTTAATTTTCTACTCGATTTGTTGTGTTAAAAATGATTGAAACAAAGTTGGGAATGAAGAAGACAAAGATTGCTGAAGAAGTGAAAGAGCGATCTCCGGTTCCAATTCGGAATGATGAGGAAGTGAATTCCGGCGAAAAAGGACTGAAAAAGAAGGACAGGGCCACCGGACTCCGGTTCGGAATGATGAGAGGGAGCGATCTCCGGCTCCTCCGAAGAGGAATGATGATGTCATCACTAAAGTCGAAAGGATTGAAGGAGACAAAAGGAGAGAACAAGGAGAAAAGCAACCTCTGGTGACTGAAGAACTCGGAGAAGAGAGCGACGATGGAAGTGAAGAAGATCTCGAAGAAGAGACCGACCAATCTTCGGTTGACCAGAATGAAGAAGAAGGAGATAGTGACGAGGGAAGTAGAAGCCGAACACTAACAGACTGAATGGTAAGTAGTTCAATTCGATTGATATTTTGATTCGTTTTAGTTAGGGAAAACCAATTCCTCTTGATGTTATTCATTTTAGTTAGGGAAAACCTATTTCTCTTGATGTCATTCGTTTTAGTTATTGAAAACCAATTGCAATTGATGTTTTAAGAAATTTATGAAAAGGTGTAACTTGGTAATACTTGGTAAAACTTGTTGTTGTAGGAGGAAATAGAGCCACTCCTAGAACCTCTGCGAATGTGCTTCCCGTCTTCAGAGTATCAGAACAAAATAAAGCTATCTACGAGGTGTTTTATCCATGACACTTTGAAAATGGTAGATGGCTTGACGCACCCGCTCACGACGATTGAGAGGAAATGGTTTGAGGAACATCCCTCGTTCAAACACATATTCCACATGCCAAGGGACAAAAACTACAAGGTTATGGGCATGTGGATGCTCCTTCTTCTAAAGGCATGCATCGAGAAACAAAATGGTGTAAATGGTGTTCCCATCTGCTATGGCATTAAGGAGCATGCCTTGGTATCGAGATTCAACTGCCGTAACTATCCAATTAATTATAAAAAAGCGGGCAGTGAGGCATTTGTGAAGATACATTTTAAGGGGCAGAAAACAATTAGATATCAAGACATAAAAGCTGAGTTAGTGAAAATGGTACCGGTAGCTCGTTCTGCAGATAAGTTGAAGATGGCGGTCCTTTACTTCTTATCCATCATTGTTATAACGTAGACAAAGACTGAAAAGGAAGCTACTCCAGTGGAGTCATTCTTTCTAAGAGCTGTGGATGATCATGCTTTTTGCAAGGATTTTCTTTGGGGAAGATTGTCATTTGATCACATGCTAAAAGAGATTGAGCACACGATGACTCATTTTAAAGGGACCGTCAATGAGGGTGCAACATGGCCGATTCCAGGTTTCTGTATTCCTATGGAGATTAGTAAAAATTAGTTGAGGTATTGGTCATTGTTACTAGTTCTTATAATTGAGGATAACTCTAACCATATGTGTGTTGTGTAGCTTTTAGCATTTGAGGCGATTCCCAAATTAGGAGAACAATTCTTAGAAGAGTATCCAGAGGTAGACGAAAATTTTCCTAGGATGTGGAGGAAAAGGTTCAAGAAAGGTAAATGTAAAGGGATACCTCTTTCAGATATATATAAAGCACTTGGTACAACGGTGGTGAGTTTTCCTAGTTATCTTTAGCATATGAATGATTTTCGGGTGTTATGTTTTTAATCTTTATTCATTGTTTACGTTCACAGGACATTGATAGTATCCTAGTAGTTAGAGATGATGAAAAATCTCTTTTGGCTACAATCACGGAAAAAGAAGACGACGATGATAAACATGATGTCGTTGTTGATAGTTGGATGCAGTGCCATGGTAAAGGATTAACCATTTCGTTAAACAAGATGTACAATAAAGATGTGACAATCCGAGTAGAAGATGAGGCACCTTGGGATGCGGTGAACGAGGAGATAACGACCAATGAAACACTGGAAACCCAACATTCGAGGAATTCGCTAAATTGGTGGATATTGTAAAAAACATGAAAGAAGATATGGGATCACAGTTGAAGAGAATTGAGGACAAGTATGATGGGTTGGCCAAAAGACTCGGATTGTTGAAAGCTTCACAGAAGGAGTTAATAGAAAAGTTAAAAATAAGAATTTGTAATACTTGGTAGTACTATAGTATAACTGTTGGTAATACTTAGTAATACTAGAGTATAACTGTTTTCGATTGCAGGCACATAGTGGTGGTTCCACCAACCCACCAGAGGTTCCACACGAGGATACGGTTGGTTCAACCAACCCCCCCAGAGGCAGCAAAGAAGCAAGAGAAAAATGGTGTTAAACGACGTGGAATGGGTGATGCCGAGTGTAAGAGAAAGACAAGGTCAAAGAAAAATGAGACAAATGCTGAGTGAAGACTATATGACTATCTTTGTGTTATGTCTTATTGTGGTTGTTTGTGTTTGAATTCGTAGAACTATGTTGGTTTGTTTTTAAAACTTGAACTCGTAGTACTTGTACTACTTGGTAAAACTATGCTATTTTCTTTTGTATTTCAAGAACAAGCATCTTGCAAAAAAATATTAGTCTTAGAAAACATAAGTCTTAGTCTTTCAAATCAAAGGAGAAATAAACAAAAGTCTTACAAAATAAACAAACATAAGCATAAGTCTTTCAAATCAAAGTAGAAACAAACATACCCAAGGACCAAAAAGCTTTTTATATCAAGACATAGGACCAAAAATCTTTTTAATTCGAACCACAAGCCTAGCCACCAAATCCTTCAGGTTTGCAATTTATTCAGCATTGTTTTCCACCTCCCTACACAATTGATTTATATACAATTCATGGAGTCCGAAGCTTCATTCCTTTGACTTCTCATCAAACTCTTTCCTTAACATAGTCACCTCTTCTTCGATAGCATGTTCCAAAGATTTCCGAATGTGTAAGCAATCATTCTGCACATATAGATATATATATATATATATATATCATCATATATTTAACATGAATGCCATTAATCTAAAATCGATGTCCACCTTCTCACCTTAAACTTATTACATTTTAAGTATCTCCTTCCTATGGGCGGCACTCCGGTTGAGTTCTCGTAGATGATCTGACCACCACTTGGACAGCTTAAAGGATGGCCATAGTCACCATCGACTACAAAGTACGCATAATTTCTTCCTTCTTGTTTCTCTTCATCTCAGTGTAGTAAGGGTCCGTAATATTGTAACATAATTTTTATCAACTTTAATCAGTTATACTAGTTATACCAGTTGTAACATAATTACTAATTTATAGAATAACGAAAAACCAGTTGTACGTAGTTGTCCAAACCAGTATATAGTATTACAAAACATAAAAGTGATAATCAAACACTAACCTGAATTTTATTTTAAACTATTTCCAAATAACAATCATTGAAGTCCTTGTCTCGGCCGCCTTTTATTTTACGTTCTTGGACGCTTTTCCCCAGCCGATGGAAACATTCTTTTTTTCTTTCTTCCCTTTTTTAGTTTTCTATCCGAAGGTATGATTTGTTTGCTTTTGATGTCATCTGGAACATCCCATTGAGACATATCTAACACTAAATAGATTGTCCTGTAATACGCCAACTCCCACAGCTCCGTCCCATAATATTTTGAACACAAATCATGTAATTTGATATCACGAGGTCTATCATTATCCCTTACGAATTCAATGTAAGTGGCTAGTGCGTGCACACAAGGATACTTTTCAATATCAAACACCCTGCAAGATCAAATTTTCAAGAGCAAATTCACCATAGAAGTTTTTCCATAAGTACCGATGACATTGTATGCAAGCTCAAAATTGTTTAGCTATGTCACACTCAATTTCTCAGCAACAAGCCATAGGTCGTGCATGAGGTTCTCCACTAAAGGCACTATTTTATTTGAAATCAATCCAGACACAGCCTCCTTCCGATGCCCATTAAACCAGTTCGAAAATTTGTTAATGATCGTATCAAGCATGGGTATTAAGGAGTACTTCCTTGCTTCCTTAAAAAAATTGTTCAACGATTCCACACTGTTGCTTGTGTCTAACATAATCTTTCTCTATGAAAATAACACCTTGCCCATTTTTCTTTCACGATACTCTCCTCCACATACTTGGCTGCAGAAGGATATCTTGTCTTAAATGAAGTATAAGCACAGTTGAACCCAACCTCAGTGTAATACCTACTGCACTTCATGAATCTCCATGCGACTACGTCTTTGTTGGCATTAGAAGCATGACCTTTCATATTTTGGTACAAATGCCATATACAATACCCATGATGAGCTTGGAGATACACAGTACATATGGCGCTTATGAGCCTTGCATTTCTGTCACTCATGAATACCAATTCGGAAGAGTCTAGTATAACGGTTTTTAGCATCTCCATAAACCACATCTAACTTGCATCATTCTCACCATCGAGTACACCAAAAGCTATGGGATAATGATGATGACTAGGATCTTGAGCATTGGCAAAAATTAGTACACCACCAAATCTGTTCTTGAGAAAAGTTGAATCCATAATTATCACTTTCCTCATGACTTGAAACCCTTCAATGCTAGCTCCCAAAGCTATGAATAGGTACTTGAATTTTTTATTCTCATCCAATTTCACACGTGTTATTGTACCATTATTGCGCTTCTCTAACATGTGCAAATAGCAATACAATATCTTGTAGCTTTCTTCTGGAGTACCATGCAAATCACTAACAGCTAGATTTTTTCCTCTCAACACTGTGGAGTATGATATAGTCAAACCTATAAGATCCATGATATCTTGAGGAGTTGGAGTTTTCAAACGTTCTGGATATTTCTCTTGCAAAATAGGTGCAATTAATTTCCGTGTGTTGTGCCTCTTCATGTTACTCAGGCTCTAACTAGTCCGCGAATACGTGTGCATTTTGTTGTACGTTCTAATCGAGAAAATATCACTATTTTTAATTCTTGTAGCTCGTAAACACCATCTTCAGCTTTCTTGAATAAATTTTAAGTAGACTCACACCCAAACCGTCTTCCCATGCCTCTATAAACTTACTAATTTCTAGAAAAGGTGAAAGTTCAACAGAATCATCACCCTTATCCCATATATTCATACATAAATCCATACCTTCATCACATGATACATTTCCATCCTCTTTAGTACTATTATCATCATCCACTATCACCTCATTTTGTTCTTTTGCTTGTTCTTTTTCTACGTACATAGTAATGACATTATCTGTGATTTCACAATCATTTGAATGCAACTCGTCATAGTTCTTACCAAAAGAACTTTTGACCGCTCTCGACAGTTGTTCGGGCAGTTCCGATATAGTGATGACTTCCACAAATAAAATACACCTACGGTTGTCTTTATCAATGGACATTAGATAAACACACACATCCTCATCATCAGAAATAGTCAACTGTTTCTCGCATCCCACCAGCAGTGCATAGTAACTCAATTGCAATTTAACCTTACTTTTATCTAACACAAGCTTTTTGTATATCATAGCTTCTATCATCGACAAAGTTATCTCCTCCACCAATGTCTTCAACATTAAACAATACATGCACGCGACCTTGGCATTTAAAATGTATGATGACGTTGTTGCTCATTGTGTCCTGCGAAAACAATACAAAAAAATCAATTCTGGTATTGCTAGTTGGCCCTGTTCATGGCTGTTTATACTCGATTTATCAGTTATACTAGTTATACCCAGGTCTCCTATCGCAAGAATTCAAATTGAATCGTTTCAGGTTCTAATCTACAATACACTACGATTTAACCACTATAATCCATTTGTTACCAATTAAAAGTTCTAATCGACGCAGATATCATGGTAAAAACCCCAATGTGCATAGAATCAAATCCTCAATTTCCAAATCTAAAACTTCAAAGAACCTTGATTTTGAAGCTCAACAAAGGTGATGCAGAGCTTCACCACTGAGCTTGACGGTGCCAGAGAAAGCTCGAGGTCATCGTCGAAGCTCGCAGGATTGAGATTCGGTTGATTCAGTTTTCTCATTTTTTTTCCGTTTTTTTTGTTTTTTTTGTTTTTTTGTTTTTTTCATTTCTTTAAATCAAATTAATTTTGGAGATAATTAGGTAAGGTTATTTTTGTCATTTCATATTTCATTAAAAATGAATGGGTTTGTAGATTAGTGGAGGATATAGGAGATTAGTTGTTTGGAGATATGGGGTTTTGAGATGATGGCTCCATTACAACGTTTGATTATTTAATGAACCATTACAACTCTTAAAGGGTATATTGAACTGAACATTTATAAAGATTTGACTTAAAATCACAAATCATATGTTATTGAAACATGCATTTTAAAATATTTTTTAAAATCTAGTGTTATTGAATTTATAATTTTCAAATGTATAATCAAATCCATTGTTATTGAAAACATTTTAAGAATTGGATTCAAAAGTCTTAGGTGAGATTTCAAAGAATTTCTTAAAAATACAAAAATCAAAATCTCATGGTTTGAGGTGAGATTTTTAATATTACATATAAATATAAATTTTTGATATTTTCAAAACTGTCTCTCTTGTTATTTGCAATTTTAGCCTTATTTATTTAAGAAGTTTCAGCTTTGCCCCCTATAAACTGATTCTCTACATCCGCTCGTGGTCTCTACTGTAGTATTTATAGTGTTTTAGTTTATATGTGTTTTCTTTAAAAGTCTTTTCCGTTTGGTCGTGATTCTCACTATTTCCATTATTAATGCCCACAAAGTGCATCTGTTTATCACACACTCGTACTCCACCTCTCCTCAATTTATCTATATTTGCCATATTAAATGTCCCACATCTACATTTGCCATACTAAATGTCTAATCGATGTATCTATCATATTATGATATCAAACAACAAATCGAACAATAAAATTTATGAATATGGCGAAAATAATAATGGAAGAGACACACTAGGGTTCTTGCTGATCATGCTCTTTATGAAGAAGACAGGGACAAGTTATTTTATCACTCATTGAATCAAAATCGTCAAAATAGGTCCAACTTAACTCAAACTCTACTTGAGATGAGAGTTACCTAATCGAATTTAAACATCACAACATTTTATTCCATTAACATATTTTCCCACAAATAATATATAAATTTGCAATTAGGTAAGAATTACCAAAAAAGGAACTAATCTCCAATTTATGTCCCCAATTGATATCCCATTAATAGATTCAATCTCCGGTAGTAGCTTCATCTGACCGCCACTCATCTCAAGCTGCAGCCACATACAACAATTAAACATAATACCGTTAATAGTATACAAGTTTCCAATATCTAACAAAAAAAATTAATAACATAGTTTTTATAAAACTCTCTAATGTAAATATTTATGAGAGGGAGATAGAGAAATTAACATACGTGTTGCAGTTGGTGCTGGTGCTGATTTTGTAACTCCTAGGAATATTGACTCCACATGCCCTAGGAATTCCAGCAGCACGGGTAGTGTCGAGACGAGGGCCTGCGTTTTTAGCAGCAGATTTAATGCAACGGCAAACTTGGCGACGGTCTAAGGTAGTAAGGGCCCTGCCGTTAAGGTTTCTAACGCCGTTGCAGCACCTTGAGGTAAGGGGGGCACGTTGCGTCAAGTAGGGAAAGCACGGTTTCAAGATTCCTTTCACAGTTGTACAAGTCAGAGCCGCATTCGATGTGATTGGACCGGCCACAATCATGCAGGCGAAGATCAAGTATGACAACTTCATTAGACCATCCATTTTGATCTCTTAGTTAGTTTGGGTATTTTTGTTGGTTTCCAATAGGATTTATATGTAATGATGGGTGATGAAGAGAGTTGAGAGAGTGAGTATTTTATATAGAGGAAAGGAGTAGTAGTTGGTTGTTGCTCTCATTTAGTGTTGAGGACCTGAGGTCCTCTCGTCTAATATTGTTTGGCATTTTAGTTTAACTTTTATATTTTTTTAAAGAAAAATGCCATTAAAAAGGATTTGAAAGCCAAAATGGACATTCTAACAAAAAACAAACGTTAGATTTTTGAAAAGTGATCAGTAAATATATCAAAATAATTATCATAAAAATTATTATATCAAAATATATAATTTTTTTAATGATTGATTGTTAGACAAGGAACCAGAACAGAGTTTTCATTTGTTTCCTTTGTGATTCAATAGGACCTTAAATCATGGCAGATACAATGGTTGCTCATATGGATCGACATAATAAAATGGGTAAGCAAGGAAGGTTTTACCAATCTTTTCATGTTGGAAATCCAGATATTACTTAAAAGGTTAAAAGTAAGAATCTTTTCATTGTCTATGTTTTTTTTTATCTTTAATTAGTCAAATGGTTTTGATCATTTATTGTCTTTGGTCATTAAGGACTAAAAAATTTAAATTTTAAAATCTAGTGTTCGTCACCTATTTCATGAATTTGCCTCTGAAGAAGTGAGTTGTCTTTAGTTTTTTTTTTGATATGTTTATATCCAGAACTCATAAACTCTTGCTTTCTTAAGTTTATCTTATTGCTTCAAGTCCTCCATCAAAAACAACGCCTTTTCTTCTCTCTCCTTTCTTGGAGACGTCATGACCTTTGCTTCTGGACTCGCTAATACCAGTCTCAAACACAACAGATTCATGGCTCAATCCGTAAAATTTGCACCAAGATTCATACATACAGTTGTAAACTTACCTTACATAGCACTAATCATGGTGAAGAGATAATGATAGAATGTGCACTGTTTCATCTTCTTATCTCATCATCAAGGTATTTTCACCAAAACAATAATCTAATACTTTTACCTCAGGTAGGATTGCTCTTTCCAATCCTCATCATTGTATCCAGTGGCGGAATCAGAATTTTACTTTACCGGGATCAGAAGAATATACTAAAGAGTAGTTTATAAACTGCTAAAAAAGTACAATTGTATTATGCGTTTACTAATAATTTAAACTTTTTTTATTATTGTTTCATTTGTTATATTTTCAAACAACATTTTTCGATAAAACAAACTAGATAATAAGTTAAAAGTTGATCATTGATGTGCTTCCGTATTAGACTCTTCACAATCTTCATCTCAGAAAAACATATTTTGATGGTTGCAGTAGCAATATGCAAAATCAAAACTAATTTTAAAACCTATAAAACAAAATATGTGAAAAATGCTTCTTAGTAGATCATAAACTCACAATCTAAACGGGAATCCAACTAAAAAAAGGGATAAAACTGATTTTTATTTTATGTTTCTAGATTAATTTATTAATGGGGTCAAATTTATTTTTATATGTGGTCATAAATTTTTCTTTAAAAAATATTATATATATTTTTAATTATTTGGGGTCAGCTGACCCCACCTAGCTTTTACTACCTCCGCCCATGGTTGTACCTGTAACGCCTGTGTTCCAGAAAATAAATTAATCTAATTAATTTGGAAATTCTTTCGAGTTTATGAACCTTAGACAAGTCTCGAGAAATTAATTATGGGGTTGAAATAATTAATTTAGATTTGTTCCGGGGGTGTCATAAGTCGTTTTGAAAGTTGTGGGGTTTTTCTCAAAACCAAGTGGTCAAAACCAATTTGGCTTCTTCTTCTTCTCCACCTTGAGCTCGCCATTTCTTGTGGGTGAGAGAGAGAGTTTTGAGCTTGAGAGCTTGGAGATTAGAGAGAGAAGAAGAAGAGAAATGTTTGAGAGCTTGTGGGAAGCTTGGATCTTGAAGGATCTTGTGTGTGTGAAGCTTGGGAAGCTTGGAAAAGGAAGGCTTGGGGGAGCAGCTTTAGGCGTGGAGCTTGGAAAGGAAGGAGAGATCTTTCTAGAGCTTGAGGAGGCTGTCTAGAGCTAGATTCATCCTTGGCTAAGGTGAGTTTGTGACCAAAGGTTAATATTAAGCCTTGTGTGGGCGCTTGTGGGTTTGTGATAGGCATTTTAGTGTTGCTAGGATTCTTGGAAGCCTCTTGGTTAGGTGGGGAGTTTTAGCTAGAGTTTGCTAAGCTTGTGGTGGTTATGGAACCATAGATTTGTGCTTGTTGTGCCTTGTTAAGCTTTGATTGTGAGTTCTTATGCTTGATTTGGTGTTGTGATTTTCATGGGTTCTTGGTGAATTCCATGGGTCATTGTGGAGATTTAGTAGGTGTTTGCTAAGCTTGTGGTTGTTAGAGAAGCATGGTTGTTGCTTGTTGTGCCTTGTTAAGCTTTGATTGTGAGTTCTTATGCTTGATTTGGTGTAGTGTGTGTTGTGGTTTCTTGGTGATTCCATGACTTGTGAGAGTGTTTCCCTTGTTGTTTGATGTGTGTTTGTGAAGCAGACTTGTGTGTTTGTGAAGCAGACTTGAGCAGACTTGAGCAGACTTGTGTGTTTGTGAAGCAGACTTGAGCAGACTTGAGTTTTGTGAAGCAGACTTGAGCAGACTTGAGTTTTGTGAAGCAGACTTGTGTGTTTGTGAAGCAGACTTGAGTTTTGTGAAGCAGATTTGTGTTTTTAGCATTTCTTGAGGTTTGGAATGGCTAGGTGGTTAGTCATGAAGTGTTTGATTAGTTTTTCATGAGTTTTGCATGTTTAGCTGATTGGTTGAAATAATATGTGGTATTATTATTTCATGTTGTTGTGGTTGTTTGATTGTGTGGGGCTTTCATATAACCTGTTGTTGGGAGGATCAATCTCACTCAGCGTTTGGTTTACCAAATGTTGATGCATCACTTTTGTCGATGCAGGTAAAGATAAAACATGATCGTGGAATTACGGCGGTGAGGAGGGGATGATTAGGACCCAGTAGTTTTGGAACTGTTGACCTTCGTGGTCGGGTGTGTAAATTGAATGCTATCGTTGTTTTTGTAATTGCTCGGAGAATATTAAATGTATGGGCGTTTAGTATTGAGTAATTGCTTGTGTAAAAAAAAAACTGCGGTCGTCACAATATCTGTCTACGTCGCAGGCAATTTCTTCACCACTAATGTTGCAACGGATGATGAACATATAGCAGAGGATGGTGATGAAGAGAGAGAGAAGGAGAGGAAGACAAGAGCACAAAAATGAAAAAGAAGAAGAAAAGCGATGTCTTGCGCTATTGGAAAGTGCTATTGAACTCAACTATTCGGTTGAGGTTGAGGTTGAGGAAAGTGCTATTGAACTCAACTATTTGCAGAACGCTCCACAAAGGATTACCTAGATAATTTTTTTCTATGTCATTTATTGTCGCGATATTATGATCATCCTATTATGAGTTTTCTAATATGTTGAGGTACGACTAAAATTTATGATTTAACCTTTTATAACTCTATTTTGATTATAAACCAATAATGTTTTGGATAGTTAGTGTGTTCTATTTGTGTTTAAGGTATTCCGAGGATTGGAGTTTAAATCCAAAACCATGATAGTCCTATCTCTTCTATCTATACTATTAAAAGAGAAGTACAAATGACTAATCATTGTATCCAAACAACTCTATAATTATTTTTACATCCAAACAATCACCTACCTAATAAAAATAAAATTTCAAAAGAGTACATTTTTGGTAGTTTTCTCTAAAAATAAATACCAAATACTTATGTTTTAGGAAATTGTTTTATTCGGATTAATTTAATATCTAATTCGGTAAGAGTTTTTCTAGTTTTTTTTAATGAGAGTAAAAAACATTATTGATTTGGCGTACGTTTTGAATCAATGTTCTTAAACCCGAATCGGATGCCGAACCTTATTACTCTTCGGGTCACCGCTCAGTAGGTCGATCACGGGTCGAACACAGATCAATACATTAGTGAATTTGTGTATATTTTATTGTATATAAAAGAAAAAAAATATATAATTCATGTTTTAATAATATGTCAAAAGTAATTAGGGACGATTTTGTATTCCTCCCTACTATGTTACAAAACCCTACATGGCGATGCTTTTGAGAAGAAAACTGGCCACACAAATAGGATATATTTTTAGTGGATTGGAAATGCGATACGTTAATTTGGCTTATCTTTATCTTTGATTTCTCAAAACCGAGCAAGAAATTCTTTGATGTTGCTTATCTTTATTTTTAGTACTTGGTCATTTTAAAAATAAAATATAACAATGCTTATTAATAAAATATTTCCTATGAATGCATAAAGTATTTTTGTTCAGCGATGAAGACAATTCATTTCTGTAACACTATTTAACACAATTATCATTTATTTAAGATTTTATATAAGCGGTAACAGATTTGTTTAATCAACAATATAAATGATATTAAATAGAAAACAATTTAACTGGTCAAATGAAAATTTTGAGTAGAAGCATACATTTATTGCATGAGTCAATGCATAAACATAAATGCAAAATATCTCTATTAAGGTATACATGTAAACATGTTAACTCACAAAAAGTCTCTAATATTTAAAACAAAAAAAAGTTCAAGGACTAATTTATAAATTAAAAAGTTCAATTCCATTATGGAGTGAAAAATGGGATGACTCCATAAATGGAATAATTGGAAGGATTCCTCCATTTTACAATTAAAAATAGAGTAGGGTTGGAGAAAGATTTTACTGCAAAATAGAGTTATGAGTGCAAAATGAAGTGGAGTTAGAGATTATCTTACTCTAAATGGGAATAGTGAAATACAACTAATAATTGGTTAATTGTTAGATCAACTTTTCCACAAACTTGGTATAGTGGGTCCTTTCTACAATGCACATATTTATTTCGATTACAACCATCCATCTAACTACAAGAAACAATTAAAAATATATAAACAATTCACTCCAAAATCAGATAAGCTTACAATAATGCAGCTGAATAAGTTTGTATCAATTTTATTTAAGGACTTAAAATAGTGCCCAAGAAAGGCAATTCATTACATTTATTCATCTATATTTAAAATAGCTATGTGGGATCCTAATTGCAGCGAGTAGAGACAGTCAAACGCCGTTCCTATGATCCTATCGATAAAATTATTTCCCGACCTCTTTATCAGGTTGCACTTAGATGGCGAAGATTGATACTACAGAGTTTTAACCCAAAAATAGAAGACTGCAAGTGCACAGAAAATCACAATAATATAGATGGGATCGAATCCACAAAGACCAATATTACACTACAATTCTTTTGATTGAAACTAAGCTAAGAAAATGATATGATTTGTTGGTTGTGATGTGAACGAAAATAGCAGTTTAAAAACGATGTAAACTTATGAATTAAAATGCGTCAGGCTGTAGGGATATTCGCAGGGTCCTGAGATCATGAACTAGACAATTATTCAGGGAACTGATAAACATAGTCTTGAACTCAAATATAAATTTATAACCAATCCACTGTCGTGGTATCAATTACTTTATCTAGCAACCTAAGATTCTAAACTTTCGTTTGAACTTAAAATTCTAAAAAAACTTTAACGAATAGGTTTGATTTGTTCACGGACTGCCTTAGCATTAGCGTTCGTTGGCTAAGGAAAATCTGCTCATCTATGTCCTATCAAGCAATCTATAACACTTTTGATGAATAGATTAAACCCTAAATCAGAGACTAAATGATCAGTTTAGCCTAAACAATGATAACAACAATAGGTGAAGACAACATATGATAAAACCCTATTTATGTCTGATTCAATTATTCATAAATCCCTTTGAAAACCCTAAAATCTAACTATGAAACTACTCAATCATGGATGCAGAGAAACAACAAAGAGATGAAGAACTCATGATCCAATACAATAAAAATCCAATGAAGGTCTGAAACGTAGAGGAGAAGGAGGAAGAGAATTAAGCGTAAAAAAAAGATCATAGAGTTTAGGGACATTTATCCCTTTACAAAATAAAGGAAATAATCTAATAATAAAATAAAGAAATAATGAAAATATCCTAAGTCCCAGAAAATAGGAAGGTCAGGTCGTGGCCATCAAGGCCCATCAAATTTGGGCTGACTTCAGACTTTAATCAGGCTTCTGCATATTTTCATCAGACTTCTGCAGATTTCCATCAGACTTATGCAGATTTCAACAGACTCTTCTCCAAGTCTTCTAATTTGCTCCTTTTGATCCAAAATGCAGCTCAAAGCTCCAAATCTGAAGCATGTAGCCCTGCAATTCAGACATGACTCGAAACACGACAAAACAATAGCGAAACAGACTCAAGTAAAACAAAAGATTCAAAATAACAGACAAAATAAATGGGTTAGGACGCTAAAAACACAACACATCAAAGATCAAATCATCAATGTTATATATTCCATGGTCATCTTTTCCACTTTATGAGAAACAAACGATTTCAAAATTTGCAAATTACGATCATGATTCATGTCGCACGTTATCTTGTTCCAATTAGATAGGGCGATTGGAGTGTAGAAAATGTTTGGTTTTACGTTTTATTGATGCATCCTTATTGTTCATATTGTATGAGAGAACAAAGGAGAAAACACATACACACATATTTTTTTTTTCAATAAGCGTGATCCCGTAACCGGAGAAATGCCTGATATGGTCATGTTTATGGAAGCAACTCATACTCGAAAGGATGGAACTTGGGTCGACAAGAAAGCCGAAGCTATTTACCGAGTATGTAAACAACGTGAGAAAGATATGGTGACTCAAATGACAGAAGAATCTGAGAATCTGGGAGAGGTCTACCTGACACAATCCAATAAATATAAAATTTATCATGAGGTAATATATTGGTTTATTTAAATTCCTTGTTTAATTATAATTTTTAATATAAATTCTCTTTTTAATTATATTTTTTTTATGGGAAAATACCATAAAAAACCTTCAACTTTAAACATTTTTCCAACTTAAACATCCAATTTTTTGTGTTTCCACTTAAAACCTCCAACTAAATTATTTTTCCAAAATAAATTTTTATAATTTATAATCAATTAATTTATTTTTCTTTTCTTATTTATTAGCATTGCTAACATTTCATATTATTTACCATTAACAATGCTAACAAATAAGAAAAGAAAAATAAATTAATTGAATATAATATTAAATTTTAATATTATAATAAAACTTATTTTATCTAAATAAAAACTATTTTCTTAATATATATTTTTAATATAACAGTGTTATTATTTTGTGAAACTACATTTGTAAACATTTGTTTTCCAGTTTATACTATCAATTATGGAGTGAGTTTCTAATATTAATATATGGTTGGTAAAAAAATTAATATTATTATTATTGTAAATATAACATTTAATTAATGTAATATTCATTTTTGTTTAATAATTTTTACTTAGAGAAGATAATTTTTATTGTTAATAATAAAAAATATTATTTTTATTATGTTAACATTTTTTTTTTAAATATTATTTTTTTGTTTTATTTTATTTTTACTTAGTTTTAGTTTTTTCGTTATGATTTTTTTTGTTTTTTCTAATTAAATTGAAAAATAATAATTGTTTAACAAAATAAATTGATTTTTGTTAACGGTGTTAGATGTTGACCGTTAGTCAACCCAACCTTACGCACATTTTAGATTATTTGAAGGTTTGTTTTGGAAAAACAATTTAGTTGGAGGTTTTAAGTGGAAACACAAAAAGTTGGATGTTTAAGTTGGAAAAATGTTCAAAGTTGAAGGTTTTTTATGGTATTTTCCCTTTTTTTATTAAAATTTTAATTTATTTTGTAGGAGCTATCATCTTTTAAGGGATCATCAAACTTTGGTTATGGCTCAATTCCTTATAGTGCGAATGACAATGGGATGCAATGGAGCCAATCATCGAAGATCAATGAGTTGCAAGAACAGTTGAAATCACAAAATGCTAAATTAGACCAGATTCAATCATCTCAACTTGACATTCAATTTTGGCAACAAATGATGCAAAATGTGCATCCCAACGTTGTTCCACTATCTCAAAGACCTCGTAAACCCGATGGATCTTTCAATATCGATCTTGATTTCACAATACCTTAAACTTTTAATATTTTTATTGTATAATTAAGCTTTGTAATAAATTTCATTTTAGTTGAATTTATGTTTAATTATTTATTTAATTACTATTTTTTATTCTTTTTTATACAAATTCTGACTATTTTCCGACTATTATTTTTTTTATTTTACGACAAAATTCTGACTATTTTTTACGACAAAATTCTGACTATTGTATTTTTTTCTCCTAAATTCTGACAAATCTTTTTTCCGACAAAATTCCGACAATTTCCGATTCTTAATTTTTTCAAATTTCTTCAAAATTACTTCTACTTTCTGGCTACTTTTCCGACTATTACTTTCTCTCCGATTATCAAAATTTCATTGGACTATGATAGAACTTTTTCCTACAAATTTCTTACTAATTATTTACCACTAAATTCTGTCAATACTATTTTCCGATAAATTTCTGACAATTATTTTTTTCCGTGAGGTGTATTCCGACTATTTTCTTTATGTCGGAAATTTTTTGGAATCCTTCCATTTCCAACAAAATTTTGACTAATACCCTTCTCGGAATTCGCCATGTTTTCTTGTAGTGTATGAGTGTGAATTTACTACTTGTCTATTTTACTGAAAACATGGTTGTTCAAATAAAGAGAAACAAATAACGTAGTGGATGAGAAACCCACAAGGCTAAATAAGAATACACATTTAAAATTTCAGTCGTGACAATAGGATCCACCAACATAGAAAACAAAATTATACAGAACTACACTGCTTTGTTTTTTGCAAGCTTCTTTCTTTAAATTTTGTCTAATTTGGTTCCTTTTTCTTTTCCACAAAGTTTCTTCAGCTTTGGTTTAAGAAAGCTATACAAACTTTCATACATCCAAAATACTTTAATATATATACATAGTCTTAATTCTTCCAAATTATGTTGCAGAAAAACAAATTCTTTCAAATTAATAACACTACCTCTTCAATGAGTTGTGCTTATGCTTCTCCGTTTGTCTCCGCCATAAGGGTTCATGAACCACTCGGTTCTGTAGCAACCCAATATGTATCCCAATGTCAACCCAAAGACAATACCAGATATGAATCCAATTGCAGCTGCTATCCAACCTATTGTTAATTTAATATATTATTGGATGGCTGCACCTTAAACACAAGGTTGCCTACGTACCCTTTAGAGGGGATCAAACCCACGTAGTTCTTACATCTCAAACTCACTTAGTCTCTTAGAACAACTCTCTAAGGACTCTCTTTAGTTTGTGATATGGAACACCTCTCCATAGACTCTCTATTTATATAGAATTAGACATCTTCTAATTCTATTAGGATTAGATAAACACAAAACCTTTCTAGATAAATCTAAAACTCCTCTCTAGATAACCTAAACTTATTTGTATTTATCTAATATCTATTAATCATACTTGATTAATAGATAACTTCTTCTAGAAGATGTTGGAATTATCCAACATTCTCCCCCTTAATTCCAACATGAATTCCGGGAAGTGTTATCTCTAGAACTCCAACTTTGCTTTCTTGATCTCCTCCTAAAGCTTTTGTTTTCTTTCTTGAACAGCACCTCTGTTTTGCAAAGAAAACTCTGTTTTGATAGAAATAGAGCTTCGCCTCTGTTTTCGTCGAAAGCTTTTCGTCTCTCCGAAAGCTTCGTGATCTCTGTTTTCTTTCTTGAACAGCACTTCTGTTCCGTAAAGAAAACTCTGTTTTGACAGATCTTCGCCTCTGTCCGTCAAAGCTATTCGTCTCCGCCGAAAGCTTCTTTTTCCGTTACAAACAGAGCTCTGCCTCTGTCTGTCTGATTCAGTTTGCCGAACTGCTTCTCTCCAGCTGACGGCTTCAGTTCGCCTACGATCGGTCGATCAACTCTGCGATCGGTCGATCAGGTCTCATGGATCTTCTTCTTCGATGAATTCTCCTTTTATGAGGCTTGATAATTAACTCCTTTGACTGAAGCTTCGATTTCTCGAGTATTCTTTCGATAAGACCGCTCTGATACCATGTTAATTTAATATATTATTGGATGGCTGCACCTTAAACACAAGGTTGCCTACGTACCCTTTAGAGGGGATTAAACCCACGTAGTTCTTACATCTCAAACTCACTTAGTCTCTTAGAACAACTCTCTAAGGACTCTCTTTAGTTTGTGATATGGAACACCTCTCCATAGACTCTCTATTTATATAGAATTAGACATCTCCTAACTCTATTAGGATTAGATAAACACAAAACCTTTCTAGATAAATTTAAAACTCCTCTCTAGATAACCTAAACTTATTTGTATTTATCTAATATCTATTAATCATACTTGATTAATAGATAACTTCTTCTAGAAGATGTTGGAATTATCCAACACCTATCACCTCTTCTTCTCCATGATCTTCTGGCTCTCGCATTTCGGATTGTTGCGATGCTATCGCGTGCATAACTACACAAACTTCATCAAGTGGAAGGCCATAAAGTACTATATTTTCCCCGAAAGAAGAACATGGAGATTTTCCATGCAATGAGGGATTGAGCCATTGAATTGGTTGTTAGATATATCAAGAATGGTCAGAGAGCTAAACACACATACATCCACTGAATTGGTTGTTAGATATAACGAGAATCCTCTTCGTGCATCATGCGTCGATAATTTTAACCAAGATACTATTTCTATCATTGTTTCATTAGGAGCATCATCATGGGATATAGCGCCACTACAAGAACCGTTCTTGAGTAAGAGTGGCAGCCCGTACGATTTATTTTTCTGCTTCTATGACACATGAATATTAATAGAAATTCAGATGAAAGTTACTGGTCTGGGGATCAATTTTTCTGATATGATAATTGGTCCAACAAAGCACTAAACTGAATAATCGATTCACAAAACAAACTCTTATTCAACCAAAAACTAAATCAGCAGAGGAATTTACCGAAGATTTCATGATCCCAGCCTAGTAAAGACGTAAAACTGAGAGCATCTCTATCGGTGGGTTATGATGGAGTCTCTCATAAATTAAAAATTAAAAAGCAATAAAGAAAGTAAAAAGAAAAGAGGAATAAAGGAGAAACGTCTCTCATTTGAGAAAGACTTTGATAACATTGTTATTAGCACCAGTTTTTATTTATAAACGTCTCTCATTGTTATTAGCTCAAGTTTTTTTCACTTTAAATTAATTTAAACTATTACAGATTATTATAAATATTTAAATATTAATATTTATAAAGTAAAACTATCAAAAATGGCTCTTTTTAAAATTTAATTCCAAATAGAGAGCCCTTAGTGTTCATAAAGCCACCCTAGAGTCTCCTTTTGGAATTAAAATTTCAAAAAAAAAAATTGTCCCTATTTTTAATAATGAGAGACTCCAATGAGGGTATCTCCCGATGGAAATGCTCTGATGAATAATACATTTAGGCACAAGATCAAAGCCATATTACAAAATATTCAATTCTGTCTTATGTTGTTTTTATTTGGGAAATACAAAAAAAATAAACATTAAGAAATGGTGAAAAGTTAACAGTTATTGCAATAGAAATCACTAATCTCATGGGAATATGAGTATGATCATAAAACAATTAGAATCTCATGAGAAATGTAATTTGAAAAATGATCAGCTAAACTTGAACTGAACATACTTAACATCACTCCCATGTCCAGCAACAACATCCATCCCCATCATTTGGTCTTACTAGCACTCCAAACCTGTAACGAAGAAAACATATTTTCTAATAAATGTGGATTTGCAATTTTTAACTCAAACCAAGATACAGTCATGAAACATTTATCAGTATAGTACTTGAGCAAAAGTCTCAGAGCTGTCAGTAACAAAGGCAGATTCGTTATCATTGAATGCAAAGCAAACGATTCAGTGACTCTAAAGTGAGTCCTATAGGTTTCATTTTCAATATATGCAGATGCACTGAAAGTGTTGTTCGTGCTCACACAAAGATTAATTATCTTATAAGAGATGGAAAAAGTAAACACACACGTATGAATGTGAAATCAACTACTGCAGTGATACAAAGAACATAGTGAATGAGACACACACACAGCTAAACAATAAACAACAACTACAATTTAACCCCACATAGAAAAAAAAATTACTTAGAATTATATTATTTTTTCCCAAGCTTCTTTCTCTACATTGGTCTGATTTGTTTCCTTTTATTTTCTTCTTCAAAGATGCTTCAGCTAGGTTCAAGAACGCTACACAAACAAAAAAAATGATGACTATGTTAGTTTCATTTGTTCATACATCAAGAAAACTGTATAATATACAGTCTTAATTTTTCCAAATTAAGAAGATTACCTCTTTAATGAGTTGTGGTGATTATGCGTCTGCGTTTGTTTCGGCCAAAAGGGTTCATGAACCACTCTGGTTTGTAGCAAACCAATATGTATCCAATCGTCAGTCCAATGACAATACCAGGTATGAACCCAATTGCAGCTGCTGTCCAACTTATCACCTCTTCTTCATCTTCTTCTGGCTCTGGCGTTTTGGGTTGTTGTGTAGTTGTCTCGTGGATATCTTTGCAAACTTCGACAAGTGAAGAGCCATGAAGTCCTAGGTTGTTCTTGAAAGAAGAGCAAGGCTGCCATCGAAACTGAGTACCCCCTGGAACTAGACCAACAAGCTGGTTATCAGAGAAATTCATGTAGGAAAGGAACGAGAGGTTCCCTAGCTCTTGTGGAATTTCTCCTGAAAGCTTGTTTTTGGAAACATCCAATGATTCAAGCTCTCCCAGGTTTGCCATTGATGATGGGATGTGGCCAGTGAAAGCATTGTTTGACAAGTTAAGCACATGAAGCTCTTTCAATAGACCAATGGATCTTGGAATCTCTCCTTCAAATTTGTTTCCCGAAAAGTCGATTGCTGTGTAGATTTTAAGGATACGTTCCAGCTTCATCTCCGTCCCTTTATTCATTAAAACCATTGAATCACTGTAAAAGCTTGTACCCATGTACCCTTCGTTAGACTGATCTTCATTTTTTCCAAGTGAGAACATTGCAGTCCAATTTACAAAGCAATTTGATGGAAAAGTTCCATTGAAGTGATTACTGGATATATCGATGATTCGCAATTTAGAAAATCCGGTTTGTTGTATTCTTCCATGGAATGCATTGGAGCGAAGGACAAGAACTTGTAGCTCTTGCAGATAACTCAACCAAAAAGGAAACGTGTCATTGATTCGGTTGCTTTCCACATTCAGAACTTCAAGAAAAGAGATACGGATCAAAGACCTTGGAAGCTTTCCCACCAGTTGGTTATGACCAACGTCAAGTGAAATTAGACTTTCAGATAGATTCTCTGGAAGACCTCCACTAATATGATTATTTCTAAGATTTAGAGCTTGAAGAGTACTACTGAAATTCGCCATGCAGCGTGGTATTGACCCATTGAGTTTGTTGTTAGATAAATCCAGAATGGTTAGAGAGCCCAATGCACATAGAAAAGATGGTATATTTCCCGTGAAATTATTGTTGGCGCCAAACAAGTACTTCATAGATTTTCGTCCAACAAGGGATAGTCCTGGTTTCGGTGGTCTTTTGAAACCCGTGAAAGTGTTGTTGGAAAGGTTAGCGTACTCCAAATTAGGGAGCGTCCACAACCAGGAGGGAACTTCACCGTTTATTTTGTTGTTGGAAATATCTAAACTGTTCATTCGGTGTTGGCTTCTTAGGATCTCTGGGAACTCAGTTAGACCACAAGCTGAGAAGTTAAAATCCAGTAACAATGGAGGATCTGAAACTGTATTCTTGTTTCTGGCTGAAACATGGTTGCCTGAGAGATCCAATGTATCCAGTGACTTGAAACATGACAAGATTCCATTCAAGTCAAACGTAGTAGTGGTGTTCATATGGGATAGGACAAGATATTGGAGCAACTTGAGATGCGAGAAGATGCTAAAGTCAACTGAGCCTTGGGTGTTGAAATTAGAAAGGTCAAGTAAGTTAAGGTTTACTAATTTGGAAATGGACTTGGGGATTGGCCCTCTGAAGTTGTTATTGCGAAGGGATAAGTGTTTTAGCTTGGATGATGAAGATATATTCCCAAACTCAACAGTGCCGTTGAGTTGGTTGTTTGCCAGACCAATATGAGTCAAGAAAGAAATGGTTAAGAGAGAAGAAGGAAAAGTTCCAGTGAAAGCATTGTGAGATGCGAAAAAGTACTCTAAGTTCGGAAGTGAGCTACTAATATTTGGAGGAAGCATGCCTGCAAACTGATTAAAGGAGATATATAGGTTTGACAGATTTGTTAGATTTAGTATTATAAGGAGGAAAATACCACTAAACATGTTGCCTCCAGCAGATAAGCTGGCCAACTGGTTCAATCTACCAAGAGAAGATGGAATTTCACCATTGAAATTATTGTCATCGAGCTCGAGAGTGGAGAGATTAGAGAGATTTCCAAGTGAAGATGGGATTTCACCACTGTAATGATTCCTATAAAGGAGGAAAGCGGTGAGATGATATAGGTTTCCAAGTGAAGATGGGATTTGACCAGAAAAATTGTTCCGCCGGAGATTAAGATAACCGAGATTAGAAAGGTTTCCAAGTGAAGATGGGATTTCACCACTGAAATCATTTTCTGAAAGGTCCAAAGTGGTGAGGTGAGAAAGATTTCCAAGTGAAGATGGGATTTCAGTACTGAACTTGTTATATGAAAGGTCGAGGGTGGTGAGATAAGAGAGATTTCCAAGTGAAGAAGGGATTTCACCACTGAAATGATTACTA
Organism: Cardamine occulta; assembly: GCA_028015245.1. NCBI lineage: Eukaryota > Viridiplantae > Streptophyta > Magnoliopsida > Brassicales > Brassicaceae > Cardamine > Cardamine occulta. Next base: position 18,792,301 of record CM051370.1, on the reverse strand, counting down.
GAAAGGTCGAGAACACGAAGGTTATGAAGCCTAAAAATAGCACTTTTGGAATTGAGCTGGCCATGGACGCAGCTGAGGTTAAGGTTCAGCTCGATCACATCACCAGAATTGGCATCGCATCTGATACCATCCCAAGAACAACAGTCGCTGTTACTAGCCCATGACTCCGTCTTCGAAACCCGTAGAAACTGGATATTCTAAGTTCCAAAGAACAAGGCTTCTGAATCTCAAGCTCGTTCATGAACTGGAGAACTGCATCTCTTTTGTCGGGATGACACAAGTGTCTAGTAGGAGACGCAAACACGTCTCGAAAATTCAAATTGAGAAAGAAGAAAAAAGAAAGAGTAATAAAAATGAGACTGATTGAGTTCCAAAAGCTGTTCATCTTTGTATAAGTATTTTTGCTTTTTTGAATATTATCAATAATGAAAACCCGAGAAAATAGAAATTGTGATGATATCATGGTTTCAATTTTCATCTGTTTATATACTACTAATAAAGAAAAAACACCCAGCTTGACTTATAAATAGTATTTTCTACGAAGTGTTCTTTACGTTGGATGCATAGACTAAAAGTCTTTTTCCAATATCTCCATCTGAAATCTCCACCACATATATTATTTACCAATTTTCCTGGTTTTTTTTTTCGGAGGTCAATTGTCAATTGTACTTGCACCTTTTACACCACACTTTCTTGTTTTCAAACTATTGTTTTAAAACACTTTCTTGTTTACACCACACTTTCTTGTTTTCAAACTATTGTTTTCAAACACTTTCTTGTTTACAATGGAAAAATGTCTGCTAGTGATCCAAATTCCGCTATCTATGTGAGGGATACCTCAAAAGACATTAAAAAGAAGGTGAATTCTCCACAAAAGACAATGGAAAAATGTTTGAATTTCTTTTGTTATTCCCCGTTGTTGCTTCCCATCTATTATTACAAGTCCATTCTATGTTTCCGCATGGCTTTTGCAGACAAGGTTCATTGGAACATTCCCTAGTAATGAAATCATATCATTGCTTTCAATATCTGAATTTATGCGTTCAATATGCAGATAAACAAAAGAAAAATAGCATTTTTAACCTCCCAAGTGACAAATACTAGCACTTTATTAAATTTCGAAAGTATTACACTACCATTTTAAATCTCAAAATTATTTTTGCTAACACTTTTAACCTGCAAACTAGTTTCCGCAGCAAAACTAGACGAAACGGATAACCCCATATGAATCTCTCTTTGATTTTCTTTCTTTCAACCTCGTCGATTCATTCTCTTTCACTCCAAAACCTTCGAATTTTGCTCATTTTTTCTTTGATATAACACACTTTTTTTTTATTTTGAAGCACACTCTCTTTGAATTTTAACTTTTAAAAACTCATTTTTACTCTTTCGTTTTTTCATTTTCCTTCGACAAGGTTAATGACGGAAAGAACACAGGGACTATTTTCACGGCGCTAGAAAATAGTATGAAGGTTTTAAGTGCTAATGTACTACTTTTAATGTTTAAAGTGCTAACATTTTGTCACTTTGGAGGTTAAAAATGGTATATTCCCGATAAACAAATATGCGTTTAGTGGGGACCAAAAGTCCATGGATCTGCAAAAAAAAAAATTAGGACCAAATCTCGAGGTACAAAAAAATCCCTTGGTGGGAACAACAATTTTCTTGATACTTGATACTATATAGTAAACCTCCTTTCTACTATTTCACAGGTAGTCATACGTTCAAGTATTTGAGTTTCTTCCTCGAACATGATTCTGAACTTAAACACATTAGAAATATACACTTGTCAATAAATACGTTATTAGATTAAGAAGAATTTTTGTTCTGAATGTATAGTATATTTCAGGAGTATGGAGAAGAAAATATGCTAACCGGAGCCGTAAAGGAGCGAGTCATTGAATTGTTGACAGAAATGGTGGAGACACACCGTAGGGCTTGAGCTGCCGTTACCGATGAGGTAAAATCTTTATTGTCAAAACTAGCAAACATTTAATATTTGACTTTACGAAATTTTACAAACAAAAATTTCAGATGGTGGATGTATTCATGACATTGAGACCTCTTCCAAGCATGTTCGAGTAGGACAAAAAACCATATTTGGCAGCTCCTCGGAACTTCACTTGGATTTAGACATGTTTGGGTCTATAGATGTTACAAAAACTTTATGGTTGGTTGTGATTTTAGATATTTAAAATCACACACTAATTGTCTAAATATGAGTTTGGAACATTGAGTTGGAAGATCTGTGGTGATTGAAGTTTTGCATTTTATGCTTCATATCAAAATTTACATTGTATGGTTCATACCAAAATTTACATTGTATGGTCCAACAGAGAGAGTATCATTTCTCAAATATATAACTGTTCCACATCAAATTAATGCATCAGAGGCAGAGCCACCAGTCTAAAGATTACTAGACTGGAACCTGACTCACCCGAGGTTGAAGAATTGTAACTTTCTTGCCCTGAATGCACCGAACAAGATTTGGGGACATTCCTGGAATGCAAAGTCAGTCTTATAGCTTCCAATAGATCAAAGCAAAAAAAAATTAATTACGAATGCAAAGCTTCTAGAGACATTTTGACATCTTGCTTGTTTCAACTACTCTGGCATTTGCCAGTGTCGATTTCTGTTTGCTGGCAGCTTGCTTTGTCCTAAAAAAGTTAATATCATCAAACCTAAGCAATATTACCAAGAAATATTACTTACACATGACTTACAAGTTATAAACAGAACCATATTATCTAATTGACCGGCCTTTATATCCCAAAATTTGCAGATGACTTACAAGTTACACAAACTAATTCATGGACGTAACACCACAACTAATTCAAGAAAATACAAACAAAGATCTTATCCAAGTCTAAAGTTTGGTATATAAAGATTTGAAGATTTCAGACCAATATTGTATGATCTCAATAATTTGAACAAATCAAATTTAGAGCAACATATGATCTTATTCGTGTCGGCATGTTGTCATTGTCCATCTCATAATCAAGGCATGTCGGCTAGCATTGATAACAGAGCAAACGATTTCGTGACTCTGCTGAACATTACTAGATGAAGGGAAACTGTTCTTTCCTGGAATTTAAAGTCAGTCTTATAGCTTCCAATAAATCAAAGCAAAAACTTGCAATCACCGGTAAAAGAAAAAATTAACCAAGATGGGTAAAGTCATATACAGAGGACGATACAAGATGTGATATCAACTACTTCTCTATTTTACTGAAACCATGGTTGTTTCAATATAGATAAAAAAAGAACATAGTAATTCAGAAACACACAAAGCTATACAAGAAAAATAACTAAAATTTCAACAGTGACAATCCAATCCACTGTATTTTTCCTTAAAATTTTGTCTTACTTGGTTCCTTTTATTTTCTTCTTCAAAGATTCTTCAGCTTGGGTTTAAGAAGGCTACACAAACAGATAAACATTTATTCAAACATCCAGAAAACTTAAGTATAATATATTAACGGTTACAAATCAAGAACATTTACCTCTTCAATGATTTGAGATGCTTATGATTCTTCGTTTGTTTCGCCCAAAAGGGTTCATGAATCACTCTGGTTTATATCAAACGAATATGTATCCCATCATCAACCCAAAGGCAATACCAGGTATGAATCCAATTGCAGCTGCTATCCAACTTATCCCTTCTTCTTCATCTTCCTCTTTCTCTGGTGTTACATATTGGTGTGATGTTTTCACGTGGATGTCTCCACAAACTTCGTCAAGTGAAGGACCATAAAGTCCCAGGTTGTCCTTGAAAGAAGAGCAGGGCTGCGTTTTAAACTGAGTGCCCCCTGGAAGTAGACCTACAAGCTGGTTATGAGAGAAGTTCATGTACGGAAGATATGAGAGATTCCCTAGCTCTTGTGGAATTTCTCCTGAAAGCTTGTTTTGGGAAACATCCAATGATTCAAGCTCTCCCAGATTTGCCATTGATGAAGGAATGTGACCAGTGAAAGCATTGTTTGAAAAATTGAGCACATGAAGCTCTTTCAATATACCAATAGACCTTGGAATCTCTCCTTCAAATTTGTTTCATGAAAAGTCAATTGCTGTGTAGATTTTTAGGATATGTACCAGCTCCAGTGCTACGCTTTTATTCATCAAAACCATTGAGTCACTGTAATAGCCTGTACCCATGTACTCTCCATTAAACTGGTCTTCCTTTTTTTCAAGTGAGCACATTGCAGCCCAATTTGCAAAGCAATCTTATGGCAAAGTTCCATAGAAATGATTACTGGATATATCGATGATTCGCAATTTAGAAAAACCAGTTTTCTGTATTGGTCCATGAAATGCATTGGACCGGAGGACAAGAACTTGTAGCTCTTGGAGAGAACTCAACCAAAAAGGAAACGTGTCATTGATTATGTTGCTTTCCACATTGAGAACTTCAAGAAAAGAGATACGGACCAAAGATCTTGGAAGCTTTCCCACTAGTTGGTTATGGCCAATGTCAAGCGACTTTACACTTGCAGATATATTCTCTGGAAGACCTCCACTAAGACGATTCTTTCTAAGATTTAGAGTTTGAAGAGTACTACTGAAATTTCCCATGCAACGAGGGATTGAACCATTGAATTGGTCGTTAGATAAATCAAGAATGGTTAGAGTGCACAAAGTACATATGAAAGATGGTATCTTTCCCGTGAAATTGTTGTTGGCACCAGACAAGTAATCCATAGATAGTTGCCGGGAAAAGGATAGTCCTGGTTTCATTGATCTTTCTAAGCTGGTGAATGTGTTGTTGGAAAGATTCACGTACTCCAAATTTGGCAGCGACCATAACCAACCAGGAACTTGGCCTTTAATTTTGTTGTTGGAAATATCTAAAAATGCCATTCGTTGTTGGGTTCGTAGGATCTTTGGGAACCCGGTGAGACCGCAACCTGACAAGTTAAACTTACTTAACAATTATCTAAAACTGAATTCTTGTTTGTGGCTGAAACATAGTTGCCTGAGAGATCCAATGTATCCAGTGACTTGAAACATGTCAAGATTCCATTCAAGTCAAACGTAGTGGTGGTGTTCAAATGGGATAGGCGAAGATCTTGGAGAAACTTGAGGGGCCAGAAGATGCTAAAGTCACCTGAGCCAACAGATTTTACTGGAATTTCAGTGGAGGGTTTACAAGAATTACTGACATTTAGATGCTCTGTATCTCAGCAAGAACATCTCATTTCCGGGGTTACCGACGCAGAGGTGAAGAAGGTCATTTTCTCTATGCCTATGGATAAGTCGCCGGGTCCATATGGGTATACAGTTGAATTTTTTAAGGGAGCATGGTCGGTAATAGGGCATGATCTTACTAAAGCCATTCAGTCTTTCTTCATATTTGGCTTCTTACCGAAAGGACTTAATACAACAATCTTAGCTCTTATCCCGAAGAAAACAGATGCAAGGGAGATGAAGGACTATCGCCCAATATCTTGTTGCAACGTTTTGTATAAGGCCATATCAAAAATTCTGGCGAATCGGCTGAAAACCATCCTCCCTGATTTCATTGCTCCGAATCAATCAGCTTTTATAAAGGACAGGCTTCTTATGGAAAACTTATTGCTCGCAACAGAACTAGTGAAAGATTATCATAAAGAAGGAGTCTCCTCTCGCTGTGCCATGAAGATCGATATTTCTAAAGCTTTTGATTCAGTGCAATGGTCTTTTTCGCTGAATGTGCTCTTGGCGTTGAATCTCCCTGAGAAATTTATTCACTGGATTAATTTATGCATTTCTACAGCATCTTTCTCGGTCCAAGTTAATGGAGAGCTGGCTGGGTTTTTTAGGAGCGAGAGAGGTCTTAGACAAGGCTGCTCACTCTCTCCCTATTTGTGTGTGATTTGTATGAATGTCTTATCTGCACTACTGGATAAAGCTGCTGCTGAAAGAAAATTTGGGTTTCATCCAAGGTGTAAGAACATGAAACTAACTCACTTGTGTTTCGCGGATGATATAATAGTTTTTTCAGATGGTAAATCACACTCCATTGAGGGGATAGTGGAGATTTTTAAAGAGTTTGCTGCGATCTCAGGGTTACACATTAGTCTTGAGAAATCAACCGTCTACATGGCGGGTATCTCTTCCTCTTCTAGAGATGCAATTTTGGCTTCTTTTCCATTTGCATATGGCTCTCTTCCTGTCCGCTACTTGGGTTTGCCATTGTTAACTAAGCGGATGTCCCTAGCAGATTGTCTACCACTTATTGAGAAGATCCGTTCACGAATAAACTCATGGAAGCATCGGCCTTTATCCTATGCAGGGAGGCTTCAATTACTAAGCTCAGTTATATCTAGTCTCACAAACTTCTGGATTTCTGTATTTCGTCTTCCTAGTGCGTGCATAAAGGAGATTGAGAAGATATGTTCGGCTTTTCTTTGGTCAGTGCCAGATTTAAATTCTCGAAAAGCAAAAATTGCATGGACTGAGGTATGTAGGCCAAAGAAGGAAGGTGGTCTAGGAATAAAATCAATTGCTGAGGCAAACAAGGTCTGCTGCTTTAAACTTATATGGCGAATAGTTTCAAGGAAAAACTCTCTATGGGTTACCTGGATCCATACGCAGTTGATTCCCTCTGGATCCTTCTGGTCGATAAAGGAAAACACGAGTATGGGATCTTGGATGTGGAGGAAGCTTCTAAAGTATCGAATGCAGGCAAGGGTGTTTGTTAAGATGGAGGTAAGGAGTGGTAATCAAACTTCTTTTTGGTATGACAACTGGAGCTCACAAGGGAGGCTTCATGAAATTCTTGGCGACAGGGGTTTCATCAATCTAGGAATTAAATCTGAGGCCACACTCGCAGACGCTCTCCGGCTTCGTTGGCGAAGGCGCCATCGAAATGAAATTCTGCACATCATAGAGAGTGAGTTGGATAGACTGCGAGAGCTGGGCATCACAGAAGAGGATATTGCTATGTGGCGTAGACCAGATGGCACTTTTAAATCCAAGTTTTCTAGCTCTGAGACCTGGGAACAGATTCGCCACGCAGGGCAAGTTATAGAGTGGCACAAGGGAGTTTGGTTTTCGGGTGCTACTCCGAAGTACTCTTTTCTTTTGTGGCTGGCTACGCACAATAGATTATCTACGGGAGATCGAATGCTAGCTTGGAATAGAGGAGTTAATGCTTCCTGTATTTTTTGCCAACACTCGATGGAGACCCGTGATCATTTGTTCTTCGAATGCACATTTTCTTCTCAGATATGGGAGGCCTTGACGCGCAAACTATTCCACCAGCACTACACCAATACATTTGCAGGGATCCTCTCGCTTCTTTCAGGCTCCACTCTTAACAAGACGATCAGTTTTATTCTGCGTTATGTTTATCAAGCAACGGTTCATAAAGTTTGGCACGAAAGGAATAGACGGAGACATGGTGAAATTCCACACTCATCAGATCACCTCATTGCCTTCCTTGATCGTATGGTTCGTAACAGGATTACCTCCATCCAATCGCTTGGCTTGTCAAAGTTAGAGGACGGCTGCATCGTCTGGTTTGGCTCTCGCGCCTAAAAGAGCACATTAAGCCCATAAAAACTCTACTCGCAATTCTATTTTTCTTTTTTCTGCTCAAAACACATTCTAAACAAGGATGCATATAATGTAACAAAGGTTTTGTTTGAATAAATTTTACATTCATACAAAAAAAAAAAAAAAAAGTCACCTGAGCCTTGGGTGTTGAAATGGGAAAGGTCAAGTGTGTCCAGGTTTACTAATTTGGAAATTGATATGGGGATTGGACCTATGAAGTTGTTATTGCCAAGGTCTAAGCTTTGTAGCTTAGATGATGAAGATATATTCCCAAACTCAAGAGTACCATTGAGTTGATTGTCTGCCAGGCTGATATAAGTTATAGAAGGAATGGGGATGAGAGAAGAAGGGAAAGTTCCAGTGAAAGCGTTGTAGTCTGCGTAAAAGGACTCCAATTTGGAGAGTGTGCTCATGTTATGAGGAAATGTGCCTGTAAACTGATTGAGGGAAACTGATAAATCTAACAGATTTGTTAGATTTAGTAGTATACGGGGAAGGTTACCGCTAAACTTGTTTCCAATTGAAGATGGGATTTCACCAACCAAGCTGTTAGGACCGAGGCCAAGAACAGTTAGATGAGAAAGGTTTCCAAGTAAAGATGGGATTTGACCAACAAAATTGTTAACAGAGAGGTCAAGAAACGTTAGATAAAAAAGATTTCCAAAAGAAGATGGGATTTGACCACTAATATAATTATTTGAAAGGTCAAGATGACGAAGGTTTTGAAGCCTAAAAATATTACTTTTAGTATTGAGCTTGCCATGGAGGCAGCTGTAGCTAAGGTTCAGCTCAATCACATACCCAAACTTGGCATCGCATCTGATACCATCCCAAGAACAACAGTCGCTGTGATTCGCCCATGAATCTGTCTTCAGAGGCCTGTCAAAACAACGCTTCTGAATCTCGAACTCGTTCTTGAACTTGAGCACTGCATCTCTTTGTTCCGGATGACACAAGCGTCTATTAGGAGCCGCAAACATGTCTCCAAAATTATAAATGAAAAAGAAAAGAACGGAAAGGGTAATACTAATGAAACTGATTGAGTTCCAAGAGCTATTCATCTTTCTTTGAGTCTTTTCATTTTCTTGAATTTATCAATAATGGAAAAAATAAGGGAAATGGAAATTGTGATGAGAACATGGTTTCATACTCTCTTTATACCAAAATAAAGACAAACACGCTCAGTTTGTTGAAGTGTTCTCTGAATACAAGTCTTTTCCAACCTCTCCATCTGAACTCCCCTCCACGTTTATCCATTAATTAACAACTTAGGCACTTAAATATATAAAGGCCCAAGACAAAAAAAAGTCGAACACGTGTGTGGACTTTAATGGTTTTGATCCATAAAATACTGTTTTCCTCAAGTTCATGCATGACTTTCAGAGTTCATCTTAGCATAAAAACGAAACTTCAGCGGCTGCTTCCTTTGATGACCTATGATCTAAATTCATGACAGACATATATACTAGGTGAAAAATGTGCGTCCTGACTTATGTGCGGGTGACAAGCACCTCACGATGTTTATATGTTTATCAAAAATAATAAAATCAATTTATGTACATAAGAAACAAAGATAAACACCTATATAAATGACCAAGATCATGAATTAAGTTAGCAATTAGAGATGTTAAGCCAAAAAAAAAAGTACTCAAACGAATGGTGTCAAAATGGGTTACCAATTGGATTAAGTGTTAAATATGTAAAGAATTGATCCGACCCATTTAGTTAAATTGGTCGGGTCAACCCATTAAACATTTTATTTGATGTGTTAATTTATTAAACCATTTAAATAAGTTGACTCATTTAAATAATGTTTAATTAATAATTACCATAAAACACAATAATAAATAATTATCATACACAATAACAAGATCATCATCAGCACTTGATTTTGGCAGGAAAATTCAAAACCGTTTTTTATGGTTTTTTTATTGTTGGCGGAAAATTATGGAGTTACATTTTGTTAGGAAATTCACGGAATCAAGTTTTTGCGTTATTATTATAGATCCAGTTTTTGAGGGAAATTTATGAATTTCTCACTCATGGAAAAATTAATGTAGATCCCGCTTCAGGACATTCCATTTTGTTCTTTCTCTATTTACTTTTCATATATTCTATCTCATCTTCTTTGTGATTCTCTCTACGAAGTGACTAGTAGTTTAGAAAATTGTTTCTAAAATTTTTAAACGTGTTTTGATGATTTATTCTGTTCGATCAAGTCAAACAGTCGTTTAGGATTCTAGAAAGCTTGCTGAGTTTTTCTTCGTTGTGTTTCTTTGAGCATTTTTACTTGTTACTTGTTTGAATCTGAACATGTACCATGGTGGGAACCAGCAATGGTGAAGAGGAATCGTCAAACTCCAACAAACAACTCCTTGATTCCTTAAGAGCCATAATGGACGAAAGTATGGCAACCATGAGAGCTGAAATAGAAAGATCCATCAATGACCGACAAAGGAGGAAACAAGAGATTAATCCCAAGCCACCAGACAACACATCGAGCTCAACATGGAGCAGCTCACAGAAAACTTCTCACACTCCAAAATCCACGTTTTATGTCAGTTCTGATTATCACCATGCTAATGAACTTCAACTCTTTAGATTTTCAGGAAAAAGAAACTACCTAGAATGGGAAAGAAACATGGACGATTGGTTTCACTACAACCGCATCCTCAAAGAAAAGAGATTAGCTCATGCAATTGGACAACTCACTAGAAACGCCTATAAATGGTGGGTGCAAGAGGTTGATGATCGCTTGTATTACAAGGATCCCCCTATTACCTCATGGAGAGATCTTAAGGAACTAATGAGGAATAAGTATGCACGAAAGATTTTAGTACAAAAAGAAGCTTACAGCCCTCAGCCAAAAGAAGTGTCCAAGACCGTTCTAAATGAGCAAATGGAGGCTAAGTCAACATCTCAACCGAAGAAGGCCACTGAACAAGTCGTGGTTCACAAGCAAAGCCTAAATCCGTCACTTGACTCAAGCGGTAAACCAAAGCAATGTAAGTCCTCAAAATCTAAGGAAGTTACTTGTTATAACTCTCGTAAGAAAGGACATTTTGCTGCCACTTGCCCTAAAAAATACGAGCTGAATATCACTTCATTAGGATAAAAACTGAGCTCAGAAAACTCAAGTAGTGAAGTAGTTAATCAAGGTGTAGAAACTTCCAGTTCTTGTATGATGAACTTGGTCTTGTCAAAGGCTGTTGATTCAGGTCATACTATGGAGCATAAGGATGACAAAGCTGAAGGAAGCATAAAAGAGAAGAATCCACAGTCGGTGTCAACCACTTCACAAGCTTGCCGAGATAACAAGTGTCAGCAAATTAATTATGAAAACCGTGTGGTGACTAAACCATGTCCAGCCCCAGCTACCTGTGAATCAGATTTCACCCTCTTCAAAGCTGAAATATTACAAAACATCTTACTTGGTACTCAGGAAAGTTTAGCTTGCGAGTTTATTCGGAATTGGAAGAATTCCACATTCACTCGTAGTTTCAAACAACCTGTTTTGAATGTTGAAATTTCAAGTATAATGCATTTGATTCTGCCCTTAAGTGCCAATGAAGATACATATACCTTAGATGTGTGCAATGGCAATGAAAAACCACCGGATGCTCGATGTAACTATCTAGACTCTAAAAAAAAATGAGAGCTAACTTACTTTCTCTTGGTGCAGATTGTACAATGGTGAGTTCAAAACATTTTCAAGAAAAGAAGACTACTCTTGTGCCATTGCCGGCTCATGAGTTTTACCTTGACAAAATCAAACCCAAAGAGAATCAAGAGCAAGGTAAGAAATCTAATCTTTTTGCTATGGTTAGTAAGGTTAATGATTCTAAATATTTTGATCATAAAATATTTGTCTCTTTGGTTAAATTCTCGTGTGTATCTAACCTTGCACCGGTGCCACCGAGTGAGCTTAACAAATTTTTGCAGGACTTGTCTTTAGGAAACAACTCACGGAAGCTTCCCTTTGATAACTTCCACGACTATAGTGTGATCCTGATCTATGATAATAAGATTCTTGTTAAATTCAATGAAAACAGAGGACAAAGGATTAATGAAGCACTCGAGAACTACCAAGCTGATTTGGGTTCCAAAAACTTTGCTGATATTGGCGAGAAGAAACTATTTACTTATGCAGTTTTTCCTCACAAGGAGTCTGAAGAATCCATACAAGTTCATGCCATGATCGTTCTGAAGAAACAAGGACTTCATTTCAGCATCAAAATAATTTTAAAGGGCTTAACTTTGATAATATTACAACCGGGTCATATGGATGATTTCTTGATTACTAACATGGAAATTTCTTTTTGTCTTGTTAGGATAAAAGCAAGAGATCCTAAGGCTTACAAGAAAAATATGTTTGAATTAAAGAATAGAAATGCAACTAAGGACATTGCAGGAAACAGCAAACATGGGAACGCAGTTAAATTTTCTTCAAATTTCAAAGATGAACCACCAGACGCATTGCCTATGCTCAGAGACAAAGAACTTGAACTCGACAAGGTAAGTATCTTTGTTTCCAAGAATCATTTTATCCCTGATCACACTGATATAATTCGCTTGTCTTTGTCACAAGAGCCAAACAAAGGTTTTAGGGTAGTCTTGAAACATACAAGAAGAACTGAAAAGAGAGAGGACGAAAAGAGAGAGGAAGACAAACAATTCAAGCCACATGATCAAGACCAGGATAAACAACAACGCGTCAATCTTTTCATGATACTGGTCCAAGAAAAAGCCTCGGATCCAACACCACTCCCATTTACCGTGATACTTATGAACACCGAACACAACAAGGAACTTATTCAGGTAAGTATTTCTTTTTCTCGATTTGTTTCTCATGACTTAAGGGCTGTGAGTATGAGTGTAATATATTTAGAAATAATTGAGAAAATGTTTGGATTATTCAAGGAACATTTGGAACTAAACTCTTGTCTTAGGATGCAAGTAAAAGAGGAACATGAGGAGGATAACTATTGGGTCCGAAATGACACTTGTTTATTTGACTCCATGACTGTGATAATATGTTTGCTCTTTGCCAAAAGTGTTGACTACATTACAGGTAAAAAAAAGGAGCCACCTGACCTCGAAGTACTCTTGTCCAATATCTTTGCGAGGACTAGAATCGAAGATGTTTTCATGCAGCATAAGAAACCCATTGATTATTTTAGGATGATCTTTGAGGTTGGAGAACGAGTATGGACACCAAAGATTGATGGTTCATTTCACCTAAAAAGAAGAATCATCAACAATGCCTATCAACTTGATCTCCGAGGTAAGTATCCCATTATGTTACTCTTTGATGGTTCTAACTTAGTGTTGTTTGCGGCAGGTCAAACAGATTTGAGGACAAATCCTTTTCAACTAGGGGAGGATGATGCGATCCTAGGAAGCACTATGGAGTTGGAAGAGGAAATGAAAGCTTATGAAGATAAGGAGATCCAACAAGGAGCAAAGGATGCATTGGAGGAGCAAATTGGAACGATTACTCGCACTAGAACAAGAGAGTTTCACCAAAGATTTAGGGTCTCACTTCATGTGACTACTTATATGGATCACTTGCACTGTCATGAGGGTATCAAGACTTCACTGGTCAAGATACTAAGTATTATGAATATTATTTTATTTTTTTTGGATTTTAAATATTTTAATTTCAATTTTCAATTTTTATTTTATTTTATTCTTTTTTATATTGAAAATTAAATTATATATTAAATAAAAAAAATTATTAAATCCGTCAGAAATCTGTCGGAATGTTATCCGTCGGAAATCAGTCATAAATCCGTTGGAAATTATTCTGTTAGAAATCATTCTGTCAGAAATCCATCGTAATGTTATCCGTCAGAAATCCATCAAAAATAATCCATTGGAAATCCATCTAAATTCATCAGAACCTAGTCGGTTGCAAGTCCGTTGGAATATCGTTGGATATCCGTCGGTATTAATATTCTGACAGTATTCCAATGGCTAAATAATCGACGGCTTTCCAAGAGATTTATCGACAGCCGTAACTGTCGGATATCCGTCGGAATTATACCCCTCAGTAATCCCTCAAAACTCCATCAGAAATTTCGATGGATTTCCGACGCAATTTTCATTTCCGACAAGCTAGATCAGACGGCTGTTCCCATCGGAAATCCATCGGAATTTACATATTCCAACGGATTTCTGACGGATATTTCTGTCTTATTCCGGTTGTTTTCTTGTAGTGCAAAGTTTTCAATGTCTCAGATTGTGGCCCACCCGTGGATGTCCAGTCCCACAAACTTCACGTTCAGATGTCCAGTCTTGAACGTGAGGGGATGTATTAAGTCCCACATCGAGCATTAAGAGATTTGTGGACTAATATATATGTGTGTGGCAACCCTCCACTCTTGAGCTAGCTTTTTAGTGTGAGTTAGGCCCATTACTAATAGTATATGTATGAAGATTACATATGGGTTGGATAAGAGAGTATTTAATATTGAGTTGAACTACATGTTTCTAAAGAAGTTCCTTAAGAAATTACCACCAGATACACCTCCAGTTATTATTGGTAATTGAGGACAATTTCAACTGTTTTTGGATCACTCAAAATCGGAAACTGTTCAAATTTGTGATGAAGTTAAGGACAAACATTTGAGTGAATTGAAACATGTTTATAAAGAACGAATGGCCTTGTTTTTTTCTTGGTCGCTATGCGACTGGAAATCCTTCATTTTTTTATGTAAAATTCTTCTCCACCAGTTACAATAATGAAAAGTAGAAAACCAGCAACCAAAATCCTTTAAGAAATTGGTGACTGTGGTGACGCTGAAAAAAGCAGCGACACACTTCCTCTCTTGTTTTGAGTCGCCAACATCTCCGGACTCTACCCAGCGACCAAAATATAGTGTATTTGTTTGGTCGCAGTCGCAGTAGCTGCTGCGATGGTACAAAGAACAGGGCCAATATATACCTTCTAATATAATTTACTTTTACATTCGAGACACTAGAAACTCTAAGATATTCAGACCGGCTGAACCAACATCGTCATCTAACACATATGACCTACCGAAGAATGACCTATTCCTCCATGACAGAACAACATTTCCACCTGCCAGGAAAAAAAAAATAAGTTAGTGTCTGAACCAAGAGACAAAACCCACAATTTACAAGTCCTAAAAGATGTGCGTGTCTGTGAACTCGAGAGAAATAATCATTCTACGATAAGATAATCGAGCTTCAACTAAATTACCTTAGTTAATTGAGATATAGCCATAGCATAACGTCCTGCTCCGCTCATTAGCCACTTCCTAGGAAAGAAGACTGAAACCTCACTCCTTCATCATCACTAAACGCAATCACCTGATATATTTATTTTATTAAATGTAGATTACGTAAGTTTCTTGTTTAGTATATCCATTCAATGATGTTGTTGTCCCTAAGAAAATTGTATTGACTATCAGATCACATCAGGACGCTAAGCTGACGTGGACATGGAAGCTGACAGGATTAATGGAAGCTGACGTGGCAAAGCTGGAGTGGATGATGTGACAAGCTCAAGAAAGGCGTGGACTTAATTGGAGATGAAAATAATTATGAATGTATTGCAAAGATATGGTGAATATTCTCTGCAGCCTTTTATGACACTCCCATAATTAATTTCTCTAGACTTTTCTAAGGTCTATAAACTCAAAAGAACTTCCAAATTAATTAAATTAATTAATTTTCAGAGCACAGGCGTTACAAGGTTCATTTGAAAGAACTAGCAATGTGAAGCAGACCTGGATCGACATGTTGGAGTAAGAGGTTGAGAATTTGTCTGTGAGTGCTGGAGAGTCGATTGATGATTTTAGCAGCAAGTTGAGTTCAATTTGTGAGGAACCTTTTAGCAGCAAGCAATGTCTCAGGAGTCTGCCGTCTAAATTCCAGTCACACAAATCTACAATTGAGGTAGCTCTAAACTCTAATGAATTAAAATTTTGATCAAGTTGTGGGAATTTTTGATCAAGTTGAGTTCAAGCATATGAGCTGCAACTGAAGAAAAAAGATCAGACGATACAAAAAGAGCTAGCTCTGATAGCTGATGTAAATCAGGCAGATGAGATAGAAGGCAAAATGAGCTTAATGATTAAGAGGTACTTCAAGAAGCTGGAGAGAGGTCAACGTAGTGGAGGATAAACTCAATATAGATCTAGTGAAGAAGAAGTTGTAGACTCGGATGACCATGTTAAGGAGAATCGAGTCACTGAATCAGAAGAACGAAATTTTGATTTTGCAGTAATCATAGCGCTGCTTGGTGAGCTGGTTCTAAAGAAAACAAAGAATCAGACATTTTTCATTGAGAAAAAGAACCTGGTAAGTCAAATTGGTCTTCTAAAATATGATTTGGAGTGCGTAAGGGCTAAGTTAGTCAGGTTGGAACAACAACTTGAAGATCAGTTGGGAAACATCAAGATGCTGAGCAAAGGAACCAAAGACCTAGACAAGATTTTGTTGGCAGGCAAAACCAGTAACGTGAACTGGGGTCTGGGCTATCATGGAGGTAACCCAAGCTTAGTCCATGGCAAAAGAGAGGCTCCCAATTTGTTAAGGGATCAAGGTCATCTGAGAAACGTGCAAGTATTTCTCAAGACAAGTAACTGATCGAGATGCTGGCCAGAGATACCAAGAAGATTCACAAGCAGAGTATGAGTCACAATATTCCAGGAGAAAGGATGAATGAATGATGATATTGCAGTAACCACAAACACTATAAAGCCTATTACAACAAGTATTTGACATGGATCTCTAAGATCATGAAGCAGAAGAAGCATCACAGAGAAGGTAGAAGAGTGAATCAAGTGTGGATTAAGAAGCAGGATATGTATTGTCATGTTGCTTACATTGCAGATGAGCAGGAACCAATTAAAGGTGATAACCACTAGTACTTTGACAGTGGCAATTCCAGACACATGACTGGGGGACAAAAGAACATGACTAGGTTTAAGCAATCTTCAGCCGTGAATGTCATTTTCGGAGATGGAGCCAAAGGTTGAAGTATAATCTGATCAGTGTCAATCAACTGTGAGACAAAGACAATTGCTACATATGGAAATCTCTGCATAAGATTTATAATGCATCTAAAAGGTTTTTAGTTCCCAAACAGTTAGTTCAGTCAGAATGATGATGGCATTGAGAATATGTCAGAGCAGTATTAGAACTGTGAGAATCACATCACACAAGAGGTTATAGGATGGATTCTAGAGGATAGAGTTATTCAGTCTTAGTCTGTTGAAGAACCTTCAACTGTCGCAGGTTAGCTGATAGAACCGAGTAACTGTGAGAATCACATCATACAACATATTGTAGAATGGATTCAGGATGGTAGAGTTACTCAGTCTTAATGCATTGATAAACTGTCAGCTGTAGTAGAGATACTGGTGTAACTTGGTAACTGTAAGAGTCTCAGTATACAAGAGCTTGTAAGAAGGATTATGGAGGACAGAGGCATCCAACTTGATGCAAGTTAACTCAGATTGCTAATGCGTTAACAGAGCATACATGTCTGGTATCTATACTTGAACCTCAAAAGGTTGTAGAAAGGATTCTGGAGGGCAGTTTCATTTAACTTTATGACAGGTTAACTAAGATTACTGATGAGTTAACACAGCTTACATGTTTGGTATCTTTGCTTGAACCTAGATCATATGATGAGGTGCTGAGTGATCCTGAATAGTTTGTAGCCATATGTGAAGATCTGTAATCACTAAATCAGAAGGATTGCTGGGTTTTAGTTCCAAGACCAACTTATACGATGGATGGGTTTTCCAAGGTCATGAATGTATAATGGATTTTTTAAGTACAAGAATGATGATCAGGTAACTGATGCAACAGAGAAATTGGAACAAGATACTAAAATTGCATAGCAGAATCAGGAGGATACCATTGATGTTCCGATTAATCAGGTACATAGGAATCACCCTAAACAAAATGTTATAGGAGAGATTCAGGGGGGCAGAGTTACCAGAGGAAAACATATTGACTTCAAGTATATGGTTGGAAAATGATAAGATGCTGATGAAGTTCCTCAAAGTCAGACTGTTGAGATAGTACGACATGCTTGCCTCGTGAGGAGTATGGAGTTAAAGAATCATAAAAAAGCATTGGTTGATGAAAACTGGATAATTGATATGCAAGATAAGCTGGAACAGGTTGAGTGTAGTGATGTGTGGGATCTGGTGCCCAGACCACATGATGCAAATGTAGTAGGAACAAAATGGATCTTCAAGAATAAAACTGATGGGAGTGGAGCTGTAACCAGGAACAAAGCTTGACTGGTTGCTCAAGGGTATTCTCAGGTTTAAGGAGTTGATTTTTTGATGAGACGTTTGCTCTTGTGGCAAGACTTAAGTCGATCAGGTTTCTGTTCAGAAAGGCGTGTGCACTAAACTTCAGACTACATCATATGTATGTGAAAAGTGCCTTTCTGGATGGCATTCTACAGGAGGAAGTGTATGTGGAACAACCAAAAGTTTTTGAGATTCCAAGTCACTCAACTCATGTGTACAAACTGAAAAATGCCTTGTATGGATTGATGCAAGCACCAAGAGCTTGGTACGAATGACTGGCTACGTTCTTGATCAAGCAGGGGTATGAACGTGGAAGTGTGGACAAGACCTTTGTTTGTGCTGGCAAACAACAGTGAGCTGATCATCGTACAAATCTATGTGGATGATATAGTGTTTGGTGTCACATGTCAGGAGCTTGTTGATTAGTTTGTACAAACAATGACTCAAGAGTTTGAGATGAGTATGTGTGGTCAGCTCACTTACTTTCTGAGGTTACAGGTCAAGCACACGGATGATGGGATATTTGTGAAGCATAGCTCTTATGCAAGAAATCTGGTTACAAGGTTTGCTATTGATAAGAGTAAAGATGCTAAGACTCCAATGGGTGTAAACAAAAAACTTTCAAAGGATGAGTTTGGTGAAAGTGTAGATGAGAAACTCTACAGAGTATGATTGGAAGTCTGCTATACCTAACAGCAAGCAAACCAAACATCTGTTTGGTTGTAGGAGTTTGTGCGAGATATCAGGCAAAACCAAAGATGTCACATCTTCTAGCTGTGAAGAGAATCATCAAGTATGTTAAGGGAATAGTCAACATGGGTATCTATTACACGAAGGATACGAGCAAGGACTTGATGGGTTACTGTGATGCTGACTAAGCAGGATCTTTGGATAATCGTCGAAGCACAAGTGGTGGATGTTTCTTTATGGGTAATAATCTGATCTGGTGGCATAGTAAGAAATATAACAGTGTATCTCTGTCAACTATGGAGGCTGAGTACATCGCATTTGGGAGTTGCTGCACACAACTCATATGGATGAAACAGATGGTTGCTGACTATGGTATGACTTCTGACTCTCTTTTAATTTATTGTGATAATGAGAGTGCAATTAACATAGCCAAGAATCATGTTCAATATTCACGAACTAAGCATATTGATATTCGACATCACTTTATTCATGAATTAGTTAAGGAAAAACTGGTTATAGTAGACCATGTAAGCACTGAATTTTAACTTGCTGATTTATTCACCAAGCCTCTGGACTTTAACAGATTTATTAGTCTAAGAAAGCCTGTTGGTGTTTGTGAGGTCTAATGTTTTCTCTGTAAGTGGTGCAGTAAAAAACAGGGACTGATGCTGGAATAGGCCATAGAAATTCCTAAGGATGTATAGAGAGTTAGCAGTCTGTGCTAGGCAAAGGTGTGTGGAAAAGAGATGCATGTCATGCCGGTCTATGGTCATGTACTTAAAATATTGTCGTGAAGGAGGAGGTCAAAGAGCTGAGGAGAGGTGATCTCATACATGTCAAACAAAAAGGTTTCAAAAGAAAAAGAAAAAAGGGAAAAATAAAGGTTGGTACCCATACAACATCAGATAAAGGACATGCACAAGTATCAATGGGGTAGAAGTCAAGTGATACTGTTGATACATCAAGTTACAGAGGCATAATGTGTGCAAAAAAAAAAGTAAAGGAAGAAGAAGAGAAACAAAATGGAGTGCACACACACATGATCGTTCTCTCCAAAGGAAATTACAGCTGCCTACTTCATGTTGATGATGGACTTCTTGGACTGAAGGCATGACAGTGTGAAAAACTAGCCACTAAACCCAGATCTGACTCTCAAAGATTTAAAAGGTTGTGGCAGTTTCTGGTGACTGTTCTGAATAAGTGAATGATATCCAAAGCACTGAACAAACTTCAAAGATATGTGAATCATTGAAATTTCAGTTAAGCTTGCAGCTATGCTATATTTCTGGGTCACTCACTGATTAAAAAATAAGGAATATGTCAATTTACTGAAAGAAATCTAAGCAGCTTGTTAGTTATGTGGGGTTATCAGATGGGTGTTTCAAATAACAGAGCTTTGATGGCATATGTGCACTAATTCTTTTGTTGAGTATGTCAGGACCGATTAATTTCCAAGTACAGGTTAAAAGCCCATCTGTTCAAAGCCCAACTCGTGAAGATCTTATGCAAGTATTTAAAAGGGGTATGTGACATTAGCTGCCAAAGAGGTGAAACTGCCAAGAGCTGATAAGGGAAAAGAAATTGCATCTTCAGAACCTGCTGGTGCATTTGATTGTAAGCAATTCATATCGTTTAATGCTCAAAAGAGGTTTGAGATCTTAAAATCCAGCAAGTTCATCCAAGGGAAAGAGGTGAAATACGGTGATGAAGATGGACTCAAAGAGTTAATTGAAGGTGCTGGAATGGCTGATACGGTTCAACGGTTGCAAGATTTTGAGACTCCAGTTTTGAGAGAGTTATGGGCAAACAAACTTGCTGTGTGTCAAGGTGGACACAAACTCAATCAAGGTGCTGGTGCGGAACTGGGTATATGAGCTCTCACCAGCTAAGATCAATGAGATGTTTGATCTTCCATAGGTGGATGAAAGGACCTATAGGATGCAGATGGCTAGGGTCCTAGAGGATGAACTGGCTGAATTTATGACATGTGGCAGCGTGAAGAGCTGAAAGGGGATACAATATTCCCATTTTACTGGGGAGAAGAAGATGTTCTACAAGATATGCTGCACCAATTGGTTGCCTACAACCGATGACATTTATCCTCACGCAGCTAGAGCCAAAGTCATCTATCTGATGGCGGAGAGGACACCATTCAACTTCGAAAAACTGGTGTATGAGCACATTCTCCAACCGGCTTTGAACCCTAAGTCCAAGCTTTATTTTCCACTCTCGAGCCTTATGTATAAGCTGTTGATGGCACAACATCCTGTTCAGACTGGCAAGGTACATAAGGTGGTAACAAAGAAGAAGAAGAGCACATGCATCAAGGAAGTTGCAGCATCTATCTTTGGCTTCAAGATCAGCACAACAAGCGATCATAAAGGGGTGCGGCTCGCAATTTAGATTCTCCAGCATGCCTTATCAGCAGGTAAGTGATCCTAATTTTTACTCCTATGTGCATTTGTTTTAAGTTTTTTTTACTTAGTTATGCACTCAAGCAGGGGGAGATGGTTATGAGGATAATGAGGGAGATTGAATTGTGTTGAGCTTAGATCATAGGATCTTAATTGTGGGGGAACCTAGATCATAGAATCTTAAATGTTAGATTTTAATTGATCAAGTATGGTTTGTATTTCAGACCCTTATTAATTTGTTTTGAACTCGTTTTATCAGCCTTCTGAGGTCTGGGTCAGTAATATTTTGAACACATCATTCTGGAAAAGACGTATTTTAGTTTCTTATGCTATATGTGTTTCTAGTTTGTTTGCTTTGTTGATGTGTTTGGGTTTCTCTATCTGGTTGACTTGCATGATATAAATGATGGTTGCTTGAGTATCAAACTCAGTAAAAAAAGGGGACATTGAAGATGCATATTCCAGATCAGCTGGCTACTTGGATCAAGAGCCTGCATCAAATCACATCAGGACACCAAGCTGACATGGACATAGAAGCTGACGTGGCAAAGCTGGAGTGGATGATGTGACAAGCTCAAGAAAGGCGTGGACTTAATTGGAGCTGAAGATAATTATGAATGTGTTCCAAAGATATGGTGAATATTCTCTGCAGCCTTTTAAGGAAAGGATAAACTTGAGGTGCAAGTTTATTCCTTTTGTGAGATTCGGTGAGATCCTTTGGCGTAGGGTTTTAGTCAAGTATAAATAGTTTAGAGAAGTCATGGAACGTGGTTAACACTCTAGAACTATATGGTGAGAGATGGTAAACTTTGAAGCTAAATTATAAAGCTTAGAAGGTGGGTGTTCCCTGATTCGTCTTTGACATCTATGAGCGGGTAGATTCAAAGTAGATTCATAGGAAAGTAAGGTGTTCTTCAAAGCTGAACAAAAACAGTAGGCTGAGAAGGTGTTGATTTTATACTCGGATTTGATATCATCTAGAGGGTTGATGCAAAGAGAGTTAGAGCTTAAGACTTGGTTTTTAGTTGGGGACAATCCTATTGGGTAGAATAGGTTATGTAAATCCAAAACATGTAGATCTTTGTGTAAAGATTATATTATTAATAAAAACAAGTTAAAGCGTTTGACTTGGCGCGTTCCAAGTCATATATCTGTTGTGTTCACAAGTCTCTATACCTTTACAACATTTTCATAATAAGGACCAATCCAAAGAGAGCCACGACAGTCCGGCAAGCTCTCTTTAAGAAGTCCCAGATTCTAAAACAAAAGAAGATTCAGAGCATACATGAGAAGCTACAAGGAGAAAAAAAGCTTAGAGATTCTGTGATGAAACTGGGAAAAAAAAGGAACAAAAAGAGAGAAATATAAAGTTATATAGATGACGGACGTTAGCTCTATTGACAATACATAGAAGTAACTGTGACAGTGACGACGCTGGCTGTTCTCATATGGTGAGCAGTTTTTCAATTTTAGGGTTTGGTCTCACAGTCACGATGGAGAAGAAAAAGAAAAAGAAAATTAGTGTCTCAATATTTTTCTCCTAAAATCAAATAACTTTTGGTTTAAAATTTTGTTGATGCATACTCAAGGTACATTATACAATATGACAGAACATAAGGAAAAGTATACACACATGTATGACTGTGAACTCAACTGCTTCTCTGTTTTACATTGTTACTGAAAACGTGGTTCTTCCAATATAGAGAAACAAAGAATATAGTAGATAAAAACATACAAAGCTAAACAAGAAAAACCATTTCTTATACAAACTTTAAAAAAAAAAAATGCAATGAAGGGAGCTTTTTCCTTTTCTTTTTCATAATGATAGAAACAGTAGACCGAAAATCGTCACATGGTTTGGGCTAAATACGGTCGAAGACAAATAGCACAGAGATAATAGTAATACTATTAAATATAAAACATTATAGAACCCAAAGTATGCACGTGATCGGACTACCGAGAGATAGGGTAATGATTCGACATGGCCGTTGTTTTTCTTATTTTAGTTATATTTGATCCCCCTCCAGTTGCAACTTGTCTTCTTGATTATTTGTTATACAGCTTGCTAAATTGACTGGTTAGCTTAGCTTGTAGCTTGATGACTGGTTTTCTTGGCACAGATTAATTGTTAGCTTCATGATCATGTTTTGCTTAATGACTGGTTAGCTTAGCTTGTTGCTTGATGACTGGTTTTCTTGGCACAGATTGATTAATTGTTAGCTTCATGATCATGTTTTGCTGTGGCAGATTCATTCAGACTCAAGAAATAGTCATTCTAAGGAGATAAGGTGGCTGGCATTTGGACCAAGAAATGTTGCTTTAGCATATAAAGGATTTATCGTTAATGGGCAATGGTTTCATACAGATGCGGTTAAGCGGAAGACACAAAACAGTGGCGTAACTTATGAAGCATTTAGCATGTGTAGATCAAGTGCTCGAGATATGAGACAAGTCGCTGATATGCTTACATATTATGGAGTGATAAAGGAGATTTTACTTATGGACTATCACATGTTCAAAGTGCCGCTGTTTAGATGCAATTGGGCCAACACAGGGAATGGTGTGAAGGAGGAAGATGGTTTCACTCTTGTTAACCTTCATATGAACCAAACAGCCTATTTGAAAGATCCATTCATTCTACCTTCTCAAGCAAAACAGGTTTTCTATTCTAGGGAAGATGATAATTCAAATTGGTATGTTGTTATGAGAGCACCACCTAGAAGCTATCATGAGTTGGAAACAAAAGAGGATTTAGGTGGTGCACCTTTGCCTGTCCAAGAAGTCAATGATTTCGATGATGAAGCTTTTGATGATGATAATGTTTATGTTAGGGATGATTGTGAAGGCTTGTTAGTGGTAGATTGATAGGTATGTTTGTAGTTTTTGTAAACAATGTAATTTGAAATGGTTTACTAAACATTTTAATATTTATATATTTTGTATTAATTTTAATGGTTTTTTTTACAAATAATTTGAAAGTATTATATTTTAATAATAAAATGAATCGTAATTATTTTTCATAAATAAATTTTGAATAATTTAAAACAAACTAATAACACGAAACATTTGCTATCTTTGCTATAGGTAAAATCAAATTAACGAGTTTTAATAACATATGTATCAAGTTATTATAAACATTAACAATTGCACAGTAAACTACGCTATCGTTGTATATTTAACTATAGCACAACAACAATCTGCTATCAAAAGTGTTGGACCTACTATAACGGGCGTTGTCTGAGCGGTTTAGGAAACGCTATAATATCTAATTCATAGCGTTTAACGGCCGCTGTTAATGCCCACATTTCCTGTAGTGAATATGTATCCCATCATCAACCCAAAGGCAATACCAAGTATGAATCCAATTGCAGCTGCTATCCAACTTATCACTTTTTCTTCATCTTCCTCTTGCTCTGGTGTTACAGATTGGTGCGATGTTTTCGCGTGGATGTCTAGACAAACTTCGTCAAGTGAAGGACCATGAAGTCCCATGTTGTCCTTGAAAGAAGAGCAGGGCTGCGTTTTAAACTGAGTTCCCCGTGGTACTAAACTGATAAGAGAAATCACACCTTTTTATTTCACTCAAACCAAAAAATTACAAAATCAACACTCAACGAGACTCTCGAAGAGCTTGATCCAACAAATTCATGGAGAAAATTCCACAATCTGCCAATTGAAGAGAACAAGCTCTCAACAATTCCCAAGATCAATTCTAAAACAATTGATCCCTTCTCTTACTGAATTACAACAAACTATATACTATTCTACGAAGACTCTTGACTCTCAGCTTCTCTTTGTTCCACTTCATCCTTTAAAACTTCTTCCAAGTCCAGCTCAGCAACTTGTGGGTCCAGCTCAACATTCTTCTTCTTCCTTCTAAACACTCTCCAGGGCTTATCATAAACCTACCAGCTGATTATGAGAGAAGTTCATGTACGCAAGATACGAGAGATTCCCTAGCTCTTGTGGAATTTCTCCTGAAAGCTTGTTTGGGAAACATCCAATGATTCAAGCTCTCCCAGATTTTCCATTGATGAAGGGATGTGACCAGTGAAAGCATTTTTTGAAAAATTGAGCACATGAAGCTCTTCCAATATACCAATAGACCTTGGAATCTCTCCTTCAAATTTGTTTCCTGAAAAGTCGATTGCTGTGTAGATTTTTAGGATACGTACCAGCTCCAGTGCTACGCCTTCATTCATCAAAACCATTGAATCACTATAATATTCTGTACCTATGTATTCTCCATTGAACTGATCTTCCTTTTTTCCAAGTGACAACATTGCAGTCCAATTTTCAAAGCAATCTGATGGCAAAGTTCCATTGAAGTGATTGCTAGATATGTCGATGATTCGCAACTTCGAAAATCTGGCTTGACCTATCTGTCCATGGAATGCATTGGAGCGAAGGACAAGAACTTGTAGCTCTTGCAGAGAACTCAACCAAAAAGGAAACGTGTCATTGATTATGTTGCTTTCCACATTGAAAACTTCAAGAAAGGAGATATGGACCAAAGATCTTGGAAGCTTTCCCACTAGTTGGTTATGGCCAATATCCAGCGACTTTACGCTTGCAGATATATTCTCTGGAAGACCTCCACTAAGACGATTCTTTCTAAGATTTAGTGTCCGAAGAGTACTACTGAAATTTCCCATGCAACGAGGGATTGAACCATTGAATTGGTTATTAGATAAATCAAGAATGGTTAGAGTACACAAAGCACATATGAAAGATGGTATATTTCCCTTGAAATTGTTGTTGGCACCAGACAAGTAATTCATACATAGTTGCCGGGAAGATGATAGACCTGGTTTCATCGATCTTTCAAAGCTGGTGAGTGTGTTGTTGGAGATATTCACGTACTACAAATTTGGCAGCTACCATAACCAACCAGGCACTTGGCCTTTAACTTTGTTGTTGGAAATGTCTAACTACATCAGTTGATGTTGAGTTCTAAGGATCTCAGGGAACTCAGTGAGACCGCATCCTGACAAGTTAAAATACCTTAACAATGGAGGATCTGAAACTGAATTCTGTTTTATGGCTTAAACATGGTTTCTTGAGAGATTCAATTTGTAGAGTGACTTGAAACATGACAAGATTCCATTCAAGTCAAACGTAGTGGTGGTGTTCAAATGGGATAGTTGCAGATATTTGAGCAACTTGAGATGCGAGAAGATACTGAAGTCTACAGAGCCTTGGGTGTTGCAATGGGAAAGGTCAAGTGTTTCAAGGTTTACTAACTTGGAAATTGATTTGGGGATTGGCCCTATGAAGTTGTTATTGCCAAGAGCTAAGCTTTCTAGCTTAGATGATGAAGATATATTCCAAAACTCAAGAGTATCATTGAGTTGGTTGCCTGCCAGATTTATATAGGTCAAAGAAGGAATGGTCAGTAGAGAAGAAGGGAAAGTTCCTGTGAAAGAGTTGTCCTGAGCGTAAAAGAACTCCAATTTGGAGAGTGAGCTTATGTTAGGAGGAAGTGTGCCTGTAAACTGATTGCCGTAGACTGATAAATGTAACAGATTTGTTAGATTTAGTAGTGTAAGGGGAAGGTTACCACTAAACTTGTTGTTTTCAACAGATAAGCTGACCAACTGGTTTAGTCTTCCAAAAAAAGATGGGATTTCACCAATTAAATTGTTTTGTCACTACAAGAAATCTACCGCAAAACCGACGGAATTTCCGACGGATAATAATTCCGTCGGAAAAAATCGACGGCTTCCCGACGGATTCCCGAGATTTGAAAATTCTAGGAATCCGTCGGAAATCCGTCAGAAATTTCCGACGGAACTATGTCCGTCGGAAAAGTCTGATGGATTTCCGACAGAAATCCATGCCGTTATATTCTGACGGTTTTCCGACGAATATCCATGCCGTTATATTCTGACGGATTTCCGATGGCTTCTGGAAATATGTCGGATAATATGAACGTTAATGTAGCCGTTGAATTTACCGTTGTAAACCGACGGATTTCCGACGGAAACGAGTTTATATATATTTTTCTCTCTTCCTCTATCCCATTACACAACAAGCTTAATTTCATATCCCTCTCTCATTTCTTGTTTACTTAATACGAATTCTTAAAAAAAAGTGAAAAATATGTCTAGATATTTTCGATCATGGATGGACGAACCATTGATGGATCCGGAGACGAACAACTTGAACGAGGAGTATGCACGAGGCATATACGAGTTCATGGAAGTGGCGGGAAAGCAACCGCGTGTTCAAAACTC
Organism: Cardamine occulta; assembly: GCA_028015245.1. Lineage (NCBI taxonomy): Eukaryota > Viridiplantae > Streptophyta > Magnoliopsida > Brassicales > Brassicaceae > Cardamine > Cardamine occulta. Next base: position 18,765,124 of record CM051370.1, on the reverse strand, counting down.
AGGTAAGTTAAAATGTCAATGTTCAATTTGTAGGTATTCTCGTAATGTTGCGATAGAGATAGTTTGGCATCATTTGTATAGTAATGGGTTTACGTCGGGTTACAAGATATGGTATTTACATGGAGAAATAAATGTTGAGTATGATAGTACTAGTGAACCAACTGTCTCAGATTGTTTAGGAGGTAGCACGGAAGTAGATGTAGGTGTAGGGAGCGTGCAGATGGTGAATGATGCGTTTAGAGAGAATGTCGAGTTTAGCGGTGAAGAGAGAGATAGGTTCGAAGAACCTAATGTAGAAGCAAGAAGATTTTTTGATATGTTAGATGCTGCAAAGCAGCCACTATATAAAACGTGTAAAGAAGGTCATTCGCCTTTATCATCTGCAAGTAGATTGATGACGATTAAGACGGATTACAATTTGGCAGAGGAGTGCGTTGATGCGATAACAAATTGGGCAAAAGATTTATTGCCAGAAGATAATCTTTTACCCGGATCATACTACGAGGTACAAAAACTTGTATCTGGTCTTGGTTTACCGTATAAGGTAATAGATGTGTGCATCGACAACTGTATGCTATATTGGAGAGAAGATGAAAACCGCAAAAGATGTCGATTTTTTCATAAACCACGGTATCAGGAAAGTAGTGGCAGAATTCAAATTCCATATAAACGTATGTGGTATTTACCAATAACAGAGAGGTTGAAGTGGTTATATACTTCTCAGCGCGGCAGAATAATGAGATGGCATGCAGAACATCGTCAAGATGGAGATATTACACATCCTTCAGACGCAGAAGCTTGGAAACATTTTCAATCATTGTATCCGGATTTTGCATATGAGCGAAGGAATGTGTACCTTGGGTTATGTACAGATCGTTTTAACCCATTTGGGAAGCATGGAAGGAAGTATTTGTTATGGCCCGTAATTGTAACCCCTTACAATTTGTCTCCATCTCTGTGCTTGCGTAGAGAGTTTTTATATCTCTCGATTCTTGTTCCCGGCCCAGAGTATCCAAAGAGATCACTTGATATATTCCTCCAGCCATTGATCTATGAGTTACAAATGCTATGGGAGCATGGTGTGGAAGCGTACGATGTTTCAACCCATCAAAACTTTAAGATGCGTGTGGTGCTTATGTGGACCATAAGCGATTTTCCAGCATATGGTATGTTATCTGGATGGACAACACATGGGAGATTATCGTGTCCGTATTGCCAAGACAACACTGATGCATTCCAACTGAAGCACGGCAGAAAAAGTTCTTGGTTTGATTGTCATAGAAGATTTTTACCGAGTGATCATCCGTATCGTCGTTCAAGAACAATGTTTACAAAGGGTAGGCAAGTTTTTGATGGTCCACCGCCTGAGATAGACAGTGAGACTTTATTGGAGCAGTTGAGAGATTTTGGTGCTGAGATGACTCCTTATTGTGGGGGTAATGGACATGAACCTATTTATGGTGTCGGTGAATTTCATAGCTGGCACAAGAAGAGCATATTTTGGGATTTACCTTACTGGAAGAACCATTTATTGCGGCATAATCTTGATGTGATGCACGTTGAGAAGAACTTCTTTGAGAACATCATGAACACTGTCTTAAACGTCTAAGGGAAGACGAAAAACAATATGAAATTTAGATTAGACTTGCCAGCATATTGCGATCGAGGTTTTCTTGAAGTACTCTCAAATGGTCAATGTCCATTTCCATTATACCGGTTAGAAGCAGCAAAGAAAACAGAATTTTTTGATTGGATTCACGACGATGTTAAATTCACTGATGGATACGCATCTAATCTGCGTAACTGCATCGATTATGGAGAAGAAAAGTTTACTGGAATGAAGAGTCTTGATTGTCACATTGTGATGCAGAGGCTTCTTCCATTCGCTTTTGCTCATCTTATTCATAAAGACGTCCACCAAGCAATTGCAGGAGTAGGTGCTTTCTTTCGCGATTTATGCACAAGAATACTTACTGTTGAGGGAATCCAAAATTTACAGGCCAATATCCCGATGATCCTTTGTAATTTGGAGAAGATATTTCCACCATATTTATTTGATGTAATGGAACATCTTCCGATCCACCTCCCACGAGAAGCAGAACTAGGAGGCCCAGTTCAATACCGTTGGATGTATCCATTTGAGCGGTATATGTTTCATCTGAAGAAAAAGGTTAAGAATTTGAGTAGAGTAGAGGGATCTATTATCGCCCAGAGCATCAACAAAGAGGCCTCATAGTTTGCTGAATATTACTTCCCGTCAGAAGTTCGTACGAAGAGTAGACGTCCTAGTCGCCATGATGATCTTAATGAGAGAGTGATTTACCCCGTCGTTGTTCCAGAGTTATTTTCCCAAGTTGGGCGAGTCAGTGGCAAAGGAAAAAGGCGTAAATTATCTCAAGAGGAGTTTAAACACTTGCATACGTATATCCTAACCAATTGTGAAGAAATTACGGAATACGAAAGGTAAACAAAAATTCTTTTGTGTCATTTAATGTATAATTGATTATTTTATATGTTATTATTAATTTGTAAACAATTTTGGTTTTCGTACAGGATTTACATGACATTATTACGCGGGTACTATATGGATAAGACAGAAGACGAGCTTCAAGTCCATAAGGAGGAGGATTTTATGTCTTGGTTGCAGTTTTACGTAAGTGTTTAAAAACGCTAAATAATTTAATAAATATTTTTTTTTAATACTAATTTGTAACTTATTTTTGTAGGTTTCTGAAGGAGTAAGAAGCGGACAGACATTTCCCACATGGTTATTGGAATTTGTTAATGGTCCAAACTACATTGCAACTTCTTATCCTAGATACTGCAGTCGGGGATATGGGTTTAGGGTTCATGACGAGAGAAGGACAAGGCAAACTTCAGATTCTGGTATTTCAGTGAAATCTGGTAATGATGTTTACTACAGTGTTCTTCAGGAAATATTGGAAGTGTGGTACCCAGAAATGTTAGACTTGAGGTGCATTGTTTTCAAGTGTGATTGGTATGATTCAACACTCGATCGTGGGCTTCATGTGGACCAATTTGGTGTTACGTCTGTTAATTCAAGTCAGAGACTAGAAACGTATTACCCATTCATTCTAGGATCACAAGCTGAGCAGGTAGGGTACAAATATTAGTGTAATTAATACTCAATTCATTATTTTGTTATAATAATTACAAAATTTATATGTTTTTTTTAGGTGTGCTATATTCGTTACCCTCGAGTTACACGGCGGACAGATCCTTGGTGCACAATTACTACAGTAACCCCGAGAGGAAGAATTTATGGAGTTGCAGAACATGATGCTTTACAGCCAGCAGAAGTTGTTCCAATGGATCCAGTTGAGCCTTCTTGTGATCTGGATCTTGTTGTTGATTTCACACAATTTGGTTTAGTTTTTTCCGAATCAGAAGAAGAACAAGGTGAATTTTATGAGGATACAGACTTAATTCCATCTGAGGGATCAGCATCATCATCTGATGAAGATTAGTTATATGTGTGTTTTGTATTATTATTATTTTTTACAGAAAGGTGTAAATTTTTTTTTGTGTATTTTATTTAATTTTGACATTACGATGTAAACCATAGGTCCTCGAAGACCACATCTGACGAGCATTTTATAAGCTCAACTTGAGCTAAATCTTATTTTTACAAGTTTTAATAAAATAAGATTTTTCCAGAAATATATATTCCCTAAACAAACACCTTAACAAACCCACAAAACTCATTAAACCACTTATAAACATTAATGGAAGTATAAAAAACTTCAGATGAACAATTCTTAAACCATTAAACCAAAATACACAATAACAATTAAACCAAATTTACACAATAACTATTAAACCAAAAATATACACAATAACAATTAAACCAAATTTACACAATAACCATTAAACCAAAAATTCACAATAACCATTAAACCACAAATAAACCCATATCCGTCAGAAATCCGTCGGTTTTTCCGACGGATTTCCGACGGCAAGATAATTTAAAACGCTAAAAACAAACACGTGTCTTAAAGCCAAACCTTAAAGGGGGACACGTGTCCCCGCAAAACCGTCGGAAATCCGTTTTAGGATTTCCGACGGATTTGGATATATTTTAATTTAATTTTTATTGACATGTGTAACCCTAAAACCGTCAGAAATCCGTCAGAAAAACCGATGGTTTCCGACGGTTTTGGGGGTTACATGGTTAATTTGTAATTTTGTGTACATCAAGACAATGTTAACAACAAACATTGACAAAATAAACTAAATTATGTGATATATAACATATTTTCAAAAGTTTCCGTTGGTCGACATGGTTCGACCGAAAGTGTTTGATAGATAAACGTATAGTTAACATACAAGTTTACCAAAAACAAAATAATCTTATAAACTTTTGAAATTTGACAAATGAAAGATTTCTATAAGTTATTTGTTTTTGCAATCATGAATTTATAAAACTAAAAACATATGTTTACTGAAACGGTGCGTAAATAACCACTAAAATCACAAACCCGTCAAAAATTTCCGATGGATTTTCGACGGTTTGTGGTAACACATGTCCCCGTTTAAGGTTTGACTGGCCAATCAGAAAGCATGCATATTTATATTATCCATCGGAAATCCGTCGGAAATTTCTGACGGATTTTCGATGGATAATGAAAATGTAGCCGCGAATATCTTTTCGTTTCCCGCGATGCCTAAATTTTTGCGAGTCCATCAGAAATCCGTCGGATTTCCGACGGATAATATAAATATGCATGTCTTCGGATTTCCGACAAATTTCCAATGGATTTCCGACGGATTCACGAAAATTTAGGCGCGAACGTTCCCGAAACCTTATCGAGAACGTGCGTAATTTATTCGTAATATAATCAGACTTCGTCTTCTTCCTCCTCACTTCCGCAGAAAATTTCCCAAAACCTAAAAAACTCTAAAATCGCCAAATCTCCTTTTCTAAGTCGGATCCTTCATCCCAATGGCTCAAAATCCCCCAAAGTTGTAAGTTCTTAAGTTTATATAATGGATTGTTAGGTTTTGAGTTAGATTGATTGGTTTAGAAAATTGGAATTGTTAGAATTAGGTTTGTAATGTTAGATTTAGGATTTGGTTTGTTAGTTTTACGATTTACCTACTTTATAACATGGATTGTTATGTAAATGATTTTGATTTGGAATTTTAGATTTGTTAGAATTAGTGGTTGAATTATTATGTTAATTAGTATTAAGTTTTGTTATGTTTATTGAAATTATTTGTTTTGTTAATTTATTTATTTATTTAACTTATTTATAATTATTTTCATGCATTAAAATTTTCTTAATTTTGATGTGAATTATTATTTTTAGAAAATTATGATTATTTTTTTTGATAATTTTTAATCATGTTAGTAATTTATAATTATTTCCATGAATTATTCATTCTTTTATAAATCATGGATTTACAAATTTATAATTGTTATGGAATTAATACTTATAAATATAAATTTATGATGATTTTAGTAATTTATAAGTATTTCCATAAATTATTCATTCTTTTATAAATTTATAATTGTTTTGGACTAATAATGAATTTAAAATATTTTTTTGATAATTTTTTATTATTTTGATGATGTATAATTTTTTTCATATAATGTTTGATTTCTTTTTTAATTTTTTCTAGGGATTACGGTCGGTACTACCACTCACGCGGCGGTAGTCGAGGAAGAGGTAGTCGAGGAAGAGGTAGTTCCGGTTCGAGGAGTTCTCCTACACCGGAGACACATATCCCGGAGACTACGCCGACGCCTTCACCTACTGCACCGACGCAGATGAGCGTCGAGGACTTTGTCGCTCAACCAGGATGAGATAGATTGTCTTGTCTCCATCCGGATTGCGAAGACAGAGCCACATGGTCAGTTTTTTTTGTAGGTTTGGTGATTCCAGAAATGGATTTCCAAGTCAATTAACCGGATGCTCAATAGAATGCTTCGGCATCCGTACCCGACGTACAGCCAAATGCCGATGGCGGATCAGGAATTGTGGTTTCGCCAATTTGCGGTAAGTACCTCATATTTTAAATTGTTTTACTTTTATTTAATATAGTTTATTTTAATTTAATTTTTGATTTGCAGCAAGAATTTAATTGGGACAGCCACATGACCGCCACGGTTAGACGATGCTTCGATAGAAAAGCATCGAGAATGTATTCATGGAAGCTGAACGAGTGAAAGGAGAAGTGGCACAAGAATGATGTCCCAAGGGAGTTGGTTTCCAACCCGAGCCTATGGAGCGGGTTATGGACCTATTGGAGTGAAGAACCGACCAAGACGAGCTCCACAACTCATTATGTGTGCCGAACCAGCGATCGCAAAGGAAAAAGCAAGGCGACGCACAATCTAGGAGCGGTTAGTTTGGTCACACGGGCCAAACAACTGGTAAGTTTCTTATTTAATTAAAATATTGTTATTTTAGTTTTATAATTTTATATTTTACTAAATTTTCATTTTTGTAGTTTCGGGAAGACGGTATCCAACCTTCCGCTCTCAGATTGCTCAAGGATGCGCATACCAGCAGGAAGACCCATGAAATCCAAGATCCGCTGGCTCGGAAGATCATTGACAACGTCACGAAGATGAGTGAAGACCTCCTCCTTTCTCAGCCACTCACCGAAAGAACGCCTCCAATGACCGAAGTTCCGTTCGAGAAGATTAACGAATTCGTCTATGAGGTAAGTAAAATATATATTTAAATCGTTTTTTTTTTATTTCTAATTTTTAACAAAGTTTTCATTTCTTACCGCAGTGTACTCCGAAGACCAAAGGTCGTATATTTGGTCTTCCGGACGACGGATCTTTTTCTGCATCTTCGCATTTCTACGGCGATTCTCCCGATCTTAGGGCACAGCTCGCACAACGAGACGCTGAGATGGACGCCATGAAGACCCAGCTGCAACACCTCGCAGAAGAACGAGAAGCGGATCGCCTCCAACGAGAAGTGGATCGCCTCCAACAAGAAGCGGAACGCGAGAGAACCCACAAATTGGAGGCGGATCACCTAGCATTGCAGCAACGCATGGAAGAATTCATTTCCCGATTCCCGCCAGCGTAGTTTTAGTTTTTTTGTTTTTTCTTGAATTATTTTATAACTATTGAATTTTTATTTGAATTATTTTATAATTATTATTTCTTTAATTTTAATTTATATTAGAAAACAAAATTTTAAAATTTATAAATTTAATTTTAAAAATTCGATTATATAATTAAAAAAAAATAAACAATTCCGTCGGAAATCCGTCGGTTTTTCATCCGTCGGAATGCCGTCGGTTTTTGATCCGTAGGAAATCCGTCGGTTTATAAATATCAAAAATCCGTCGGTTTAAAAGCCGTCGGAATTCCGTCAGTTTTGATCCGTCGGAAATCCGTCGGTTTATAAATATCAGAAATCCATCGATTTTCCATCGGTTTAAAACCGACGGAACACCGACGGATTTCCGACGCAGCTTTTATTTCCGACGAGATAGAAGCGACGGAAAAAACCTACTGATTTCTGACGGATTTTGCCAAATCCGACGGATTTCCAACGGAATTGGCCGTCAGTTTTGCGGTATTTTTCTTGTAGTGTGTGAGAGGTCGAGAAAGGTGAGATGCGAAAGGTTTTCAAGTGAAGATTGAATTTCACCAACAAAATTGTTCTCGCAAAGGGCAAGACTGGTGAGATTAAAAAGGTTTCCAAGTGAAGATGGGATTTCACCAACAAAATTGTTAGCACCGAGGCCAAGAAAGGTGAGATGAGAAAGGTTTCCAAGTGAAGATGGGATTTCACCAACAAAATTGTTATTAGAGAGGCCAAGAAAAGTAAGATACAAAAAGTTTCCAAGTGAAGATGGGATTTGACCACTGAAATGATTCCTAGTAAGGTCGAGAGTGGTGAGACTAGAAAAGTTTTCAAGTGAAAATGGGATTTGACCACTAATATTATTATTTGAAAGGTCAAGAAAACGAAGGTTTTGAAGCCTAAAAATAGCACTTTTGGAATTGAGCTGACCACAAAGACAGCTGTAGCTAAGGTTCAACTCGATCGCATCCCCGAAGTTGGCATCGCATCTGATACCATCCCACGAACAACAGTCGCTGTTATTCGCCCATGACTCCGTCTTTGGAAACCTTTCTAAACAAGGTTTATCAATCTCGAACTCGTTCTTGAACTGGAGAATAGCATATCTTTGTTCTGGATGACCCACGTGTTGAATAGGAGCCGCTAAGACATCTCCAAAATTATAAGTAAAAAAGAAGAGAAAAGCAAGAGTAATAGGAATGAGACTGATTAAGTTCCAAGAGCGTTTCATCTTCTTCAAGTATTTTTACCTTCTTTTATTAAAACCAAGAAAATGCAAATTGTTATGATAACATGGTTTCATGCCTAATCTCTTTATATAAGTACCAAAATAAAGATTATATATATATATATATATATACATAAAATATTTTTCCCTGAAGAATTAGTCATAGTATAAAAACGAGACTTTAGCGTTCTGCTTCCTTTCTTGACTGATCCAGATGATTGGATTGACCATTGATCCAAATTCGTGGCTGCACTATGTGCCTCCACATTCCCTGAAACGAACCTCATCTCATCCTAAGCAATGTTGAGTATAATAATAAAAATAGTTGATTTTTCCGTGGACGCAAGTTTTCCAACAAACTTTTTATTCATAGTTACGTGGGTCCTTACAAAGCAAATATGACATCACTTTTGAGCAAATATCCACTAAATTAAAAAAAAAAATAATCCACCAAAATTATCAACAAATTACGGTATGCTATAGCTAAAAAAAGCATTGTAAAAGTTGTTCTCTGCTCTGGTTTATTCGTTGGTTCAAGCTTCATGTAATTATCACTTTATCAGGTCATTTTAGAAAACGGCTATTACAAGGACTATCTACTTGCAGTAGAGAACACACCGTAAGTTCTGATGTATCATGGTTTTTACCGGTTTTTAACCCATGATATATATATATATAATCGAATCTTTTATGTGTCTTTCGAGTCAATATTGAGTAGGCCAGTTACGGATCCGGATATCCGGATCCGTATCCGTATCCCGCGGATCCGTGATTTCATTATCCGGATCCGGATCCGTAAATTCCGGATATCCGGATCCTTTTTTTTTAATAATTAAATATATTATTTTGATTTTTTTTGCCGGATCCGGATATCCGGAGCCGGATATCTGGACCTAAAAAACTTTTTTTTGGGCCAAATCTGAATAAAAATCTTTAATTTTTTTTTATTTTTTTTGCCGGATCCGGATATCCGGTCCAGAATTTTCTTATTATCAGTATCCGTATCCGTATCTGGCGGATCCAAAAATTTATTATCCGGATCCGGATCCGCCCTATCCGGATATCCAGTTTTTCGGAACCGAACCCGGATCCGGATCCGAATATCTTCTCACAGGCCTAATATTGAGTCTTTTACAGGTTTAAACACGTTTGGGGATAACTTGGATGTTTTGGAATATTTATGGAGCATTGTAGCAACACGTTTGGTGTCTATGAAGTTCAAATGTGTCGAGCAACACGATTTCTGTGTTGGTTAACACACAGCCCGATTTTATTAGCCACGTGGAAACAATAACTTATCGAGATTTGAAACTTTTCCCAGAAGTTTCATATATTTACAAAACAATCCTAGCTCGTGTTAGACCATTATAATTAGGGGTTTTAGACTTTTTATGGGAGGGATCGTCTTTCATCTTACGCTAGAGAGAGTTTTGGGGCTGATCTTACCTTATACTTTTGAGAGAGGATTTCGAACCCCTATTCTAATATACTATGTTCTTTTATGATATCTATATTATATATGTCTTTGTTTTCCATTGATATGTCTGACTAGATTCATTGTTAGGTTTAGGAATTCTCATTAGAGATTTCATGGAATGATATATTGATTGATTGGTTAGGATTCAAACTTGATAGTTCTTCACCTAGGGTGTGTTTAAAGCTTGTTCTAGATTGATCACCTAGAAACTTGTTCTTAGGTTGATAAATTGACATGAGAGTGTAGTTTGAAACTTGATAAAACCTAGAGTGAGAAAATTTGATAATTGCAAAGAGATTTGGATTAGATAATTTGTGAACAAATCAACTTGTGCTTAATGCTTCTTTAGACTTTAAGATTCGCAAAGAGATTTGGTTTCTTAGGTTTTATTCATAGTAAATTCTTGTAGCGAGAGCTAGTTTATTTAATCATTGTGTTTGAGTACTAGAACTTGTTCTTAATTCGATCCTACCAATTAATTGATATTCATTACTTGATTTCTTGAGAAATTCCCTAGACTTGATGCTTTCCCATCTGATTTACAAACCGATTTTAATTACGTTTGCATTGTACTTTAATTTAATTCATACTTGCTTAGCTGAATTCGAAGCAAAAATATCTATCGTGAAGCCCTTGAATCTTTGTGGATTCGATCCCTAAATACTTCTGTGATCTCTTAATTTGAGAGAGTAGCTTGAAGGGATAATTTGAGCATATCAAATTTTGGCGCCGTTGCCGGGGACTTTTTTGAGTTTCCCATAGATTTAAGTGTAGCATTTAGACTAATTTTTTATTTTCAGTTTTAATCACTTTGTTCTTTTCTTTGTTCATGGTGTTTCAGGTGTATACCGAATCGCAATACTAGGAGCAACAAGAACGCCGAGCTTTTGTCTTTTCCGAACACGAGCTTGGAAGAATAGAAAGAACAAACAGAAAAGCAAAGAAACTAGCTGAGATGGTGAATCCTGTGATTTTACGTCAATATGAAGCTGGTGTTCTTACAGACCAAGAGAGTCATGTTTGTAACGCACAAGGTCAGTTGACTTGAAGGATTGACCTTTTGTTCAAGATTGAAGTTTCTATCTGAAGGAGTCAGTTGACTTGTTTGTCCTTCCTCGACATATTGTCCAAGACATATGTGGTATGCTTTGTGATTGCAGATTTTGCTTTTTGCATCCCACATTTGTCGTGCGGAGGAGTATTGGAGATAAGTTAGGCCGCACTATGTGTATCTTGCGGACCAAGATTGTAAAATCCTAGAAGTCCGTGAAACTGTGAAGACTAAATGAAAAGACTTGATGAGGAAGTAGATCTCAATATATTCTTAGCATATTTACTTTGTGTTTAGGAAAATTTACATTATGTAGGAGTGGTCATTATGTTAATGTTAACACTATATATTTATATGTTAGGATCTCATATTAAGAACAACTCAATAATATATTTTATTATATTATATTTATCAAGTCTTTCCATTTAGTCTTCATGGTTTCATAGGCTTCTAAGGTTTTACAATCTTGGTCTGCAAGATATATATCGTTAAGGCCAATTTAGCTGCAATAAATCACTAACATAATAACTCAAAATAACGATTTGTTTTGAACGATTTGGTTTTCTTATCAGCTTGTGTGCTTCTGTGGCCCTTGTACCAAAAGGGACTATTTGATCCACTCTTCGATTGGTGGAACCATCGTATATTGTTACTACACACAAGAGAAAACGCCGGAAACCGTCATCATTACCATCACCATCACAAGCATCGGCATGGTGTCAAAACTCATAATCACCATTGTAGAACCAGAGCCATACCTGACCCATGGTCATGAAACATTTGCATGGGGATCCTAATTTTTCAGCCCCACTTAAAACAAAATACTCCCTACATTTTAAGAATAAAGTTAAAATACCAAATATATCCTTTTTAATGTTATTATTTCAAAGTTGATGTTTTCGAACTATTTTTTGTATTTAATTAATGAGGGTAAAACTGGTAAACAACCATAACTTTTTCATAGAAAACCTAAATTTTTATGTTTGTGAAACAAACAAGAAAACTGAACATCAATTTTTAAGGAACAGAAGGAGTAGTAGTTAAATTATTATTTTTAAGGATTTTAATTGTAATAGAAAAATATAATAATTAAAATTACATTAAAAAAAGTTTAACTATGAAATTGTTGAAAGAACATTATTTCATAACTGTTAAATTTTCCTTAAGAGTGGAAATTTCTTATGATTTGTATCGTATTTATCACTAAAATACTATATTTAATGATTTTAAAATATTATCATTTATACTAGTATTAATTGCTAAAATAGGAAAAAAAATAAAGTTAAGATTTATCATTGTTTAAAAGATTATTACTTAGTTTTGAATGGACACACCAGCGACATAAACATCATCATGGTCAAGACGAGGACGTTTACACAATATTCTTGAACCTGATCACAACGAGTCTGACTACTACCACCAACTTCACCGAGTCCATAAAGATAGTAAGCAGAAGCAGCGTAGGCGAGGCAAGCACGGGATTGTCGTGCCACGTGATGTGCACGTGGACAGACAGAGGAGATAAAGGCTACGGGAGGGTTAAACCCCTGGCTTGGTGGATACGTAAAGCATAAATTTCAAGTGATTATGTGGAAGAAGCACATTTGTATATGACTATGATTATTCCACAGTAATGCATATGTGATATTGTGCGTTTGTATTGCAGTAAAAAAATAAGTGCTAATAACATGTCCCATAGCCCATAAGAGCATCACCATCAGTGATACCCCATCGGGGGTGTGTTCCCGAAATTTTTTTTTGTTTTTTTGTTTTTTTGTTTAGTTTAAATAATATTATATTTATTAATATTTTATTGTCTCGACGAATCACGCCGCGACATGTGGCAATTTCGGGAAAGAGCCGGTGTCTTCGCAGAGACACAAAGAGCCGGTGTCTGAGAATTTTTTTATTTTTTTTAAGTTAAGACCCTCTAATAATTGACCGATGGAGTTGGTCTAAGGCCCATAACGATCATTCCTCCTAGAATTCGTAGATTAGCAAAACTGTTTTGTTTGAAGAGTTTAGTATTTAGCTTTTATTATCCAGATCTTTTTGGTTTCTCTAAATCTGGTTCCTATGTTGCATTGTTTCATTTATAAGATTGTGTGGTTAATGCGTCAATTCTCTTTTGTTGGTGCTTTCCATGATCCTAATCGGATCTAATCAATCATCATTATTCATCATATTTTTCCTGTGAAGCTTTAGTTAGTCGATTAAACAGCTTTTAATTTTGCCTCATTTATTCGAAGTCAAGATTAAGTATGGCCGAAATCGTGGCACATGTCTATATGAGTCATAGAGCCGTCAGACGGGCGAGCCCGCACCCGCCTGGGCATGTTTGCCGTCGCCCGCTGTTCTCTCCAAGGACAGCGGACGCCAAAATACATGTCCATACCCGCCCCGCTATACTTAGTGGGTATGCGGGTCGGCCCGCGGCCATTGCGAAGAGAAGCAATAGCGCTGACTCTTGCATGTCGGTTTTCGGTGGATTCACGGTGGATTCGCGGTGAATCAAGCTTGGATTATCTCCCATGTTCTCTGATTTAGTTTGTTACGAATTGATTTGTGGGATTTGCAATTGATGTTTCGATTTATTTTGTTACGAATTGATTTGTGGGATTTGCAATTGATGTTTCGATTTAGTTTGTATCAATTTGTATATTCACTACAAGAAAAATACCGCAAAACTGACGGCCAATTCCGTCGGAAATCCGTCGGTTTTTTCCGTCGCTTCTATCTCGTCAGAATACCGAAATCAGGATTCCGTCGGAAATCCGTCGGTTTAAAACCGACGGAAAACCGATGGATTTCCGACACATTTCAAATTAAATAATATTTAATTTATTGTAATTATTATTAATTAATTGTGGTTTTGTGGTTTCACGTGTCCCGTTCTAAGGTTTAGTCTGACATATGACTAGACAAGCCGAAAAACATATTCCATCAAAAATCCATCGGAAATCCGTCGGTAATCCGTTGGAAATCCGTCAGAAATCTGTCAGAAATCTGTCGGAAAATTTCAGACGGATTTCCGACGTAATTGTCAATTTCCGACGTAATTTCCGACGGAATATAAATCCGTCGGAAGATTTCCGACGGAATCATCAATTTTCATGTCTATCAGAAATACGTCGGGAATCCGTCGAAATTTTCCGACGGATTTATATTCCGTCAGAAATTCTGTCGATTTTGCGGTAAATTTCTTGTAGTGATTGCTAAGAAGTAAGACCTGAATCTTCATCTTAAAACTTCGATTGCTAAGAATTGAATTCTCTTGATCGATTAGGAATTGAATTCTCTTGATTGAGTCATTTCATTTTTGTTTATTGGATGCTAATTGTTTCGAGTTCTCTCTGGTCAAAATGGTTTGAAATCTCTGTGTTTTTGTTTGCAGATATAGAAGCTGAGGTAAATTCTGAAATGCAGAGACCTCCAAGAAGCTCATAGCAAAGCTGAGCTAAAAAGCTTCTCCTTCTACTGTGATCACATGGAATTGATTAAAGAGATGAATGTTCTTGGTCTTCCGGTTTCGTTTTGAACAAATAAAGAGGTACCTTTACGTCCAATTATCAAATTTCTTGGGTTTATGGATTGCTTTTAAGTCTGATAGTTGATCAAATGCTAACAAAAGTCACTTTAAGCGCCTGCAGATTGAAGTTGCAGACTTGCAGAGCTAAGACAAAAGTCACTTTTTTCTGATGAGTTTGCTTTCAATAAAGAGGTTTTAACTTATATACTACTGCAAATGGTTTTGAGTGTATTCAGGAGAAGTACGAAAATGAGTTGAGAGACCTTAGGGCGCGTGAACTAATGTGTATAGAGGAGGCAGCAATATTGGATAAGGTGTTTTTTTCTTGTTATCTCTACTTAATTAACTCAATCCATGTCCAATGGCACAGCTCATTTGCATCAGATAAACATGCCAATGATGTTTACTTTATATTTTGCTTCTCTTATACATATGGGAATTTGATGCGATTTTTTACTGGATTCTTGTAAGCATCTATCTAATCTCGGTTTCATGTTCCTGGGTAGAGGCATGCAACTATAATTAAGTTCCAATGTTGCTTTATTCAGGAGCTAAAAAGAGAAAGAACAAAAGCAGCAGCTGCTATCAAGGCAATCCATGAGAGAATGGAAGATAAGCTCAAAACTGAAATTGAACAAAAGGTCTGTACATTGCAGGAAACTGAGGATAAAAAATGTATTGTGATTTAGAAGATCATAACTGACAATTTGTATTTACTGCAGGAAACTGAAGCACAATTGGCTTTGAGTAAAGTTGAAGAATTGGCAAAAGCTGAGATCGTTTCGGCAATTGCAAAAGAAAAGGCAGCACAAATTGAAAAAATGGCAGAGGCAGATCTTAATGTAAGTAAAGACGAAATGGTGTACTTCATTTCCAACTCTCTAATGGTTCCTACCTCATGGAATCTATCACTTATGTTGTTGTGTTGGTTTGTGAATTTCTCTATTGGTGTTTCGTTGATTTATGTCTCTTATAGGGTACCCAATTTAGCTTTGTGCATTATCTGCAGATCTGCTCTATTTTTTGCAAGTGGAGTGATGAAATTATCAATATTATAGGGCTGCTTCTCTATGAAATTCTTAGTAACTTTATGTTCTTATGCAAAACATGCAGACTTATTCGTTTAAGCTAACAGTGCACTTGCTAACAGCAAGCTTTTAACCCTTTTAATTTTCCTTGATGCAGATAATTAAAGTAATCTCTGACCTTCTCATTTCCAAAACTCGGAGACAAGAAGCAAAAACAAAAGTCAGACATGAATCTTTCCGGCTAGGCAGTGTTGATGTTCTCAGGTCAGCCAATGTACTCCTATGAGTTCTTATGGTCTTAGTATTTATCCAATGCTTTCATTACTGTGATTATTTACATATGACTGAGAATATATTTCACGGGGAGCTATAATGAAACATTTATAGCAAAGACAAATTTGCTTTGCAGTAAAATGTTGAAACCAATTGGAATAGAGTTTTAGATAGGAGTTAGTTTCACATTTCTTTATAATCTCTAGGCTCTGTTTAATTGAGATGTTTAGTTATTTAATTAAATATTTTGAAAAATTAATAAACAAAGATTTTCAAAAGTAACTAATATTAAAGCAATAATTTATAGGGATCTTGATTATGAGGTTGAATTTTTGACATCATTATTTTTTATCGTGATTTAGGGTTTTGGACAAAAGGTTCAAAAGAGTCAAACCCTCTTTGACAAACAGAAGGTTCAGCTTCTTCAAATCCTCGTTGACAAACAGAAGGTTCAGATTCTTCAAACCCTCTTTGACAGACAGAAGGTTCAAAACACGGACTACCCGCGTGCCCGCAAGACCGCTGCGGCTCGACCCGCATTGCCCGCTGCCCGCCTGGACCATGCCCGCTAGACCATGCCCGCTAGACCCGCTCCTTCATGGACAATGGCCTTCGCGTCCAGGCCCGTCCCGCCATAGTACCTTTTGGGTCATGCCCGCGGGCCACAGGCATTATTGACAGCTCTATATATGACTATTAGATTTGACACGCGTAAAAATGAATAATTTAAAATTTTACCCTAATTTTATTCCTAAGGTAAATAACTAATTGGTAAATGTTCATAATTCTAAACGTAAAACTTTGGGCAGTTTTTGATGTAGGGTATGTTATCAAAGAAAAACTCCAATTTTGTCATTTTCAATCAAATATATTTCATTCTACACCTTATTTATCTTTTATTTTATGTGATCGAAAAGTGAATGTACGTATTCACTCCAATCCATGCAACACGTAGCTATACCACAAGCGAGAAAACGTTAAGACTCCACGTCCCCTTCCTTCACCTTCCTCCATGCAAAATAAGAGTGGTCGTGGTTCTTTATAAGCCAAATATCCAAACAAGAAAACAAGAGTACTGAATCATTAATGAGGATATTTGAAAGCCACATATTTTTAATATGATACCATCTTCATAGAAGCCGTGATGGCTTCGTTTTGAAAGGTCTTTGATACATTTAATCTCTTTCATGGCTTCTCCTCCGCCACACAATCTCTCTATAAAACTCTTCACCTCTGTTTCTCGCAAAAAGAATTTGTATCCAACCATTTTTTCCTTTTACCATAAGTCCATAACACACATTTTCCCAAGAAAATGGACCCGTGGTCGTGGGTATGCGAGCTTCTAGAAGCTCCCGAGTTCGTTGAGTCTGAATCACACGCAGCGTTTCAGCTCGCAAGTGATTTGACTCGTTCGATCCAACTCAAAGCCGAGTGGGAATCTGGTTCCGACCCAGAATCTCACTCTCTCACCTTCAAAGTGATAGTAGAGGGTTTTAATCGTCTTAAAACATCGACCATATGGGTCTCCGACACGTGTCCCTTGTCATCGGAGAAACCGTTCCTCCCTCTCGTTCTCCACCTTCTTCGAGAACTAATCTCCCATTCTCCTACCACACGGGACACCGCGTCCACAAAGTCTGAGCTACTGGAAGTCAAACCGGGTCCGGTTAGCTGGGTCATGGACTCTCACTCACCAGAATCCTTCTCATCAGTCTTTAATCTAATCCTCCTCACGCGCCTCTTCTGGCTGTGTGTATTCGACGCGCCCAGTGAAGTAGGCTCTTTCTTCTTCCAACACTTACTTGGTCCCAACTTGAACGCGCTTACGTGTCAACACGCACCTGTGTTGCGAACATTTCTAGTCTCACTCGGTGTAGACGCCGAGCTGTGTATCATACGCGCGGCTTCTTACGTCTTATCCAAATGGATGATCTCCGAGCAGGTGGGACTTGGGAATCTCGGGTTGAAACAACTCAGTTGCAGCATCTTGCCACGTCAGTCATTGGGCTTTTCGTATGCAACAGAAGCTCATGGGCTTTGGATCTTGAAAGGCTATTTCCCAATCTCGTCAATGAACGTCACAAATAGTAACTCTAACGAGGTTCATAACAAGATCGTCAAGTTTCCATTTGTAGAGCCTAAAGAAGCTGTCCTACGTTACGCTTTGGCACACCAACAAGCCGAAGTAATCGTGCAGTTTGAATACTCTGTTAGGTTTCACGAGCACTACATAAAAGTGAACGCTCGTGTGGACAACATACGCATCCACGTTTCAAAGCTAGGGTTTAACAAGGGAGGAGTTGGCGTGGAGAATCAGATAGCAGATTGTTACTCAGAGGAGAAGTACTTCCTGTCGCGTGTACGGGTCTGGGTCGGGCCAGAAGTCGGGTCAAGCCATGTGTCCGGGCTAAGCCTTGGACGGTCTATGAAAAACGAGGAGAGAGAGATCGAAGTGATGAGGGTTCTAAAGGGAAATTTCGGTAAAGGTAAAGTGGCTCCAAGAGTGAAGGCAAGAGCAAGAATGTCAACAAAGAGGAAGATTAAAGATTGGAGAATCGAGCAAGAGAGTGAAGGAAATGCAGCAGTTTTCGATGCGGTGTTGTACGATAGAGAGAGTGGAGGAGAAGTAATGACGGTGAAGCCGAACCAAGAGGGTTTAAAGAATGTGTTTACGAAGAGTGGAGGGATGGTGTTTGGAAGGGATGAGTATGGAGATGAAGTTGGGTGGAGAGTTGGGAGAGAGATGGAAGGAAGTGTGTTAAAGTGGAGAATGGGTGGCAAAATTTGGTTAACTTACTGGCCAAACAAGTTGAACACTTTGTTTTATGAGACTAGATGTGTAGAGTGGTGTGATGAAGTTGATTTGCCTTTGCTTCCCACTTCTTAGAGTCGCAAATAAGAGATAATATGGGTACATAAATAATTGGATCTTGGCTAGGAATTGGTACATGCGTTTGTAAATATTAATTCTTTAAGGTAACTATTGTAGTATTTTAAACAATCATATTCGTATAATTGTGTACATTTGCTGACGCAGATCCTAAATAGTTTACAAAATAAATAGCGAAACTCAGTCACAAAGAGAATTATATATATATATATATATAATAAACTTTAAATTTGGTTATGTATTAAATAAAATTTAGGAAATGATCTAAGATTCATAATCTTAAGAGTACTAAATGATATTTAAAACCGACTATTAAACAATATTTTCAGGTTTATCAATAACAGTTAAGTATAATTGACATAAGATAAAAAATTAGTTAGAAAAATGTATGATATTTTCAGTTTACGAAACGAATAAACAACACCTCTGTTAGACATGAAAATTGAAGGAAATGTTTTTTCTCCATAAAAAAAGTGTGTAAATGATTTTTCTCAAACAAAGAAAGCAAAATAATTGTTATTTCACAAAAAATGAGTCCAAAACGAGGCGTAAATACATTTTGAAAGGCGGAAGTATCATCTTAGCCCTGCCCGTACAGTTTCCAAAGGTTTTTAATCTTGCCGATTTTTGTAGTACTTTATGTTGAAACTTTTATTTTGGGGTGGCTTAAAAAAGCCAAAATTTAGATTGGATTCAGGTGAAATCAAAAGGAGAAGGCAGAGGCAGAGGCTACCTCAGATTGGATTCAGGTGAAATCAAAAGCTGAGAAAAAACTTGCTGCTAAATTAGGCGCCTCTTCATCTACATCAATCCAGGGAGTACTTTCTGTGGATATTGGGTTAGAAAGAATTCAGGAGAATCAAAATCGCTTGGAAGAGAAAAGCTTAGCTTCTGACTCTTCTCATGTGCAGAGTGATGAATCTGATATTGATGAAGCAAGGTCTTTGAATATGTTCTCACAGAGACAACAAAGAAATGCGAGGGGCAAGGGCCCCAAACCATCTTAATCAATGTGTACAGACATTTTTTGCTGGAATGTGCAATGTTTTAATAAATTCAGTCATAGAAGAGGATTTATAGATTGGTTTAAGCTGAACCAACCGATTTTTGGAAGTCTTATTGAGACTCACGTAAAGCAGGCCAAGCAAGCTAAGTTCTTGAAGGCTATTATGCCGGGCTGGTCTTTTGAAGAAAACTATGCATTCTCGGAGTTGGGAAAGATTTGGATTATATGGCATCCTAGTGTCAAGGTGTCTATAATCTCCAAGTCGCTTCAAATGCTGACCTGCGAAGTCATTTTTCCAGACTCATAATCTGAGACTGTATTCTCTTTTGTTTATGCGGCTAATGAGGAACTGGCTAGACGAGATCTGTGGCAGGAAATCGTCAATACCTCTTCCCATCAGCATGTCCTGGATAAACCTTGGTCTATTCTTGGAGATTTTAACCAGGTTTTGAACCCAGCTGATCACTCTATCTCCTTAAATCCAAATTTTGATTTGGCTACTAGGTTATTTCGTGACTGCTTACTTGATGCAGATGTTGCAGACCTTACTTACCGAGGTTGTTCCTTTACATGGTGGAACAAGAGAAGTGTGAACCCTTTGGCTAAGAAAATTGATAGAGTTCTGGTTAATCAGCAGTGGCACCAGTCATTCCCGAGATCGTTTGCTTACTTCGGGGAACCAGATTTTTCAGATCATGCGTCAAGTTGTATCACTCTAAACCATACATACCAGAGACAGAGAAAAGCATTCAGGTTCCAGAACTTCTTGGTGCAGAATCCAAACTTCTTACCTCTCATTACCTCTCTCAGGTACTCTTTCAACTTTGTAGGATCGGCTATGTTTAGAGTGGTAAGAAAGCTAAAAGCCCTGAAGAATTACATTCGAGAGTTCAGCAGAGACAACTACTCTAACCTTGAAAAACGTGTCAAAGAAGCTCATGAGGTAGTCATCCAGTTGCAGCGCTTAATGCTTACCAGTCCAAGCACGACAACTGCTTTAAGGGAAATAACCACCAATAAAAAATGGCAACTCCTCACCCAAGCTGAAGAATCTTTTCTTTTCCAACGATCTCGTGTTACTTGGATAAGAGAAGGAGACCTCAACAAGTCATATTTTCATATAATGGCTTCGGCAAGGCAGGCGGTTAATCACATCCACTACTTAGTGGACTCTGCTGGGAACAGACTAGATTCCCAACAGAACATGCAAGAACATTGTGTTGACTTTTTTGCTTCCTTACTAGGGGGCCTGAAGAGCCAGTTCAATTCGATCCGGCCGATCTCTCAGCCTTGTTAGATTTCCGCTGCTCTTATCCTCAAATAGAAGCTCTGAAAGCAGACTTCTCGCCTGATGACATCAGAGAAGCTGTTTTCTCTCTTCCAAGAAATAAAACGGTAGGGCCTGATGGATATTCTGTGGAGTTTTTCAAGAGTTGTTGGCATGTCGTTGGACCAGAAGTTGTTGAATCAGTGAGTGAATTCTTCAGGTCTGGGCAGCTGCTATCCCAATGGAATGCTACAACCATTATCTTGATCCCAAAAATTCCAAATGCGGCCACAACCTCAGAGTTCAGACCAATATCCTTGTGTAATACATTCTACAAGATAATCTCAAAGCTTATAGCAGGCAGGCTTCAATCCCTTCTGCCTTCGGTTATATCAAACACCCAATCAGCCTTCTTACCGGGCATGCTTCTTGGAGAAAACGTGTTGCTTGCTACAGAATTTGTCAATGGCTATAGCAGGAAGAATATTGGGCCGCGTGGAATGCTAAAAGTGGATTTAAGAAAGGCCTTTGATTCAGTAAAGTGGGATTTCATCACAGCCACTATGCGAGGTCTCCAAATACCAGAGAGATTCATTGGTTGGGTGCATCAATGTATCTCAACTCCTCAGTTTTCAATTTCGGTGAATGGACAGACCTCGGGTTACTTTAAAAGTTCGAGAGGACTTAGACAGGGGGACCCAATCTCTCCCTATTTGTTTGTCTTAGCCATGGAGGTCTTCCGCCGGTTGATGAGTTCGTGCTTCGCTGCTGGGTTTACTAAATATCATCCCAAAACAGAGGCGCTTGATGGCTTAATGTTCGCAGATGATGTTATGGTCTTCTTTGATGGCTCTTCATCATCTTTATAGGGAATTTCTGACACTATGAACCTATTTGCTAGCTGGTCAGTGCTGCAGAGGAACTGTGACAAGCCACAATTTTTTATAGCCGGTTTGGAACCTGAGGAATCATTAGCCGTCTCAAGCTCTGGATTCTACATTGGTTCCTTACCCATCTGATATCTTGGGTTACCTTTAATGAGTAGGAAGCTAATAGTCTCGGAATACTTTCCTCTCATTGAAAAACTAGAAAAAAGATTCAACTCTTGGGCTGTAGCGGCACTATCCTATGCTGGGAGACTTCATTTGATAAAATATGTTATCTACGGACTAATCAACTTCTGGTGTTCAACTTTTATATTACCCAAGGCTTGTATCAAGAAAATGGAATCTATGTGTGCTAGGTTTCTTTGGACTGGTTCTCTAGACAGCCTGGCGGGAGCTAAAGTGGCTTGGGTTAACATGTGCTACTCGAAATCAGAGGGAGGGGTAGGCCTAAGAAGACTAGGCATCTGGAATATCACCTTGTGCTTAAAGCTTGTCTGGTTGTTGTTCTCGGGAAATGGCTCTCTTTGGGTTGCCTGGCATAAACACCACAACTTTAGAGGTAAACATTTCTGGTCCTTGAAACCTATTGCTACTGCTTCCTGGAACTGGAGGTCCCTTCTTATGCTCAGGGATTATGCTGAGCCCTTTTTGGTAGCTGAGTTGGGAAATGGTCGTTTAATAAGCTTCTGGTTTGATAATTGGACCCCTCTTGGACCACTAATCAAGCTTTCGGGGATAATGGTCATACTGAGCTTCGGATCCCTTTACAAGCAACAGTATCTGAAGCCTGTGATGACCAGAGCTGGAGAATGCCCCGGAGTAGATTTGTTTCAGCTGCAGCCGCAACTCTACACACCCATCTGGCATCGATCAGGTTACCCCTTGCCCCATCTGAAGACTCTTACACCTGGATTGTGAATAACATCAGGCTCCAACAGTTCTCTACAGCTAAGACTTGGGAGGCTCTAAGGCCAAAAGCACAGGTCAGAGATTGGGCTAACTCTGTTTGGTTCAAAGGAGTAATCCCCAGGAATGCTTTTCTCTTCCGGATTGCACAGCTAAATCGATTACCAACGCGTTCATGACTAGTCTCTTGGGGTATGCAGGTGCTATCTTCATGCTGCCTTTGCTCTGGTTTTGACGAAACTCGAGAACATCTACTTCTCACCTGTACCTACAGCGAGCAGCTCTGGCGTCTGGTGCAAATAAGACTACGGCTCATACCTTGCATCTTCTACACTTGGTCCTCTCTCCACACCTGGACCAATTTGAAGACTGATTCTGCACCACCTATGCTAAGGAAGCTTGCTGCTCAAGTGGCAATCTACCACCTCTGGAAGCAAAGAAACAATATCCTGCACAACGAAATCGACGTTCCTCATACAGTTCTCTTTAACGAACTAGACAGGGTAATGTGCAACACAATCTCGGCCCGTAGAAACCGGAAGCAGTTCCGGAATCTGATGGTTCTCTGGATCCAATAAGCGATGATTGACACCCATTGCTGTATTTGTCTCTCTTGGTTTTTATCCTTTTTTTGGCAAGAGTACATATAATAGGTTAAGCTTATGTAAAACCTCGCAATTTCATTCTATGATATTCACATTCCTATCAAAAAAAAAAAAAAGCCAAAATTTATTCTTCTGCCCACACCATAAAGTATTCAAGAAAAAGAAATAAAAAATGCCCAGGACAAGTTTCAACTTGAAACTCAAGTGATGCATGGAATCAATACGTCAACAAAGTCATAAACTCAAGTGATGCATGGAATCAAAACGTGAACAAACTAAATTCCATTAGTCCCAGAGACTTTGGATCAAATTAATGCATAGAAGTATCCATGACTTGACCAAGGAACAAAACCAATTCACTTCTGTATTCTGTGACGAGGAAGAGAAAAGGATGATCAGCCACGAAGTCATACTTCTCTTCCGGTGGACAACAACTCCCATAACTGATTACAGCAGCGGCTGCTGCAGCTTTCGATCCTACTTCATCCACCTCGATGCAAGACTTGTGGACAATCTTCTCCAATGACAGCTCCAAATCCAAACCCTTGAGAGCTTCGGAGGCTTTAAAATCAAAATCAAATTTAAACCTTGGAATCTTGAGTTCCTTGATATCCGCCCGATGCCTAGGAATATCTCCTCCATCATTCAAGAATCCACCACGACTAGAAGCTAATCTCTCCAGCATATCAGGCAATCCATCTTTTTTATACGGGAGATATATTTGCATTGAGAAACTATGACTGTCTTCTTCATAATCACATCTTTCTCTGTACGGTAGATCAAGGACTTTGAAACCGTCGTAAGCTTCAAGACGGTACTTGTAGGAGCGACCGGTCATGAAGGGCACACGTACTTTGGTTCCATCAAGAAGGTGAAAGTCGGAATCTTCTGTTAGCGATGGATCAAATTCACAATCCCATCTTCCGTGGAAGAACAAGGCATTAGCAAATATGAGGTCAGTCATGGCAGAGACAGAGTTTGGTTTAAGAAGATCAGTGATGAGTCCATTTGTCTGCTTTTCAACCATGAGTTCACCTCTTCAGTTACTTCATCTGCCTTTCCAGAACCAAAACAAACAAAAAAAACAGAAAAGCTATCATTCAACATACGTGATTTAATTCCACAAAAGCCTATTGTAGTTTTTTTTTATAATCACACATCTAAGCATGTTAGAACAAAGTTATTGGTAGTTTCTCAAAAAATCTCTCATAAAATAAAAATAAAAAATATGATTAAAATATTGGGAGTCTCTAAAAAAAGGTGAGAACTCATGCAATAGTCTGTCATCCATGGGGTTCTCATTTTTTAGATACTCCCAATATTTCAACCATATTTTTTATTTTAAATTTTTTGAGAGACTCTTTGAGAATAATTTGACTACCAAAAATACCAACAAATTGCAAACAAACAAAACAAAAAAAATAAAAATTGAAGAGAGTTAGGTTATCGAGATCAAAGAGTACCTTGGTGCGAAAATCGACATGATTGAAAGCAGCTTTATACGAAGTCTCCAAGAGATCCTTGAAAGAAGGCTCTACAGGGAGAGACTTGTTGATCCAGACGCCATTTGCTGCCGAGATCGTTGGGCCACCACTCGGGTTGCTGTCAGCGAGGACAGCGCTGACGATCTCGGAGGAGACGGCGTTAAGCTCATCGATCGTAGAAGCCTGAAGTACAGAGATAATCTTCTCTGCGGTGGCTCCAGGCGTTCTGGCGGCGATGAAGCTGAGGATGACGTTGATTAACGCCGGCGAGAAGACCAGGTTAGAGGTTTTCCCGGCGGTAGTGGCGATCACGTTCTGAGCTAACCTCAGAACGATTTCGTTTTGATTCCCTACTGATACGCCTAGGTTCATTGTTTTACGGCGAGTTTGGAATTTTTTTTGTTTTCTCTCTGAGAAGACTTATTTCTATTGCTTCTCTTCTTTTCTTATATGTTTTCAAACAAACTCAACACAATTACTTTATTTATAGAGTTTATCATATTTCTAAACAAAGATAAAAAATAATTATTTTTATACAGTAATTGTTCCAAATAATTGCTTACTTCTTTTCCTTTTCTCAGATTTTCCTTTTATTAAATTTCCTTTTACTTAAAAAAAATTTATCTTTCTTCCTTTTATCTAATTTACTGCTGATTCATTTCCTCTTTTTTTATCTAAACTTTTCCAAATAATTGCTCACACTAGCCTCACTTCTATCTTTTATTTTATTTTTTCCTTCAGATTTTTCTTTTGTTGAAATTCCTTTTATTTGTTGTTTACTACTTTTTTCCCTTTGTCTAATTTACTGTTGATTCATTTTATCTTTTTTTAATCTAATTTACTTATTTGTTTGATTTTCTTTCTTATTTTATTTTTCATTTTTTTGGTGAATCCATTATACAATGAATTTCTTTTTTTCCTCTTTTTCTTAAAATGTGATACATATGAAGTAAAACGACCACCTATCCTATACCAGTATAAGAGAAGGAACCAGGCCTAACTAATCCTGAAGCAGCTAAGTTAACTCAAGGTTAGTGCAAATTAACTATGGGACAGTTAAGTAAACAAGAGTTAAGAAGAGGAATAATGCGTGAGCAAGCAAACCGTTAGGAGGCATATGGGGTGTCGAGAATATTAAGGAGTAGTATAAGAATAAGCAAACCATCACTGGATGATTTCTTCCATGAGGCAAGGAATTACAGAAAATCAAAATGGTTATCTATAGATCCTACAAGTAAAATACTACTCATTCTAGGCTAAGAAGAGTCTTCATTGCCTTCTTTTTCGATACCACTTTGCCATAAACACCTTTTCCTAGCTTCATGATTTTCTCCATCTCCACAATGTTACTGCAACTTCCATTCTTCTTCATCATCCCTTCCACAGCCATCTTCATCAATCTCTCATACTTCCAATGACATCAAAGACACTGTCTACAAAAACTTCCATTGTTGGATACTTCCTTCCCCACCTCTTCATAAGTCTCTCCGAGTCATAAACCTCATCATAAACTCCCCAATAAGATGCTCTCAACAACCATTTATCTTTCCCTTTCACCTTCCATCTCTTCATCCCTTCCTCCACTATATAAACCGCGTTTCCCGCATCTACGCCTCTCTCTAACTTCATTACAATCTCTCTTATCTCTTGGTTTGTAAGACACAAGAGACTCTGATCAAACTTATATCTACTGCATCCACAACAAAATCCCCATGACTCAGCCATCTCTTTCCGCTTTTCCAATGGAGAAAGCACATCAAAGTAAGCAAAACTGATCTCTTCCCCGGCTTTGATATCTCTTGAAGCATGAACCATCGCGTAGTCTCCAACATGAAGGCGTCTTGCATTTGGTACACAAGAATGGTTGCTAAATGAAGCTAGAGTCCATAGCCCTACACCGTAATACTCTTTGTTTTTCCCCATAACTTTAGCTGAAACCGCATCTTCCACCAGAGAATTCACATCCAAGATACTCAACAGCTTCTCCATTTCCAAATTCCTTTTCGAGTCACCAAATGCTTCATCAGGCCTAAAGAGATATATATCAGGAATCTCCAAACTGTCTTCATCTTGTCCAGTGGACAAAGTGGAGATAACTCTATGTGTTCTATCACATTTTCTCACAGATTCAGTGACCTCTTCAATGAAATTCTTCCACATTATCAATAGTGCTTTTTCACCAGATTCTCCATTTCCTAAGATCCCTCTCTCAATAGCAACAGCCTTTGTTACTATTATCAAAGTTCCCGCAACAATGTTCTTTGTAGCAAACAATCCACGCCCACTAACTTCAGATTTCTTAATCTCAATTGAACCAATAAACTAAGCAAGCTCTGGAGATCTCCCACGAAACCCACTTAAGATCCAATCAGACAAATCAAAAGCTCCAGTCTTTGCCTGAAACTCGAGCTTTTTACATTTCTCAATGTACACAGTTACAGTCTCCAAGTTATCACTCGCTTGTGAATCAAGCAGATCCGTTTTAAAACATTCCAAAGCCAATGAGTATTTGCTCAAACCAAGCAAAACTTTACCTTTACAAAGAAGAGTCTTGAAATGGGTCTTTTCGATTTCAAGTGCTTGATCACAATCTCGCATTGCTTCCAAGTAATCGCGAAGCCAGGCTCGCGCCTCAACTCGATTACATAAAGCCAAGCAGAGTGATCTACAGAGCTTAGAAATCGAGTCTGGATCCGACCCGGATCCACCAATCTTTGAGAATTGGCTCCGCGAGAGATTGATGAATTGAGTGTAAACCAGTATAGATTCTTCCCATTCTTCTCGAAAGAGAAGCTCCGTTGCTTTCGATCTCAGGCTCTGCAACAGCTCCGATGGTCCGTCTCGATCTTCCTCTAGCTCGAATTGATCTCCTCCCATTGTCTATTTCTTGAGATTAATCAATTAAATAAGATGAAATTCATTTTGGATTTTGGCTTTGAGCTACAGAATTTGTGTTCGTCTTCTTCTACCACAAACTTAAAGCAAGGCTAGGGCTTCGTAACGGTCGTATTTGCCTTTTTTTTTTGTTACACCATGGTTTTGTCCCGACATGATGTAACTAACGGTCATGAACTACTTTAGGGTGAATGACTAGAATAATATTAGATTTAGATTTAATGGCTAATTTAGCATAGGAAATATTAATATTACATTAGTTCATTTTTATCACAAAAATACCCTTAAGACCCTGTGTTAGGAAAAAACTAATTACACAAATGTCATTACTAATTAATGCCACATAAGTATTTTTCCGATTTTTTTAAAGAAAAAAATATTATTTACGACTTTGCCACTGCGGAAGAAAAACTCTGCGAAATAAATCTTCAGTTCTACGTTATGGCAGATTTTTTGGTTTTGTAGATTTTTTGTTTTGCCGTAGATTTGTCTCGTAGATTGTTTTTAACCGTAGATTTCTAAGTCTTAGTGGTAGTACATTTTTATAATCATCGCAGATATGTTAGCACACCGTAGATTTTTTAACGAATATTAGGATAGAGGCATGAGATTTTCTCATTTTGCTAAACTGTAACAATTTGTATGGTAGATTTAAAATTCTACAGTAGATTTATTTTGTAGACTTTTTTTTATCGTAGATTTTTAAATTTAGTTATGGCAGAGTTTGATTTCACATTCAAGTGGTCGTAAAGTTTTTGGCAAAGTTTAATTACTAGATTAACATTTTAGTTATCGTAGATTTTTTTACCACCAATTAAAACTTTCAACAACAAAATAGCAATTTCAAACCAAGAAAAGCTAAACAACAGCATGAATAATACCCACTTTCACAGCATGAATAGTAATACTCATTTTCACAGCATGAATAATAAATACGCTTTCACAGCATGAATTATAACACCCAGACCGCCACATCCATGGGCGCCGCACGTCCTTTCTAGGCCCGTGAGCTCCACACCCTCTCTAGGCCCATGAGTGCTCCATGTCCCCTCTAGGGCCATGGGCCCCACCCTTGTCCGACGGCCGGTGCATTAATCATGGACGCTCTAAAGACTTGTTACTGTCCCTACAAATCACTACATGATCTTTCCCCATGTTTTGGCCTCACTCACACGGTACAGGAAATCATTTCCCGATAGGTCACCCTTTCTAGTGTTACTCCAGCCCAAGCTGGCTTAACTCCGGAGTTCTAACTAGAAGAGTGACAGAAAAGATAAGTGCACTTTGGTGATATAGGCAGCCAAATCAAATCTCTTAACCTCTTCTCATTCACCACTATATAGCAGAAACCGGGATGTTACATGAATAGTAAACACACTTTCACAGCATGAATAGTAAACACACTTTCACAGCATGAATAGTAAACATACTTTCACAGTATGAATAGTACCCACTTTCACAGCATGAATAATACCCACTTTCATAGGATGAATAGTAAACACACTTTTACAGCATGAATAGTAAACACACTTTCACAACATGAATAGTAAACATACTTTCACAGCATAAATAGTATCCGTTTTCATAGCATGAATAATAAACAAACTTTCACAGCATGAATAGTAAACACACTTTTATAGCATGAATAGTATTTCATAGTATGAATAGTATTTAACAGCATACAAAATTCACAAACACCAAATCAAGCATAAGAACTTCACAAAATTCACAATCAATCTTGTCAAAGTTCCACAAGCATAAATCCAAGGTTTCTTAAACATCACAAGCATAGAAAACATTCCCTAGACTTTTCAAGAACCTCAAAAATCACCAAAGACTTAAGCAAAACTCCCCAAGCCCCCACACAAGCTTAAATGATAACCTTTGGTCCCAACACACCTTAGATAGGATGGATCTAAGCTTAGATGGACTTCCCCAAGCTCAAGAAGACCTCCCTTTCTCCCCTTAGCTTCCGTCCAAAGCTAGCCCAAAGAACCTCCTCTTTAAACTTCTCCCAAGCTTCAAACTCTCTAGCTCCTTCAAGATCCAAGCTCCAAGAACTCTTTTCTCTCTTCTTCTCTCTTCCTTAGCTCACACCAACTCAAGCTTTCTCTTTCACCACAAATGGCGTAACAAGAGGAGCGGGAGAAGAAGAAGAAGCCAAAAAGGAAATTTCTTCCTTCTTTTTAGAAAAATCCCACAACTTTCTATTCGATTTATGACACCCCTGGAAAAAATCTAAATTAATTATTTCAACCCCAATAATTAATTTCTCGAGACTTGTCTAAGGTTCATAAACTCGAAAGAATTCTGAATTAATTAAATTAATTAATTTTCCCGAACACGGGCGTTACATTTACTGTCAAAATAATATTTTTCTTCTCAATATAGCATTCAACCATTAATTTTATTTACATCATAATATTTCAAATAAAAGTTTTGAAAATTATAGTAAAATCTCAAATGAAAAAAATCAACTGAAACTAATATCTCTATATATAAATTAATAAAATATCAATTTCTCAACATTATTAATTGGGTATAGAAGTTTTATTGTATACATCAAATATATATATTTACTTTTAATAAATTTGAATTTGAATTTGAATTTAGAACATATTACATCTTTGAAAATTAAGAAAAACTGAGTTTGTTTAATTTTGATGGATTAGTATTTAGGATTTAAAGTTTGTTATTTTGAGTTTATAGTTTAGTGTTTGGAGTATAAAATTTAGTTTTGTGGTTTATGGTTGAACATTTAAGGTTTAATATTATGAATTTAGGACATAGATTTAACTCTTTTTAGGACACTCTAGACTTTTTGGTCATCTATTTAGAAAAATCAAGAATATTTTCTAATTTTGTGATAAAAGTTTTTACTATTTTCTAGTACATACATTCAAAATTTTCAAATGTGAGATGAAGAAAAAAACATAGAAGTATAGAACTACTCAAATTCTCAATTA
Source organism: Cardamine occulta (assembly GCA_028015245.1). NCBI lineage: Eukaryota > Viridiplantae > Streptophyta > Magnoliopsida > Brassicales > Brassicaceae > Cardamine > Cardamine occulta. Next base: position 18,734,556 of record CM051370.1, on the reverse strand, counting down.
TATTATATTGCACTTAATTTGTATTTGACAATATGATCCCTATTATGAGATTGAATAACATGAGTATATTGGGCCTTGTGAAACCCAATAGGCATGAACAAATTCTCTATCATAAATCATATATTCAAATCTCTGATGAAGATGATGAATGTGGTTTTTGTTGTTTAGACTGATGATATTGGTTGATACTAGTTAATTATTGTATGGCATCAGGTTTATGATCCCTATTATGAGATTGAATAAACGATAAAATTGATATGATTGACGAATCATTACCTCTATTCGAGGTTAAGATCCTTTAAGCGTGCTTCAAAATTCTTCAATCCTAACTTCTATTACCAGAAATCTGTACCTCAAATAGATTTTCCCCAAATATAACCCTAATCGTGAATGAGACAAACAAGTTTAACTGAAATTGGGATTGAGACAAATAACAACCATAATTCTATCGAAATTAACCCCTAATTTGAACAATTTTAACCCTAACCCTATATCGCGAGAGGCTGAACGAAGAAGAATCCTAGATCGCCAGAGAGAGAAAACGATTAAGAACCCTAAATCACGAGAGAGAGAGAGAGAGAGAGAGAGAGAGAGAGAGAGAACGAATAAGAACCCTAAATTGCGAGAGAGAGAACGAACCCTAACCCTAAATCGAGAGAGAGAGAGAGAATGAAGAAGAACCCTAGATCAATTTAGAAATTATCCCAAATCGATTTTCCCCCAAAATAAAAACCCTAAGTCTGATTTGATTTGAAACGCAGTCGTATAATATTGGAAAAAAACGACATCAAATTTTAAAAACAACAAGTAGTTTAAAATGACAAAACGACGTCGTTTCGTCTTTTCCGTTAGTTTAGTAACAGACACGGACGGTGCCACGTCGACGATACACGTTGTGGCTATATAGCGATGCCATGTAAACATCACTAGTTTAAATTGCGCAGTTTTGAGGTCAGTGCTGTTCTTGCAAATTTTAGTAAGTTCGATGGGTTTTTTTGCAAAAAACCCTTTTATATTTATGAGAGACTTAAGGTAGAGACTCTGTGATGAGGGTGCTCTAACATCCTATTTCAAATCAAAACTTCAAGAAAAATTAAAATTCTTTTTGGTTCCATTCACTTTTCCAATTAAGACAAATCGCAGCAGATATCCACCATGGAGCTCATTTCTGGTGACTAGACGCCTCCGCGAATGCGTTTTAAGAACAAGGGTTTTATTACAACAATTACGATGTCAAGTCAGATGATGTTAATTCCAAAAAACAATTATCAAATGAATCCACCGAAGCAACTGTTGATTGTAAGAAAAAAAGATAAATGAGTCCAAAAGGTTCATAGGAAACTTCAACAATTGTCCCTCCAGACAAAATTCTGTTCAAAATACAAAAGAAACACCATACGACACATTAAGACATATCTAAATTCATCACACTCCTAGTTTTAGTCAGCATCCATTTCCTCAAGCGCAGTTTTAGCTGCAGTCTTTGCTTCTTCCAGAAGATCATCAGGGACCTACGTTGAATCCAATTTGTATGGTTTATGAATATTTCTTGAAGTCAGCCATCAATAAGCAAACCATGTATATGATTTTTACCTTCTGATGCTCTCGCTTTGATTCTTCGCAGATCCAACTCATCTCCAATTAATTGTGTTGAAGTAAGTTTTAAGAAAATCTAAAAAATAAAAGAAAAGAAATATTTTTAAAAGAAAAAAAAGAAACCAATAATTTGTTAATTTATCTAATCAAAAATTAAAATTAAAAAATAATTTTTAAAAAAATCTAAAAACGAAAATAAAACTAATTAAAATATAGAAATAATTTTAAAAAGAAAAAATGAAACCAATAATTTGTTAATTTATTTAATCAATAATTAAAATTAAGAAATAATTTTTAAAGGAAAAAATAAAACCGAGATTTTTTTATCTATCTAATCAATAATTAAAATCAAGAAATAATTTTAAAACAAATACAAAAACGAAAAAAAAACCTAAAACCCTATCTTAAGGAAGCAAAATTAAACAAGAATTTGTTAATTTATATAATCAAAGAAAAAAGAAACTAATAATTTTTTAATTTATCTAATCAATAATTAAAATTAAGAAAGAAGTTTAAAAAAATCTAAAAATGAAAATAAAGTAAATAATTTTAAAATAAAAAAAGAAACCAAGAATTTGTTAATTTATCTAATCAATAATTAAAATTAAGAAATAATTTTAAAAAAATTTAAAAACGAAAATAAACTAATTAAAATATAGAAGTAATTTTAAAAAATTTGTAAATTTATCTAATTAATAATTAAAATTAAGAAATTAGTTTAAAAGGAAAAAAAACCCAAAATTTTGTTAATTTATCTAATCTTATTATATAAACCTTGGTTGTAGAAAGAACAAAATTGATTTAGTATAATCTAATTTAATTTATTATTCTAATTGGTTAAGTATTAAATAAATTTTAGGAGATGATCTAATATGCAGAATGTTAGGAGTACTAAATGATATTCAAGACCGACTGTTAAACAGTTTTGTCGAGTTTATCAATAAGAGTTACATATAATTGACATAGGATAAAAAATTGGTTAGAAACTACATGATATTTTTGGTTTACGAAACGAATAAACAACACCTCTCTTGGATATGAAAATTGAAGGAAATGTTTTTTCTCCATAGAGGAAAAAAATGTGTAAATGATTTCTCCCAAATGAAGAAAACAAAAATTGTTATTTCATAAAGAAAATAAGTTCACAACGAGGCAAAAATACATTTTGAGAGAGTTACTCATGCGGAGCCAATTCTCATACACTTATCTAAATCTAGCTAGAGGAGGGAGCAAGTCGATGAGACTTCTGTTGGAGATTGAAAATTATGGTGGATAAGAATCCGACAATGGAAAAGAAAGAAAGTCGTGAAAACCAAACATCTTAAGTTATAAGGCCCGATATAAGAATAAACTGAGAACTGGTAACAAAAGGGTGGAGTTAGAAGATGTTGTCGGAAAACACCATGAGACAAGGAATAGTGAAAGATTCCAGCAAAGTGAAGCTGTGAGAGGGAAAAGATATTATGTTGGGAACCGAGAACTGAGATACGATCTCAACAAGAGGATATCAGATTGGAAAATTAAGAACTTGCGAGAACGTCTCACCTAGATATGAGTGAGAACACAATTGGATCTTTTTTTTACATCTCATACTAGGTCAGGACGTTAGGGTTGGTTCATGTCTCGAGTTTTTGGGTTTAGAGGCCTATGATCCCATTCGCTTTGGTTTTGTTCCATCTGCATTCGAGTCAGGTTTAGATACACGAAATATAAAAAAAATATTATAAATGAGTTAAATTTGAATAAAATTTGGTTAAATTTTCAAAAATATAACTTAGAACTTTCAAATATTTTTGCATTTTTCCTATGTTGGTCATTTTGATCTAAAAATAATTGATATTTTTTTGTTTACAATTATAGGGCATATAATTGAGTTATATCATGTTTATATATTATTAATGGTTTTGAATATATAGTTGTATTTCGAATATTTCAGGTATCCATTCAGTTCTCGATTTAGTTTGGATTTGTTTTTTCAGATAGAGATTTTTAGGATCCTTTTGGGTTTTTGTCGGGTCAGATTCGGTTTAGTTTTTTGGTTTATGATATTTTTCAAAATACGTATCTCACACGGTGACCAAAAAAACAAATGACAAGATGGATCAAACTAATGGATACGATATATATTTTTAATATGTTAATAATAAAATTATAATAAATAAATAAATAAATTTATTCATGTGATGTGTGTCATATTTTAACCCAAACAATCAACACCGCAAGTGCACGGTTGTGCGCGGTAATATAGTGTTGGGATCAAATTCACAGGGAATAGAGTGCACTATAGACTCCACAGATCTAAACAGAGCTAGAGTGAAGAATATAAATTGTCACAAAATCCGAATATAAATCCAAAAATAAAAATAGAAATAAAATCAATTAAAACAAATGGTGGGATCTGGGAAATCTAAGGGATTTAATAGTTAAAAGGACATATAACCGGATTAGTAGTTCAATGAAATAGATCTAGAACTCAGAACACTATAGACAAATAAACCACCTTTCGAAATGCGAATATTATCTTACTCATAAATCCGTTAGGACCCTATGCTAGCATTTATTCATAAGTCTGATAGAGTTCACTTGGTGATCCAACCTCGAATTTCGTCGGCTGATAACCTCCAAGCCTATAAACTATTGATTCAGGATAATCTAACCAATGATTAGATGTCTTAGAAAACCTAGAGATTATTTGCTAGATTCGTCAACCTAACAAAAGTATTAAAACCATAGAAATAGAGATCAAATATTCATAACCCTAATCTATAACAATATCCTATTTAACCATTTAAATCCCCTTGAATGGATCCTTTCTCCCAATAAAGAGATATACTTAGCCATGGAAAAGGACTGAGAAATCATGGTTGAAGAAAATACTGATTGCATAGAAAGAGATGAAAATCATGTGCAAAATCACAGTAAGACGGAAACCAAGGATGGTGCACAACCTCCTGAACCTTGGACTCTAAGTAAGCTTCTACATAAATCATAATAGAGTTGCTATTGTGCCTAAGATAAATATTAAGACTAACAATAGAAAGGTTTTATTCTGGTTTCCTTATTGACTTCTTTCTCTTCTCTTTCTTTCTTTTTTTTTCCAGAAAGGGAAGTTGGAACCAGTTCTAACCATACAATAAATGCACACATAGCCAACTCAAACTAATATAAATGAAGTACATATGATAGAAAGCTTACTCGAATATCCTTCGAACATTTGGTTGTACCGGCCTCCATACTCCGTATTTTTTGCACTTGGTTGCACATGCTCCTAACGCGTGAAATAGGACTGGGATTCGAATGAAAAGTGTGTAAGGGTGTGGAACCAAGATAAAAGTGAGCTTGGCCATCCGGAGCTCCAATGAAAAGGGTGAACTCCGGATGTTGTGATCCTTTATGCGATATCGAGCCCCTAAGTGAGGAGATTAGTTCAAGTTAAAGGTCCAAATAGATAGAGCCAACACTGGATCATCCAAATTTCCAAAGGTAATCCACTGATGGTGTTTCCAATCTTCCTGAACTAAGTGCAATCAATGTCAACATAAGATAAAAACCAAGATAAGCAAACCATAAACCGTAAAAAGAGTTTTACAACCAAAAGGGAGCATTGGCCTATCATCGAACTGGTTTTGTCATTCTTGTCTCAGGGCCTACCTGGATCGATCGATTATGCTGCTTTATTTATTTATTTTATATACATGATATATCGTGGTTTTTGCCAGTTTTTAAGCCATAATATATGTATATAATCGAGTCTTTTATGTGTCTTTCGAGTCTTTTACAAGTTTATTCATGTTTGGGGATCACTTGGACGTTTTGGAGTATTTATGGAGCATTGTAGCTGAGGAATCAAAGTTTGTATCTTTGAAGTTCAACTATGTTGGGCAACACGATTTCTGTGTTGACGAACACACATTTTGATTTTATTTCCCCACGTGGAGACAACAACTTAAGGAGATTTGCAACTTTACCCAGAAGTTTCATATATTTACAATATAACCCCAGCTCGTGTTTGAGGCCTATAATTAGGGTTTTTAGAATTTGTTTTATTTTTATCTTTCATCTTACGCTTTAGAGAGTTTTAAGAGAGCTTGGGGGCTGATCTTACCTTGCACTTTTGAGAAAAGATTTTGAACCCCTATTCTTATTTACTCTGTTCTTTTATGATATCTATATTCTTCATGTCTATGTTTTCCATTGATATGTCTGAGTAGATTTCTAATTACGTTTGGAGATTCTCATAAGGGATTTCATGGAATGATGTGTGATAACATTCCATTTTGGCATGATTTTACTATTGTTTTATTGCAACTTAGCATAGGTTTTAGGCATTACTCTTATCACTTATCGCATTTATTTGACATTTAGGATATTTAGTCTCTTTGCATTAGTTTGCATGCATTTTGCATACATGTGCTACTTTCAAGTACTTGGAGCTGCAAGGAGTCATCACTCGTGTAACCTCTCAGGCTATGAAGTGACGTGAGGATTTCTGCGAGGAGTCATAACTCGAGTGACATGGAGCTATAGAGTTGAAGACTGCAAAGGAAGCTCAAGTTACTCGAGGAGGCTACTCGGATGAAGACTTGAGGAGGCTACTCAACCAGACCACTCGACTACTGGGTCGAGTGGTGAGCGCCGCTTCGAGAAGATTCCGCAAAATATGGCGAATTCTCATTATCCCTAATTTTTATGTATAAATACCAAGGTTAATGATAACTCGGTACGAACGCGCGATCTGACAATTTTTATTCCGTGTCGTTTTAGCATAATTAGTTTTATCTCTCTTAGTTTTCTCTCTCTAGTTTATCTTTAGATTTCGATTCAGAATTTTGCAACTCTTAGTAATTTTAATAAGATAGAGTCTTGATCTACTGTTCCTTTTTTGAAATTTCTTTCTCATCAGATCATCCTTCATCTATGACAAGTCTTAGCTTTTCTGGGCTTTTGGCTTTGATGATGATCTCGATGAGTGAGTAGTCATTTTAGGGGTTTTCGGGGATGAATTAGGTAGTCTCACTCGATCGCCATGGGTTTTTGCTGATTTATGCTGATTTGGTTTAAAAATCCCTCTTGGGTTCTCGTTTTTAATGCTTGTACCTCTCTGATCAAAACGATCATGATTTTAGATGAATTCATGAGCAGCAAAAGTGCCTTGAACTATCAGATCTAGTTTTTCCAGGGATTAAGACACAATAGCGTGAGAGTTGGTGCATCAGATGTTGATTTATGTCACGACCCAACTACTCACTTGTTATGAGTCTTTCTTGGCTTTGATGGATCAATCCTTAATCACTTGTTGAGACCCTTCACCACGACAGTGGGTTAGATTGGAAGTGAGATCCATCATCAAGGAATTCACCCTGAATTTAGTAAATTAGCACCCATGGCGTGAGAGTGTAGATGATCTTATGAGTCTATCCCCAAAATCCCTTTGTCTTTTATTTGAACTAGTTGTCATTTTTAGATCTCTTGTTTACCGCTTTCATTTAGTAGTTTAGCACCACTCGGCCAAGTCCACTCGAGTTCTCCACTCAAGTGACCTACTCGAGTCACTTAGGATTTTGCAACTAGTCTTAGTTTTTGCATCTTTAGTTCATGATTTGTTAGAGTGTGACAGGCTAGTTTAAATTTCTGTATTTCAGGTTTTTAGAAAGAAAAACCCCTAAAATATATTGCTTGACTTGCTAGCTTAATCCACATGTTAAGTGCTACAGACATGCTCTAGATTAGGTTCGACATTTCACCCTTTATACTTTCAATCGATTGAATTCGACGAAAAACAACAAGTTTCAATGTGTTAATCAATTTAATAGGATTCAAATTTGTTAGTTTTGCACCTAGGGTATGTTTAAAGCTTGTTCTAGATTGATCACCTAGAAACTCGATATTAGGTTGTTAGATTGGCACGAGAGTGTGGTTTGAAACTAGATAAAACATAGAGTGAGCAAATTAGATAATTGCAAAGAGATTTGGATTAGATATTTTGTGAACAAATCAACTTGTGCTTAATGCTTGTTTAGACTTAAAGATTCGCAAAGAGATTTGGTTTTTTAGATTTTAATCATAGTAAATTCTCGCAGCGAGAGTTGGTTTATTTAATCATTGTGTTTGCGTTCTAGAACCTGATATTAATTCGATCCTTGAATAATTTATTTCCCACCATTACTTAATTTCCTGAGAAATTCCCTGAACCTAATGCTTTCCCCATCTGAATTTAAACCCGAATTTAATTATTTTTGCATTGTCTTTTTATTTAATTCATACTTGCTTAGCTAAACTTGAAACTAAATAATCTATCGTGAAGCCTTTGAGTCTCTGTGGATTCGACCCCTAAGTACTACCGTGATCTCTTAATTTGAGAGAGTAGCTTAAAGGGATAATTTGAGCATATCAATACACTAAATAGAGATTTTAATTAAAAGAGAAACAACGAACCTCTAAGTTCCCTTCCAGTAGCGCTTGTTTTAAGTCATGAGCCTGACTATACGAATGCCCAAGATTTTAGCGAAAACCTCCCGGGGTTTGAAATCATCTTCATCAGGATTTCTGATCAAACGGGCTTCCTTTTTACTTATCAAAAAGGAAGGGTTTTGAAACCTGAGTTCTTGTGATATGAATGGTTTTCGCAGTAAGTTGTTGGTCGTCCCTCCTACCCTCTGGCGGAATATACTTGGAAGCCAAAGGATGTTTCTCTTTTAAATATTTATGTTTATTAATTGCTTGCTTCTTGGTGTTTGGGCCGAGCCTCAGAAATTTTTCCAGCGGGAGTGAAGGATCGTCCAATCCCCAGTGGGATCGGTTGACCTCCGTGGAAATTTTTCTTGTTCATATTTGATTAGAAAGTCAGGTTCCGTAAGATGAATCTTATCCAAATCAAAGAATGAGACTCTCTTCCCCTGATCCGTGGAGTCGAGGATGCGAGCAAAACCGGTCGTCTCCACTCTGCTGTAACCATATTCACTTTCAGCTTGAACTAGTGCAACTTCAATAGGATCCTCAGAATGCATTTCATGCATCATTTCTTGGGTAATATCATCCAGTGTGTCAACCTAGAAGGTTTGATCTTAATTGACAGGCCTTTTTGTCATTTTATCTAAATCGAACCTCATGACAAGGTCACTGAGATGAAGGTTGATTATTCCTTTATGTACGCTGATGATCGCTCCTGGAGTGGCAAGAAATGGCCTTCCCAAGATAATTGGATCGTGAGGTTCCATTTACAGTTTAAGAACAATGAAATCCATCAGGATTACACATTCACCAATCCGAACAGGCACGTTTCCAAAAGTCCTTCTGGACGGCAAATTGAACAATTCGCTAGTATCAATGAGATCTTGCATGGTTTGAAGGTCGTCATGCCCAATTTCTGGGCTACAGATAACAGCATCAAACTCACACTTGCTCCCAGATCACATAAATAGCGGTGAAATCTTTTGCCTTCAATAGGGAAGTGTGAAGTTCCCCGGATCGCTATGTTTTTCGGGAACCTTATTGAGTAATATTGCACTAACCTCGTATGTAAGCACCATATTCCCTTTTTCCAACATTTGTTTGTTTGTGAGGATATCCTTCATATACTTTTTCAAGGTCTGGATCATCTTCACGGCATCCACGAAAGGGAATCTTAGTTGCAAATCACCAACAATGTTTTTCATCTTCTCATACTCTTTTTCCTGTATCTGCCTTTCTTGCGTGGATGGTATGGGAGTTTAGGCACATATGGGTCTGGAGGGATACAAGGTGTTTCCTCTTCGATATTCCTTTTCTCTTGTGCCTCCGGAAGTTGGACTTCCGATGATGTATCACGTAAAGGATCATGGGTTCGATCGATCCCTTCTCAGATCGGTCGTTCCTCATCTTTATCAATCTCATCAAGAATCCTTTCATCAGATTTATCAATCTCTATCCTAGATCTATCAATCTCAGCGGTTCACGGGTTCCCAACTATTTGTTTTCTGCTTCAGAGATTTATGGCTCGAACATACTCCTGGGCTTTGGCTTTTACTACAACGCTTGTCCGGGTGATTTGCTTCTCCAACAACTTAACTCGGGCATCTAAAATTTCATACTTTTGATTTACCTCATTGTATATCCAATTAACTTTCTCATTGATTTCTTTGTAGAACTTCTTATGCCCTTCCATGATCTGTTGGAATAGGGATCCAATCCTGCTCGGGAAGCAGCATTCCCGGATTGAGGGTTGAATCCCATTTTACCATAACCAGCATTATTCTGGTAATTCACTTGGTTTTGAGAACTCCGAGGTGGAAATAACTGATATGTTAGGAATTTGTCCCATATTAACTAGTCTTTTCCCATTGTTTTCGAGTCTTTTCTAATTCTTTTTGTGTCTTTTCAGGTATTTTGAGGCTCTGGAGCATGGATTGAAGATATTGGAAGACATTGGAGCAAAAGGAGCAATTTTGAGCCAAAAGACGATTTTCCGCCTGTGCGAGCACCTGCTCGGCACCTGCGAGCACTTGCTCGACCTATTTTACCTAGACACATTTTATTTATTTAATTTTTAGAATAAATAGAGGCCAGCCGCCTCAGACTTGTATCACGTTCTTTCTCAGACCTCAGTTTTTCGTTCTAGGTTATTTTTGGTTCTAAGACACCACCACTTTGTTCTTCTCCCTTTTGGATTTGGATTTGTATTACTCAGCTTTGGATCTCTATTTTCCTAATATCGATCATTCCACAACTCTGTTTGAGAATTTTTCCTGGACCTTATTCTTTTTAATAAATCATGAATTCATCTTATTGCCTTGTTGTGTTTGATTTTGCTATGTGTGAGTAGATCCCTAGCTAGGTTAAGGTTTTCAATGGTGATTTAGGTTGTTAATGGCTGAGCACAAATAGGATTGGAATTTATATGTCTTCGCCAATAGGGGTTCTTAATGCTTAGATTAGCTTGACAACCTAGTCTATGATTTCAAGTTAAACTTATTCACGAGAGTGCTCTAGGTCGCTAGATGAATCATTGGCGAGCAATTTGTGCGTAGCCAACAAGAGTTGATTGCTGCGATTGATTGTGAACATATTGAACCCGATTGTTAATGCTTATCGTCTTCGCTAGGTCCAGACGAGGGTTTCGGTATCTAGGTTGTTAGATAAAGTTGTCGATACATCACGAGAGTGGGGCGACATTTATTTATGTTTGAGTTCTAGACTGGTAGTTAGTTAGCCCTGAATAGTTGCTCAGCCTTGTTTCTGAATCACCGGCGAAACGCCTTAACCTAGTGCTTTTTATTAATTGATTTTACACCGATTTATTTATTTGTTTGCTGTTCCGAAAATTATACAAAACCCATATTTTCTTAGCTTTAAATTAAAATCTATAATTTCATAGTGTAACCTTGGTCTCTGTGGATTCGATACCCTATATACTACTGCGTGTGTCTGTGCACTTGCACAAAATATTTTGGGTTAAAACTCGACATATCAAGTTTTTGGCGCCGTTGCCGGGGACCAATTGCGTTACCTTTGATTTTTGATTGTATTTTCAGTCTAAGAAACTACTAATTCTTTTCCCTTTTTTCTTTTTCTTTTTCTTATGTTTCAGGTGCATGACCAGTAGAAGAACAAGAAGAAATTGCACCGAGACATTACTAAATCTTTCAAACGACGAGCTAGCTAGGCTAGAGAGGGAGAACCGACAGCTAAGACCTACTACCGCCAACATGGGCGAACAAGAAAATGGAATGGCTGCTCAGTTGCAGATGCTTCGGGATGAGATGGAACAGATGCGGAGAGATAGACAAGAAGCTCAGCAACAACAGCCTGGTATTGGAGACTCGGATAATCTACACGCCTACTACCAGAACCGAGCTGCCATTGTGCCTCCAGCAATTCAGAGGCAAGACTTTGAAATCAAACCTCAATTGATTTCATTGGTGAAGCAACACCTCTTTCATGGACTCCCAGTTGAGATTCCGATGGATCATATTGAAAATTTTGAGGAAATTTGCAGCACCACGGGTTCTAATGGAGTGTCTAATGAGTTTCTAAAGTGCAAACTATTCCCCTTTTCGCTTGCAGACAAAGCTTCATGGTGGTTAAAATCACTGCCATCAGGTTCATTGAAGACATGGGCTCTGAGTCTATGCGCTGGATCCATGAGCCTTTGGTATCTGAGGCGCAACTGCACAAGAAAGCATAAGGTCAGATACATTCATTGATCCCTAAACATGTTAGCACCATTTGTGAGTCTAAAACTATTTTAGAACCAATTAAAAAGTCAATGATCACTTGAAACTTAGAAAGTTCAAATCAAATAAAAGATAAAACCATAAGTCTAAAACAGAGATATGAAAACAAAGAAAAAGTCAATCAAATCAAAGCCTAAATGTCTGAAACTCTAAAAATCCACATCTTCCTCAAAGTCATCATCATCATCATCATCATCATCATCATCATCATCATCATCATCAACATCATCATCATACTCATCCTCTTCCACAAACGCTTCATTTTCTCATCTCCTCCTCCGAAATCTTCTTCGATTTCATTCTCATCAACCTCATCAATCAATGTCATTGGACTTGGAGTGTAGCTCTTGGTTGTATTCTTCTTCCCTCTCAGCTCTACTTGATGACCGTGTTGATCTTTTGTTTGCTCTAGTAAGGCTCACTAGCTCCAGATGATGTGCTTACCATATCCCATGTTAAATCACCATCTTAACAAAAATATATCATCATATTCACAATTGTCAATATCTTGTAGGATGATGGGATCAATTGAGTGTTTTCTATTGTAACGGCGTTTTAAAGAGCGATTGTACTTAACAAACACAATGTCATTCAACCGGTCTTGAGCCAATCGATTCCTTTTCCTGGTATGGAGATGTTGAAACACACTCCAATTTATCTCACAACCAGTCGCACTACATGTGTGACTAAGAACCTTATTGCAAAGTCTCTAAGTATTGGTGTAGATCCTCCATAAGAAGACCACCAGTCAGCTGGTGATTTCATTGTCCTTTGTCTGATTTCCAAGGGAGACCCAAAGAGTCATGAATCATTCTTAAACTAATCCAACTCTGCATATATCTTTTCTTGAATTGTAATCTAAGGAACCAATCTTTCAAAGTTATTGTATAAACATGTCATAACCTCTTCACAATTCACATCTGCCCTTTCTTTATACTGAAATTCTGGATTCAAAATATAAAAAAGACCAGCAACATGCAAAAGATGATGGAGTTGACAATTCAATCGCTCATCAATGATTTCAAATGCACGTTTGTAACTCTTTTCAATATTGTTGAAGGTCTTAGCCATGGCCTCTTTATCCCTATCCATTGCTACATAGATGTACCCTATATCTGGTTTTTTCTTTCCATCAACCATCCTAAGCACCTTAACTAAAGGTCTAATCAACTTGAGTGCATATAACATGCTATTCCAGAAGCTTTTTTTGCATAATGATATGTCTCACTTTCCTTGATCCTTGTTCCTTTGGCCACTTGGAATCGTCCCACTCTTGAGAAGTTACAAAACACCTTTAAGTTTTTCTTCTGCTTGTAATGCTGCGCAAGTTTGATAAATGATATAGCAAACCTTGTAACTGCCGATCTATGTATGTTTCATTGGTTTATTAATTTCCTCATAATATTCACAAGAGAAGTATGTATGTAGATGTAGCCATTCGTGTAGATGCAGTTCCTCATTGCAGCCTTCACCGAAGGAATTTGGCATATATCCTCCAACATGAGATCTATGCAGTGAGATGCACAAGGAACCCAATACAGATTTGGTATTTTGTCCAACAAAACACCATCAGAATTAGATTCAGCCACAATCTGAAAAAATCAGACCTCATAAAGCTTATGATAAAAACCTATCAGCTTTCTCAGAGTTTGAAGCATTGTCGGTTACCACTTGGACAACATTAGATTCTCTAACTTCTTTAACCATACAATCAAGCTCATTTAACAGCAAATTAATTTTTTCACAGCTACTGAAACATCAAATGATTTGATGAAAATGGATCCCTTTGGCGAATTGGCAAGAAAATTAATAATGTCCTTTTGCACAAGTGAATCACTCCATCAGTCAGACATGATTGAACATCTTGTAGGTTCTCATTCTGTCTTTGTGCTCCACCAACTGATTATCTGTTTCTTTTACTTCTTTCTTCAACAAGGGAACTCATAGTTCATACATAGTTGGTGGCTAAAATCCTCAACCATATTGACTAACTAACTCAAATGCCTCTTTAAAACTGTCATAATTGACTACCTTAAAAGGAAGCCCTGCATCATAGAACCACCTTGCAATAGCACTACATGCTTTGTCCCTAAGTTCCTTATCACATACACCAAAAATATATTTTATGTCCTTTCTTCCTTTCAAGACATCAGAAGGAGTTGGAGGAACAAACATGTCCATTGCTCGTTCGTTTCTTCAAATACGCCTAAGTCCTTATCACATACACCAAAAATATCTTTTATGTCCTTTCTTCCTTTCAAGATATCAGAAGGAATTGGAGGAACAAACATATGTCCATTGCTCTTTTGTTTCTTCAAATACGCCTGAATAGTCTAGCCTTGATGTCCATAGCCTCTAGGCTGAAGTTCAACCTCTTCCTCATAATCATAATCATCGTATTGAGTGGCTGGTGGTGGCATCATTTGAGTAGTGGATTTAACTTCAGCCTTCTAAGCATGAAACTTATGACTTCTGTCTTCATATGATCTTAACTTCTAGGACGTAAAGTAGCATGTCTATAACCTCCAGCCAGATGGTTTTTTGCATGTTGAACTCCACCATTTGTGATTTTATCACAAAATTTACATATTTCCTTGCTAGATCAAGGTCCTTAGGAACTTCATCAGACATTATGACTGATGAGTTGATGATGAAGAAAGAGTAGAGAAAATAGATAGTATAGACTAGAGACAGAGAATATAAGAGAGATCAACATGAAAAGAAGAAAAGTGTTTAATGTCAGATGAGAAGACAAAGAGGCTTAAGACAAAGAGTTTTTAGGTTTTAAAAATGGGAGAAAAGCTAGAATAATCTTACTTAGTATTTTAATTGCTAGTTTAACTTTGAAAAAATTAAGGTTAAATAAGTTATTTTGATCTCATAAATACCCTTGAAATCATGTGTTAGAAAAAACCTAATTACAAGAGTGGCATTATGAATTAATGCCACATCAGATTTATTTTCGGGAAAATGCCTCATATTTATGATATTGCCACCGCTCACTGAAAAAATTATGAATTAACTATGCGGTTATATGTTATGGTAGTTTGTTTAAATGACAGATTTTAATTTGTTTTGCAGATTTTTGTTTTTCGGCAGAGTTACATATGTTAGTGGTGGTGGAGTTTTGAATTCATGGCAAAGTTCTTTTTCTCACTGCAGATTTGTAAACTCATAGTAGATTTTAAAATTCATGGCAGTAGATTTTTATTTTTATTTACCATAGAAAAGTTTCTACGGTAGATTTTATTTTTGCCACAGAATTTAAATGGCAGAGATTTATTTTCCAGCAGATTTTATTTTTAGTTGTAGCAGAGTCACGTTTCATTTAGTAGTGGCCGTAGATTTTATTAACAAAAATTAATTGCTAGATTAACCATTTAGTTACTGCAGATTTGAATCCAGTAACAGTAGATTTATGAAATTCCAAAAAATATACATTAGTTATGGTAGATTTTTCTAACTAGATTAACATTTTCAGTGGCCGTAGACTTGCTATGGCAGATTTGGGGTAAACATGTTACCACAAATTTTTAACAGCAGACTTGTTATAATGAGGTCGAAATTTTTTCTTAATTTTTCCTTAATTAATGATGAAATTAAGAGAAAATATTTCCAAATAATGCTAACTTTCATCACAAATTTTTTAGGGTATTTAGTTAGCCTCTTTCCTCTTCTTCCATAATCATTCATTCAGTTTTACCTTCATTCTCAAGAATATGAATTTTCATCTTATCCTTTCTCTATTTACTTAGATATACATTCTATCTAAGCCTCTTATTGATTCTCCATAATAAAATGGAGCAACTCATCCTTGTTTCTGGGAATGGATCTTTGAAAATAATAGATGGTTATTTGTTGTTGTGAAGGATTATCGGTGGCTTTGGTCACTTGGCGGTGTAGCAGCGAGACAATTCCGGCGGTGAAGCAGCGACACGGCGGTCCGGTGATCGGAAAAACTACAGCGCCGGTGAATTCAAAATATGGCGGTTTCTTAGTTTTAGGGTTTTTTTCCCTGATGGAAAAAGGATAGTTATGAGAGATGGTTTATTTTTTTCCTTACGAGGCAAAAATGATTTAGTTCAATTATTTAATTTTTTCAAATTATTTTATAAATTATTAATTAATTTAATTGTAAATGACATTATTGTGAATATGAATATTCAATTTGGTTTTATTGTCTTTTGACAAAATATTAAGCTTATACTAGTAAGGTCATTTTTAGGAGGTTAGTCTAGCAATTAACATCAAAAGTAGAGTTATTATGGTGTAATTTCAGTTTAAAAATGGTAGCAGCTCTAAATTAACGTGAAATTAAGTTTTGAAAACATAAAAAGTAAGTAAATATTAAGGTTTGATCATAATTACCTTAAAACTTAAATGAAAAAGATGATGCAGATAAAGTTTTGGAAAATTTACCTCTTTATTTCAGAGGCTCTGAACGACGTGAGCCCTGCTTCATACCAAGGTGTTTCGAAGCGAAAGCCTTTGTCACAGATCCTAGCCTCTTATATACTAGGCGATGACCCCTTAACCTTACCTCTTCTTGATTCTAGGCGTCGCCCATGTGCGCCTTATAAAACATAGAGGAAGACAAAGAAAATCAGGTTTGCAAATGAAAAAAAATACATGAAATCACTCTAACAAGTCTATGGTACTTACCAGAAGCCATGGAAAAGGTTGTGTGGTTGTTGAGATCACAAGCTGTAAGCTTTTCGGTTTACTAGTTTTAATAATATCAAGAAAAATTTTCCACAAGAAAGTAAGGTTTCGAGAAAATCCAAATAAATGGAGAACAAAGCAATTTACCTGTAAAGAATCATAAGAAATCGTAGTGTGTTGATTCTGGTTCTAGGCGGAGCTGTTGTGAGGAATAAAGAAATTACATAAGGATTTCAGAGGCTCTGAGCGACATGAGCCCCGCTTCATACCAAGGTGTTTCGAATCGAAAGCCTTTGTGACAGATCCTAGCCTCTTATAAACTACGTGATGACCCCTTAGCCTTACCTCGTCTTGATTCTAGCCTTCTGATATGTTCCATTTTTGACACATTCTAACCATGATTTTTAGAGTATTTTATTTATTTACATTGCCTTTTAGATTCTATTAGTCCTCTATCGAGTCTTTACAAGTTTAAGGTTTTTTTTGGGATGAAAACTCGTATTTGAAGATGAATGATCTGAAACTTCAGAATATTGCCATCGGAAGAAAGACTTCCCATGAACCGATTTTGATGACTTTTAAACACATGCATGAAACGGGAGTTAGTTTGAAGTCAATCCAATGGTGCGATCAAAAGTTATGCCAATTTTCGTAAAGGCAGTCCAGTCTGACGAGCAGATGAAGCAGGTGCAGACTTCAGATCATATTGATCGTTCCACCACCAGATCGATCGATCCATTACATGAAGAATTTTCATGAGATACCAGATTGACCGTGCCACATCCAGATCAACCGATCCAGTGTAGATTGACCATTCCAGCTCTAGATCGACCATTCCAGCTTCAGATCGACCATTCTAAACTTAACCGACAAAAACACAGAAAAAAAGAAATTTTGACCCAAAACGTGTTTTAACCTATTTATTCAGTTTTCAGCCATTGTTTAGGCAACACTTCTTTTTCTATTCATACCTATTGCTTTGGGAGATAAATCTCTTACTCTACATCTCTGAGAAGATTTCTGAACCCCTTTAGATTTCTTATTTTATGATTATGAAATCTTATTTATCTCTATGTGTTCTCTCTGCTTCCATGTCTGAGTACATCAATAGTTAGGTTTAGGGTTTTTCAAGGGAATTGATGAATTATTGAATTAGGCATAAATAGGGAATTAATCTTATTATATCTTCATCTATTGTTGTTATCATTGCTTAGGCTAAATTGATCACTTAGTCTCTGATTCAAGGTTTAATCTATTCATTAAAAGTGTTATAGATTGCTTTAAAATAACATAGATGAAGGAATTGTCCTTAGCCAATGAAAGTTGACGCTAAGGCGATCAGTGAACAAATTGAACCCTCGCACTAATGCTTGTCTAGAACTTTTAATTCAAACAACAGTTTAGACACTTAGTTTGCTAGATAAAGTAATTGATACCATGACAGTGGATTGGTTATACATTGATGTTTGAGTTAAGATTGTGCTTATATATTCACTAAATAATTGTCTGATTCATGATCTCTAAATTCCTGTGAATTTCCCTTGACCTAACGTTTTTTAATTCATAGTTTACACCATTTTAACTGCTTTCTTTAGTTTAAGTTACAACAAAAACCTTATCATTGTCTTTGCTTAAGTTCATTCTCAAATAATCGTAGTGTGACACTTGGTCCTTGTGGATTCGATCCCTAGATTTCTACAACATTTGATGTGCACTTGCAGTAGTTTATATAGGGTTAAAACTTTTTGTATCAAGTTTTTGTCGCCGTTGCCCGGAAGCAATTGTGTTACCTTCGAATCTAAGACTGAAGCTTAGTCTAAGATGTATTTTCTAATTTTATTTTTAACCTTTTTTCTTTCATTTTCTTCTGATTATGGCGATGGATTACAATCATTGGTCACAAGAAGCAGATGTCACATTTGAAGAATGCTTTCAAGTCTCCACTGGATAATCTCCTACATGTTTCCTAGTCAGAGTTAACTAATCCCACCAACTACGAGCATAACCGGTGAACTCGGTAGGTACAACTTTTACTTTGCTCTCTTCAGTATAATCATGGCAATTGAATGCAATTTCCATCTTCTTTTCCCATTCAAGATACTCCTCAGGATCACTGGTAACTTGGAAAGGAGGGATACGAACTTTCACTCCAGCCAGATTATCTCTAGGAACCACTCGCTCTTCTCTAGCTTCTCTTCTTCTTCGGTGACTACTTGACATAGAAGATTGACTGTAGTAATCTAAGTGATTGCTAGCTTCGGCTTGAATTTTTTTATCACGTTCCTTCCGTGCTCTTCTTAAATTTTCCTGATCAAGTCTATAGGCTTTGAATTGTGCAGCAATTAGTCTGCCCATATCATCCGTGAAAGCTTCATACATTTGCTTCTGATTAACGCTGTTGCTACCCCCTTCTTCTTCCTCAACTGGTGGTGTTACCATCCTGAAAATCAACACAAGAGACTCCCAGTAAATTATTCTTGGAAAAAAAATCGCAATCAACAGAGCAAATAAGAAAATAACTCTTCAACTGCCGAGAAAACCTAATGGTGACCGTTCGACGAAATCGACTCAGGAAAAATATCAAAACAGATTCAAAAATTCCAGTTTTAATTTTAACAAAAACTAGACTACATCTAGGTTCGAACACAACAGATGTCAAGATTTTAGGAATTATATTCGATTTTAAACAATTCTAGCAACCTAGTGATTGAATCAAACATAAAACAGTTTTTTCGCAAAAACATTTTGATGATCAATGAAAAGTCACAAATGAAACGTTTTTGATTCAGATCGACACAACCTGACACGAAGCGGCTCTGATACCACCTGATAGACTCTTGATCGTGATGAATGAGTCAGCCCCTTGATGCCCTTCGTGTGGTTGATATAAAGCTTGCGGAATAATGGTGAGACTCGATGAAATGATGGTTCGATGGATTGAGGTGAAACTTCCAAAGGATTGCGGAAGATCCTTGGACTTTCGAAGTTCGGATTCGCTGAGGATATGACGCACCAACAGCAAAAACGAATTGGGAGTTGTGATATTACACACACAAGACTCGGATCAAACAAGTTAAAAAAAGAGTTTTAGAATAAAAATGTTTAATGAAAATCTCCAATGAGTTCAGATCCGAAATACGAAGGGAGGAGAAGAGAAGGAGCAATAAAATCTTGTGGAGTTACCTCGGAACTCGCACAAGACCATGTAGAATTAAAGAGATAGTTTAAATTCAAAATAGATAGAAAAATTACAAAGGAAAATAAGATAGAATGGGCCGAGTGATAACAATGGGCTGGGGTAAAGTTTGTGGCCTTAGCTCATTAAAAACCTCCCTTAGAAAACCCAATGGGAAAAACCAAGGAGAGGGAAAAAGAATACAAGTCCACATACCTCCATTGTCATCGCTTAGATGGCTTGAATCACAACCAATGTGGCTGGACAAGCATCACATCTAAGACTGGCCTGAATGGTAAGTAGACAATTGTTGATGATTTGATTGAACTCTTTGGCTCTAATCCTTTTCATGGGACCAACGGGAACAATTAGTGCTGCATCCTCTTCAGCTCCAAGCTCCTCGGGTTCAAGCTGCGGTTTAGTTCCATTCTCCAAGCTTTCCATGCTCACATCATGCTCCAAGCTCTCCATGCTCACATCAGGAAAGAAAAAAAAAAAAGAAAGGAAAGGAAAAGAAGAAGAACAAGGGAAACAGGTCAAAGTGACCCAAGGGATTGCACGTAAACCCGAGCCTCCTTTGTGACCCCATGGAAATTTTCCCCTAAGCAAGCGACCTCGTCAAAGTGAACCAAGGGATTGCACGTAAACTTGCGCCTTTTTGTTACCTCATGGAAACTGGCCGAACAGAGCAAGCAGCCAGTGAAACAAAAAAAATGATACCCTCGAAAAATAGGGAAAGAATTGGTTGTTTGGCGCCCCTTGGTAAGAAGAAGTTGGCGCCCCTTGAATCGATTTTCGTTTGCTAAGACCACCGTACTTTTCATTCCATTAATTTATGTAAAGAGATGACAATGGGAATTCCGAAAGTACCTTTGGATATTGAGCTATTGATGTGTCGAGTTTTAACCCAAAATATTTTCTGCAAGTGCACAGACACACGCACTAGTATATGGGGTATCGAATCCACAGAGACCAAGGTTACACTATGAAATTATAGATTTTAATTTAAAGCTAAGACAATATGGGTTTTGTGTAATTTTCGGAACAGCAACAAATAAAATAAAATCGGTGTAAAATTAATTAATAAAAGCACTAGGTTAAGGCGTTTTGCCGGTGATTCCGAGACAAGGCTGAGCAACTATTCAGGGCTAACTAACTACCGGTCTAGAACTCAAACATAAATAAATGTCGCCCCACTCTCGTGATGTATCGACACCTTTATCTAACAAACAAAAAACCGAAACTCTCGTCTGGACCTAGCGAAGACGATAAGCATTAACAAACGGGTTTAATATGTTCACAATCAATCGCAGCAATAAACTCTCGTTGGCTACGCACCAATTGCTCACCAATGATTTATCTAGCAAACCTAGAGCACTCTCATGAATAAGTTTAACCTAAAATCATAGACTAAATGGCCAGTTTAATCTAAGCATTATGAACCTGTATTGGCGAAGACAATATAAATTCCAATCCTATTTGTGCTCAGCCATTAAACCCTAAATCACCATTGAAAACCTTAACCTAGTTAGGGATCTACTCACACATAGAAAAATCAAACACAACAAAGCAAGGAGATGAATTCATGATTTATTAAAGAGAATAAGGTTCAGGAAAACTTCTCAAACAGAGTTGTGGATTGATCGATAGTAGGAGAATAGAGATCCAAAGCTGAGTAATACAAATCCAAATCGAAAAAGGAACAAAGTGGTGGTGTCTTAGAACCAAAATATCCTAGAACGAAAAACTGAGGTCTGAGAAAGAACGTGATAGAACGTGATCAAGTCTGAGGCGGCTGGGCCTTTTATTCTTCTAAAAATTAATAAAAACGCGTCCCTAGGTAAAATAGGTCAAGCACCCCGGGCGAGCACCCTGGCGAGCACGCGAGCACCTGCTCGGGGTGAGAATCGTCTTTTTGCTCCAAATTGCTTCTTTTGCTCCAATGTGCTCAAATATCTTCAATACATGCTCCAGACCCTCAAAATACCTGAAAAGACACAAAAGAAACTAGAAAAGACTCGAAAACAAGATAAAAAGACTAGTTAAAATGGGACAAAATACAAATATATCAACTCCCCCGGACTTAGACCTTTGTTTGTCCTCAAACAAAACAAGATCAAGAACTGAGAAAAGGTTTGAAAATCACGGGAACTCACTTGCTTGTTGGAAAAATTTCAAACTTCATACCTTTTTCACTGGACCTTAGGATATGTACCGTAATTAGCCGTGGGGTTCATAACCTAACCTTAATAACTCACAACCCAACAGAAGTTTCGGAATCCCCACTGTCATCTCTTACATAGATTAATGAAAATAAAAGTACAGTGATCTTACCAGGGGAAATCGGTCCAAAAGGTGCCAACTTCTTCTAACCAAAGACCCTCTCCCATATAACTTTCCTCTCCCCTCTTTCCCTCTTTCCACGCCATCATCTTTTTGTTTATTCTTTACAGCCATCGGTTTTCATTTGCCGATGCTTCACCCTTTATTCACAGCCATCACTTTTCTGATGCTTCTTTTTTATTTTGTGGGACGAATCTCCATGAGGTCACAAAGGATACACGGGTCTACGCATCATCCCTTGGTTCACTTCGATTTTTAGTTTCCCTTACAACAAGCTTTCCATGAGGTCACAAAGGATACACGGGTCTACGCATGATCCCTTGGTTCACTTCGGCTTGTTGCTTTGAACTTCTCCTTTTTATTTCTTTTCTTTTCTTTTCTTTTTCTCGGTGTAATGAAGGGGAGCGAGAGAGGAATATCATACTTTGTGGAGAGTTGCGTGGTCTTGTTTGGCTCGAATAGGTCTTCCCTAATGAACATCAAACCCCTGAGAAAGAAATTGAAGATCAAGTTAGGGTTTAATAAAAATTAGAGATGACATTGGTTCAACCTATTTCCCGCTGAGCGTGAGCTTTGGGGAATATTCAATCCGCCCAATGCCTTTCCGATACAGAACTTTGGCCAAGCTGTGAGTCATACAAGTAATCCTTAGTCCAAAAATAAATCCAATAGATCAAATTCATAATTCCCCAACAAATTTGACTCAATAAAAATAAAAACTGACACTTAGCTGCAAGCAGCTGTACCTGATCCAGACCTAGACAAAGAAAAAGATACAAAAATAAGACTCAAAGACAAAGAAAAATAGTTAGTAGCAGACCTCTCCCCCAGACTTAAATCACACCGTCCCCGGTGTAAAAAAAAACTGAAGGATTGGCTGAAAAATGAAAAAGATAAAAATGGATAATACAATGGTAAAAGAAAGTGTGGATAGAATTCACCGCGTTGTAGCGGTGTGGGAGGCATCGCGTCCAGCTCTTCTCTTCACGCATGCAGAGCACCCCCAGTGAACACGTGCTCGCGGAACCTATCGGGTGCTCGCTGAAAATTCTTTTTTTTTTTTTTTTTTTTTTTTTTTTAAAGAATAAGAAAAAAAATTAGTAATAAAATGAAATTCAAAATTATGTACAGAATCTTACCAGTGGGTTGCCTCCCACCAAGCGCTTGTTTAACGTCATTAACTTGACGCATTCGCCGTTTAGGCATGAGAAGGTGGATCCGCTGGAGGATCAGGTGGGGCTGGCGGTTTTTGAGCTCCCCCAGACTTAAATTTAGCCTTCTCCTCTATGACAACATAGAAGCCATTTTGCTCGCCATCATAAATCGCTACATAGAATACACCCTTGTTGACTTTAGAGAGAGAGACCCTTTTTTGAGGTAAGTCAACAATTGCTCCTGCAGTAGCGAGGAACGGCCTTCCCAGGATCAATGGCATTTAAGCATTATTCCTCATCTCGACCACCTGAAAATCACAAAGCATTAAGCAATCATCAATGCTTACCTCGAGGTCTTTGACAAATCCTTGTGAAGTTGATGTTGCTCCATCTGCAAATTTGAGGGTCATGTCCGAGGGCTGTATGTTTTCAATTCCTAAGGACTTAGCAAGATCCTTTGACATTACGTTTACCGTAGAACCAGAATCACAAACAGAATCCTCAAAAGCAACTCCGAGTATGGAGCATGGAACTACAAACTTTCCGGGATCTCCGATCTTGGGGAGATGCCTTAGTTTACCGCTGGAGATGGCCCTGGAAAAGGAACCTTGGGAGAATAAATCCTCGTTGGAGGAGTATTTTCAAAAATCTGGTCGGAAGCACCTCGAGCAGGTGCTCCCGTGAAGATTTTGGGTGCTCGGTAGATTTGGTCTGAGATTCTGCTGGAGAAGTCTCAACATGTGTTTCTGAGTGTGAACCATGTCCCAGCATATATTCATCTGTGGCAAAAGATTTTCCTTGGGTCTTGTCTTCCGTAGCTTGCTCTTTACCCTTTCCAATGACTTTAGGGCTAGTTGGAGGTGCCAACGCTTTCCCACTTCTCAGCTCCACTGCGGTGAAGTTTTTCATGACTTCGCGTTGTAAGTCAATACTTAGGCACTGAACCTTCCAATCCAAAGTAGCAATCCGTTCGTTCATCTGCTGAGTATTCTTGATTTGTCCATCAAGGATCAGTTTCATCATGCGTTTAAGCTCATTCTCTTCGTCCCCAACGAAATTCACTTGAGCACTTGAGCCACTAGAACCACTTCCATTCCTGGGGCCATGCTCACCCCTTGCTGAGAGAACTACTTGCTGTCGTTTGACAGTTTCGGCGGTTTGGGCAACTTGCATGTCAAGCTTCTTCACGTGAGCGGTAACAGCTTCATACTTCGCATTCAGATCATTATACATGTGATCTACCTTGGCATTGATCTCTGTTGCGGCCTTTTGCTGATTGACTAAGAGTTGCTGCATAAGACTCTTCAGCTCATCCTGAGATGTAGGCGCGGAGACAGCTTGTGGTGGTGTAGCGAATTGGGCGTTTTGCTGTTGGTTTCCTCCTTGAAACTGATTCTGATTCTGATTAGGGACGAATGATTTTCCCTGTTGGTTGCTGGAGTAAAAATTTTGAAAACCCTGAGCTTGTGGCAACTGATTCATACCTCCTTGTTGTTGCGGATAAATCTGGTCTTGTGGGTTCTCGACGTTGGTGCTTCGGTAAGAAAGGTTCGGGTGGCTCCTATAATTTGAATTGAACCCACGGTTCTGCACATATTCTTGTCCACTCACATAACTGACCTCTTGCATACCAGCACAATCATCCTCTTCAAAATTTTGGGAGATTGGTGCACTCCCATTCTCATCCACAAAGCGAACCGATTTTTGGTTTCCCCTAAGGAGTATGTTTACCTTTGCTGTCAGCTCATCAATCTTTTGTGTCTCCATGCTGTTGACTTTCTTGGACCTATCATACTCAGGAGACTTGTTGTTTGAGCTCGACGCTAAGTTCTCAATCAGCTCAAAAGCGCCTTCCTTAGTCTTGGTCATAAAGTCGCCATTACTAGCTGCATTCAACGCATTTCGGTAATCCCACTCAACACCATCATAGAAAATACCCAGAATCTACTCATCCTTAAGCCCGTGGTGTGGACACTCTCTGCGATATTCCTTCAGTCTTTCCCAAGCTTCACAAAAAGCTTCCCCGGAATGCTGTTGGAATGAGGATATCTTGTTTCTCAAGGTCGCAGTCTTCGACTTAGTGTAAAAATTATCCAAGAATGCTGCTCTACATTCAGCCCATGTCTTCAACGAACCCGGTGGTAGTGACTTCAGCCACCGTGAAGCTTTGTCTGCAAGTGAAAACGGGAACAACTTGCACTTCAAAAACTCATTAGGCACTCCATTAGAGCCCGTGGTGCTGCAAATTTCCTCAAAATTTTCAAT
The DNA here is from genome assembly GCA_028015245.1 of Cardamine occulta. Lineage (NCBI taxonomy): Eukaryota > Viridiplantae > Streptophyta > Magnoliopsida > Brassicales > Brassicaceae > Cardamine > Cardamine occulta. The sequence continues at coordinate 18,709,150 of CM051370.1, read as the reverse complement.
ATGATCCATCGGAATCTCAGATGGGAGTCCATGAAAGAGGTGTTGCTTCACCAATGAAATCAATTGAGGTTTGATTTCAAAATCTTGCCTCTGAATAGTAGGAGGCACAATGGCAGCTCGGTTCTGGTAGTAGGCGTGTGGATTATCCGAGTCTCCAATACCCGGTTGTTGTTGCTGAGCTTCTTGTCTATCTCTCCGCATCTGTTCCATCTCATCCCGAAGCATCTGCAACTGAGCAGCCATTCCATTGTCTTGTTCAGCCATAATGACCGGAGCAGCTGTAGTGAGTCTTCGCTGTCGGTTCTCCCTTTCTAGCCTAGCTAGCTCTTCATTTGAAAAATTAACTAAGCTCTCGGTGCAATTTCTTCTTGTTCTTCTACTGGTCATGGACCTGAAGCATAAGAAAAAGAAAAAGAAAAAGGAAAAAAAATTAGTAGTTTCTTAGACTGAAAATAAAATCAAAAATCAAAAGTAACGCAATTGGTCCCCGGCAACGGTGCCAAAAACTTGATGTGTCGAGTTTTAACCCAAAATATTTTCTGCAAGTGCACAGACACACGCACTAGTATATGGGATATCGAATCCACAGAGACCAAGGTTACACTATGAAATTATAGATTTTAATTTAGAGCTAAGACAATATGGGTTTTGTGTAATTTTCAGAACAGCAACAAATAAAATAAAATCGGTGTAAAATTAATTAATAAAAGCACTAGGTTAAGGCGTTTCGCCGGTGATTCGGAGACAAGGCTGAGCAACTATTCAGGGCTAACTAACTACCGGTCTAGAACTCAAACATAAATAAATGTCGCCCCACTCTCGTGATGTATCGACACCTTTATCTAACAAACAAAAAACCAAAACTCTCGTCTGGACCTAGCGAAGACGATAAGCATTAACAAACGGGTTCAATATGTTCACAATCAATCGCAGCAATCAACTCTCGTTGGCTACGCACCAATTGCTCACCAATGATTTATCTAGCAAACCTAGAGCACTCTCATGAATAAGTTTAACCTAAAATCATAGACTAAATGGCCAGTTTAATCTAAGCATTATGAACCTGTATTGGCGAAGACAATATAAATTCCAATCCTATTTGTGCTCAGCCATTAAACCCTAAATCACCATTGAAAACCTTAACCTAGTTAGGGATCTACTCACACATAGCAAAATCAAACACAGCAAAGCAAGGAGATGAATTCATGATTTATTAAAGAGAATAAGGTTCAGGAAAACTTCTCAAACAGAGTTGTGGATTGATCGACAGTAGGAGAATAGAGATCCAAAGCTGAGTAATACAAATCCAAATCGAAAAAGGAACAAAGTGGTGGTGTCTTAGAACCAAAATATCCTAGAACGAAAAACTGAGGTCTGAGAAAGAACGTGATAGAACGTGATCAAGTCTGAGGCGGCTGGGCCTTTTATTCTTCTAAAAATTAATAAAAACGCGTCCCTAGGTAAAATAGGTCGAGCACCCTGGCGAGCACGCGAGCACCTGCTCGGGGTGAAAATCGTCTTTTTGCTCCAAATTGCTTCTTTTGCTCCAATGTGCTCAAATATCTTTAATACATGCTCCAGAGCCTCAAAATACCTGAAAAGACACAAAAGAAACTAGAAAAGACTCGAAAACAAGATAAAAAGACTAGTTAAAATGGGACAAAATACTAATATATCAGCTATTAAGGATTATTGATGCTTCTTATGGTTGACTAAGAAAAGTAAGTTCTAACGCCACAGCAAGGAAGAGTGCGAAGAAGATATCTCCAATGACAAGTGAGTTCCCGTGATTTTCAAAATCTATTTTCCATTCTTGGGGAGTTGATAACATCGTATTTTGACCCATTTTTACTATGGTTTTCATATTTTTATGTGAGATTGGTGTGATTTTTAGGCTAAATAAGCTATTATCAAGTATTGTTAGTGTCAAAGAGGTTTTACAGGTTTTATGAGAAAATGGACCAAAAGAGGAGCAAAACCCGTTTTAAGGCAGTTTCACAGAACCAGAAGTTTAGCAACAGTTGGAGACCTTCCCATGGACAAAATTTGGAGTTCTCCATATCTTTGGAAAACTGGAAGAGTGAAGATTTACCTGGGACAAGAACCAAATCAATCCATTCAGCCGTTTGGAAGATGCATCCCAAAGCGTGAAGACATGTCGACTGAAGCCAAAAGCTCCAAAGCCTCGTGACCGAAGCCTGCCCTCTTGAGCACCTCGGTCACACCTACCCGTGACCGAGGCCCGGCCCTCTGCGTTCACACTTACCAAAATTACGAGTTTAGCCTCCAAAACCCTTAAACCGACTTCTTGTACCCCAAGACCTATAAATAATCATCTAAACCTTAGGGTTTCGGGTGCCTTCATAGAGTGACTACACCACTCCTCAAGACTACCACCAGGAACCCTAGAGACGATGAAGAGGAGCTGCATAAGATTCTCTTGCTCGTAGAAGATCTTGAAGATCTACCATCTCTTTTCTCTACAATCTCTGAATACTTTGTAATCTCTAAACCTTTTTCTATATCTATGAATCACTTTCACCCTGCTTTGATGATTTCTTTAAGCATGCTTGAGTGATTTTATTGTTGGGTTTAGAGGGTTTAATCAAAGGGGGAATGTGATCTTTTTAGTTTAAGTGGCAAGTTTATTGTAGTTGCATCATCGTCTATATTGTTCTTTCGGTCTGATCTCTTTCTTAAGGCATATAGTAAGCGTCATGAACTAGCTATTGATCTTAGGCATCTATGTAATGATATCCGCTTGCTTAGTTTATTTGAACCTAGATTGGATGAGTATTGCGTCATATCAAGCACATACCACTTAGTTATGGAGTTTTATGGACTAGGATGGAACCTGATTTTAATGCTTTGACATATGTGTTGTTGCCTGTGAAAGTTGAGTCTCATGACATATAAATTTTAGCCGATTTTCTCTATGGTAATAGGTTGATCGAACTTTCGTATTTCATAGTCCGAGACTTAGGAATAAACATGCATTACATGAATTTATCTTGAATTATTTGATCACACAACCCCGGCGAACCCTTGAACACCCAACATCTTTCTTTTATTGTTTTAAATTGATTTCTTTGCATTATTTGTTGCATGACACAACAAAACCAACTTTTTTATTATTAAGTTCTAGCCTTACTTGTCCTCTTGATTTGCAAAATAACTTCTCTATCTGTGGGATCGATATACCTTAAGTACTACAATTGATTGATGTGCACTTGCAGCTTGTTGATTGTGTGTCCGAATGAAAACTTTGGAGAATAAATCCGCTCCACCATCAATCGCAAAATAATAAGTCATGCCCGAATTGGAAATAAACATTCTCTTTATACCTTCTTTCACATATTTTTACTTGAACCACCACCCCTTGGAAAACTTGATATTTTTGTTTCTCATCACTTGTTGAGTAACTAAACTGATTTGCAACATCTGCTTCATAAGCTTGTTTCTGCACTGTCCAAAGGATCACCGACATGAAACTTCAACTGAGAGACATGAAACACATAATTATGATGTTTCTTTAAGTCCTCTTTCAGAGGTTTGAATTTAAACTTCCACGATTTTGAGACCTTTCCCTTCTTTTGCCGATGTTGTAAACTGTGTTTGCTATAAAACATTATTTTAAACATTTGGCAAGCAACAAGATTGCTGTTGAGAACTGTTGGCTTCTCACAACTCCCAACTCCTTCCCAGACCTTGAAAACATGACTAAACTGTAGGCCATCAAAACCATATCCACAATATAACGGTGATCAATTTTTCTCCAAGATTGCATATGTTAAATCCTCAAAAACATAGCATGATTCATTGGGACCATAGGAATCCATCTCTGCCACCATTACATTGGCTTGAATCAACTCCACCACATGTTGTATCTCTGAGTCTGCATCAATGAGGGACTGACTCTTCTTCTTTGTCTGGCCAAACAAGTTAGTGGATTTGATACGAAATTCAGCTAGGAATTTGTACTTGAGCACCCAAAATTGGAAATTGTTTGGTTCTTCCACAGTAACTTCATTGTCTTTCCCAAATGAGGCAATATATCACACACTCCTTGGCAAAAAAGGTTCAACACACCCACAACATATAACAAACTAGCCTTCTGCTTCTTGTAAAACTTGACATCACCAAGCTTTGGAAGTCCATATTCTTCCTTTGTTGCTTTGTTCTAGTATTGTTCCCAAGTTGAATATGCGTAATTTTCATAGATGATCACAAGACCCTCATTCCCACAGAACGGTAACTCGGAACCAGTTTGTTGTTTCTAAAATATCCACATCTTCTTCATAGAATTCATGTTACGCCTAATCTTCTTTCTTCCCAAGAATTCATGTTACTCATTGCTAGGCATAATTCTCAAGGAATGCTTCTGTTTATATTTAAATTTCCAGTTCTTTTGATACTTCATTTGGTTCTTCTTACTACAAATGATTCGAAACAATTGATCAACTAGATCAACATTAGCAACTACTGATTTTTGAGGAAGCTCCTCCACAATGTTGACATCTAAAATGAATAATTGTTCCACTTTTGGATCAAACCAAATATAAACTCTAGGATCATGATGTAAATCATCCAAGGAAAACCATCCATGTGACTGCAAGCTATTGTTCTTAATGAACACATATTGCAATTCCTCTACCCTATGGCTTGGTTCCAAGAGAGAGATTGAAACCTCATGTTTGATTTCTTATGCTGAAGCAACCTAGTTTCCAGAATTCCATCTGTGGAATGATTGTTGGCTTGTTCTTGAATCAATTGACTCTGGTCAATCATTGAATCTGTTTCACATATCTCTATTTCTCATCTAATTGCAATCTGTGGTGGACTATTCTTCTCATTCAATAGCAACGTATCACTATTTGTTTCATCCTCAATTTCTACCAAATTTTTATCATGAGGAAGTTGATCTTCATCACTGTTTATCATAAGAATCCCCGATTTCTTGTGGTGCAAATGGCGATCTGGAGTTTCTGGTTCGTCGCAGAACATACAAAGCCCTTTAAAACATCTCTCTACAATCTCTTCCCATGAAATTATCTGATGGATCTTCTTCATGTGCAACCCATATGATTCCACGGTTTCATGAACCATATATTCTTCCAGCATCGCCTTGGCTTTCCTTTCTTCCATTAACTCCTAGAATCATCTTTGCTCTGATACCTTTGATGAAGAAAATTTCCAATTCAAATTCAAACTAACAAAACTCACTATTTATGAGTCAATCGAATAAATGTTCATAGAAAACAACTAAACGACTCGGCTATGCCAAGCTTAATTCAAGCTTGAATAATGGCGGATGTATCAATTACAGAGAAATGAGAGAAAAAAATCTAGCAAACTCAACAACTTTTAAGGAATTATCTGTAATTTCTTCTCCATCTTCCTTTAAATGTAACATTTCATTATTGAAGATCTTGACCATTGATTATTTCTTTTAGTTTGAGCCTTTCACGTGTCCTTCACTTCATAATCCTTCTTTCCTATATCATGACGTTGGTCGGAGTTGTTGTTATCAATCAAAAACACTCTTGAGTTTTTTCATCTGTATTGGAGGAGTTTCACTTCTCGTCTGGAACGATAAGATCCTAAGGAAGGAGAAAGAAGTTTAATTTTTGGGGTAGGCCTTAAGAATCAAAAGGTGGAGTTTATTGGGTCTGTTTGCTTCATTTTAGGTCTGTTTGGTCAAAGTAAGAAATTGAGCCAAGTTATAGCTAAGCCTATTTCGAATATGTGCAATTGGCGATGAATCATTACAAAAGTCGGTGTTACTTGTTATAAAAGGAAAAAAAACACAAAGATAAGAAACTAAACCTAGTCTAGGTTCAAGGTGCCGCACCTCCATAAGAGAAAAGAGACAGAGCCGTGTCTTTAGGTTCCAGGAGGTATTTCAATGGCGGTACAAAGAGGGGAAAGATGAACGAGAGAGAAATAATATGAGTGTTTAAGGTGGAGTTGTTTTCATCTTATTTATTATTTATCTTCATTGTTGTTATTCTTTGTTTGGTAAAATCATTGTTGTTATTCTCTAAGCTTTGTACCTGAAACACAAAGAAAACACCGGTTAGAGTGTTGTGTAAACCTTGATTGATAGTGGATGTTTGTGGGAGAAGGTTCCCACACGATATGTACCCTCGCGGAGGGGAACTCGTTCAATCTTCGTGTTATGCTTTATAATTAATAATTGATTCATGAATAGCTTTTTGGTTTGAGACAGAATCCGTGTCTCCGATTCACAACAACAACAATCACATAAAACAATGACAATCAACAAACATAGATAAAGCTCCACCAGAAATGAGGTAAGGCACACTCCCGTCCTAACCCCCAACTCAACCTGGATATGAAGCTTTAACAAACAAAGATGGGACATCTTCCGGCACTGACGATGACAAAAGAAAACGAAGACGAAACTCTTTTTCACAAGAGAGGAAAACAAGCAATAATTCGGCTCTAATTATCACAACCCTCTAGATTAGAAATTGGTATATGTGTTTGTAAATATTAATTCTTAAGGTAACTGTTAGTATCTTAGATATTTTTATTTGTACAATTGTGTGCATTTGAAGAAAACCACTCAAAATAAGATAGTGATGTGAGAGAAACAAAGACTCCATAAAAGAGGAAGCTGAACAACAAGTACCCAAAAGAACAATATTCCATGTAGGATTGGGAATATTGATTATTCTCCCTTCAATCTAAATGGTACTAACATCAATATATAAAAATTTTGAGAAAAAGATCCCTAGAGATTGAGGCTCTACCACAAGTGAATAACTGGGGGAGACAAGCTCCCATTCAAAGCCCAAAGTGAAGACAGTACAAAATTTGCATACAACAGTAAGAAGTCGCACAACAACAACAATGTCTGAAGACAAATACTGTGATGGTAGAGTTCCTCCCTATAAGACACATTTGAAATAAAGAAACACTCCATAAAAGAATAAACGTTTAGCAATGATCTCTTCTTGAAGGAAAAAATTGGAGGTACCAGAGTCTCTAAAAGAGGAGAAATCGGGACAATAACCCAATAAGACCAACAAAATGAGAGGTACACAGTCCTTGAAAATCCAACAACCTACCGAAGTAGAAGAAGGGGGTGAGAAGGACGCACCTGAATCAAGAGAACGACAAGAAAAGTGATATTCTAGAGGAAGAGATTGTAGGAGACAACGATGACGACCTGCAAAGATCGTCAAAGGAATGGAGACAAGGATCTGGATTTGAGAAACCTTGAAGACGAAACTTGGGAGATTAGCAGCATGAACATTGAAAGATCTGAAGGACCTGGTGGTTCCGGAGGATTGGGAGGGTTTGCTAAGGCTGCAACACTGGTGGCTGCCATTGAGGCTGGTAATCTAGAAATAAGTTTATTGTTGTTACAAAATTTCTACTTTTATTATATTATATTGATTATATATATATATATTTGTATAAATATAAAAACCTTATAACAATAAATTTTTCAATTTTATATTGCATACTATTCAACCTAGACCAATTTACATCATATAGCAAACACAAATAACAAAATGTATAAAACTTGATGTATCAAATATTTGAATTCATCATACATTTTTAAGAATAAAAGCATTACAAAAAATAAAACACAGTTTATTAAATTGTCAAATTTATAAATATTTGTGTGTCTGCGCGTGACGGTGAATCATTTAATATATATTATTATATTCAAAGGTTTTTGACTTTTTCTTTTATATATATACATGAATCGGTGGGAAAAAGAAAGAAAGAAATATATTCCTAAATCCTCGTACTACTACTACTTTAGTTTTTTTGTTCTAGGTAATGTTTTAAAAGAATTTTTAATGGTCAATGGCAATAGAATTACCTATTAAGGCTATTCAAAAAAGAAAAACTAATTTTATTTTAAAATTTGGGCACTTGCTATATTCCTCGGTCAACATTAATTGGGTTATCATATATGTTCTTTCCACATTTGTTATTAACCACTATGACACAAGTCTTTGAAACTGAACCAAATTAACCAAAATGTTTTGGATTACGAGGTCAAGATGAAATCGGTCAAACCATCAAGAATAAATTGATAACATCTGATCATTTTTTAATAAAAGTTTACTATGAAACAACTTTTTGAAAAATTATTACTATTTTTATATTTATATTGAACTCGACCAAGTTTACTATGTCCAATCGAATTTTGAAAGCACTAAAAATCTGAGAATATAAATTGATAAAAAAGATTAGTCTAAGAAATTTATAGTTTAAAATTGATTAAAATGCATAAAATATATAGTTCTCTAGTTTTCTGGGGTATTGTTTTTATTTACCGAACCAAATTCAAAACTTCTAAGAAAAACCAAATTAAAATTAAAACATCTTCAGGCATTGTTGGCACTTGGGTAACAAAATTTTGACCAGTTAAAATTGTTACCAAATAAAATTTTTATGAACTTTACTATATAAGAACAATATAACATCATCTTCCTCCTATGCAGCAACATACATCCCCTCTGTCTTCTTCTTTTCGTTGGCTAGCTTTCTCTCAAGAAAAAGGTTTCTCCATTAACAACTACATATATATATTAATCTTTTGATTATTCGTCTCACAAATTATCATTTTGACACCAAATCATTTTTATTTCAAAACATAGATTTTGTTTTTGATGTGATGATTCTTGACATCTCAGGGTTTCTCAAAAATGAGTGATTTTGATGGAAGTTTCATGGAAACAACATCGTTTTGGGCTCCACCCTCAAGTCCTAGCCCAAAAACGATATTGGCGATGCTGAACGAAACAGACAATGGTCTAAATCCGATCAATGAGATCTTCCCTCAAGCCAACTTATCAAGAGACCATAATGATCAACAAAGACCTGGTCTGGGCCAGAGATTGGCTTCAAGGATAGGATTTAATTCTCCAATCCTCGACACAGAAAACATCAGTCGTCCTTTTGCTACACTTTTCAGGAACTCGATTGTTCCTTCTCCGGTTGCTTTATTCTCTCCAGGATTCAGTCCATCAGCACTGTTACAATCTCCCATGTTCTCCAATTCTTCACAGGTAAATACAATGTCTTTTGTACATTAACAGGTTTTTGATATATAGTTATATTACAAACAGTTATTTGAATCTGTGATAGATATTTTTCATACCTAATCATTTGCGTGTACCAAATGTTTTTTCAATAAAAAATTTTAATGACTGATTTTCACTGTCGAGTACAAAATTTACATACGTATGATAAAACTATATTTTCTTTAATGATATCTTTAACTACTTTTCAACGTGGAATCCTTTCAAATGTTCATTTTCGATCCGGACTAATTTATTTTGTTATGGTTGAATGAAAGTTTTGTATTATTTCACATATAATAAGGTTTCGATTGTTTATTTTTTGGCTTATGTTTACCTGTATTATATATGCGTTTTATTACAAATAAACCTAGGTTTTTTAGAATTTTAAACATAGTGAAAAAATAAACGCATAAATTACGTTTAAAAGCATCGGATCTTAGGCCTCAGTCTTCTTTTGATAGAGAAATAAAATCTCAATCCTAAACCCTAACTACTATTCACTTTGGTTACTTGCTTTTCTAGATTATTCCTCCGCATCTTAGCCCTAATTACAGACTTCCACCAATGGTGGAAAGTTCCGATGAAGGCAATGCAGCGACGCTGATATTCAACAATGATATTCCTCATCAGCCACTAAACGTTGATCTGCCTTCACAAGAAGGTATTAGAATATAGTTGTTTTGCGTGTCAAGTTTAAATCTGTTCTCTATTTTCTCGAATCTTTAATAAGATTTGTTTTACATGTGAAACAGGCTTATGTGATACTGTTACGGAAGAAGCTGTTTATATCCCATCTCATGGTACTCAAGTCGAGCCATTTGAGGCTCCTTTAGTCAATTCTTTTGTATTCGAGGTCGTTGTCAAAGTAAACAATGATCTTACTCATCAGCCGCTGAACGTTGATGTGCCTCCTCGAGAAGGTACTAGAATAAAATTTCTTGCATCTCAAGTTAAAATCCATTCTTAATTTTTCCGAATCTATTATCACATTTTTTGTACATGTGAAACAGGATTCTATGAAATTCCAATGGAAGAGTCCGTTAATATCTCATCTCATGAATCTCATGTTGAGCCACTTGGTGCTTCTTTTGAATCTGATGTCAATAACGAAGTCAACGATCTTCCTCATCAGCCGATGAACATTGATCTGCCTCCTCAAGAAGGTATTAGAATAGAGATACTTGCGTCTCAAGTTTGAATTTGTTCTCTGTTTTTCTGAATCTTTTATCAGAATTTTCTTACATGTGAAACAGGCGTCAATAAAACTCCAACGGAAGAGTCTATTTATATTCCATCTCATGAATCTCATGTTGAGCCATTTGGGGCTCCTCTAGTCCCTTCCTTTGAATCTGACGAAGTGAATATCCTCTCCATAGAGGGGGAAAGCAAGAGCGAGGAGGACAGAGAGCAAGAAGATGAGGATCACGCAGTTAGTGCTGTTGAAGATTTAAATGTCGGATCTTCATCTTCAAAGAAAAGGTTCCAACAAATTTACCATCACAATCAAATATTACTAAACAACTTCTTAATCGATGTTGTTAATACAGAAAACGTCTCTTAACTAAATTAACCATTACATAAATTGTTGCAGGAAGTTTGAGGGATCAAACATGATTGGTGCAACAAGAACAAACAAGACACAAAGGGTCATAATTCAGATGGAATGCGAAGAAGACAATCCTGACGATGGTTTTCGCTGGAGAAAATACGGTCGGAAAGTTGTCAGAGGAAATCCTAATCCGAGGTTGTTTATATCACATGTTCTGTTTCTTTTTTTTTTCTAACCAATTCTTTTATCTATGGTGGTTTTGTTCAAAACTTGTTACCAAAACACTTGCTCACCTTAGATTAGTCTTGGATTATCCAGACACATACAATATACTAAATCAAAAACATATTGTTAATTAGTATTTTATTTTGTATATATGTTAATCGCAGGAGTTACTTCAAATGCACATACATTGGATGCAAAGTGAAGAAGCATGTAGAGAGAGGAGCTGACGATGCTAAGATATTGGTGATTACATACGATGGGATTCACGAGCATCATGCACCACCTTCACGCAGTATGGACATTACCCGTTCCAAGAATCGGTCTGATTCACCAATGTCTAAGAATCAGATTAATCGAACCGCCAGTCAGTTAAGTGGGCCTTTCTCTTCGTTGGGTCCACAAACTGATATGACAAATCTCTATATGACCGGACTCTCCATGCTGCCGAGTTTACCAGTTAACCACCAGAATTCAGGTTTTATGTACCGGAGTCAAGAACCAATGAATTGTGTGATACCGGACGGTACAAGGGTATACAATGGGATTGCAAATCAGCTATATGCTAATTTTGGTGTGAGACTTTAGACATGCTGTGATATACAATAGTATACAAGGTTAGGATTTAACCTGCGCTGTAACGCATAGCAAAACATTTTCTGTTTTGAATTGAGTGATATTTTATTTTTAAGTTTTTCCAATTTTGTTATGAATTTTACATTGTTATAATATATGGTGTTTTTTTATAGAATACAAATTCCAATTTTATATCAAATTTAAAAAACAATTATATCTTTATGGCCATCTTAGCATCTTTGTGAAAAAACAATCATATCAAATAAATTTAAAAAATAATTTTTATTTTCGTCCATAATTAATAAGAGAGAAAAAGTGAGTTTATTTTTTTGTGAAAAATAATAATTGTTTAAAATATTATTTACGAATTTTGATTTAATTATATTACTTTTGTGATTATTATTTTATCCTTAACGACATTATTTAAGAACATTAAATACTATATTATTTAAATAATCTAATTAAACAATTTCATATTTATTTATGAGATACTAAATAAAAATAAAAGATTTCAATTTAAAATATAAAGAATTACAATTTGAAATATGTATATATCAAATTTTTGTGCTATTTACTAGAGAATTGACTAAATAGAAAATTATTATAATTATTTATAAGATTTAAACAAAAATTAAAAAAAATGTTCAGTGGCATTTGCTGTAATATTCCACCTAAATGTAAAGTTATTTTGGTTTTAACATTGCTCAAATAATTATATAGAGATTTTATACGACAAAATAGTCTAATTCATATTCATATTTTTAGTTCAAAATTATAAAAAAAATTCTTATTTTGAGAAGATCTTTTAAAATTATAATATTACAAAAATGATAATATAAATATAAAATATTTCATCACTATCTACTGGTATTGAGAACAAAAAAAATCATAAAAGCTGAAAAGTCTAACAATTTAAACTACATCTGTATAACCAAATAAAATCTTAAAATCTATATATTATATATAGGGAAATTCTAAAAAATGGACCTTCTCACAGTTTTGAGATTTGATATCCAATTTGATATCATTTAAAAAAATATATATATATATATATATCATTATGGTCATCTTCTCATCTTTGTTTAATCTTATATTGATTAAATATTTTACTAATCACATCATCCACATGTACCACATATTTTAAAGTTTTATACTTTTTCATATTTTATAATTATAAATTTTAAAAAATAAACAAAGCTTACTCAGCATATGAAAACATAAGTATGTGCTACAAATCTCACATCGACTATAAAGACGAATCGTTGAAAAACATATTAAAAGTAAGTTCTTAACATTTATAGAAGCAGTAGGGACATACGGTTACATCTATCTCGTGTGATGCATAAATCAATAAATTTAACATTTCATAATTCAACCAAAATATTATAATTACAAATATTATACAAGAAACAATATTTTAACTCATATTCATATGTTTAGTTCAAATTTATAAATTTGTTCTCATAAAATCATTATAGAAGATCTTTTAAAAATAATAACTTAAACATTAAGTATTACATCATTTTATATTGGTATTAAGAACCCAAAAACAATTTCATAAAAGATGAAATATCAAACAATAAAAATTACATTCTTATAGCCAAATAAAATCTTACAACTATCTTAAATCGTTGTCTCGACATCTGTTGACCTCAGTTTCTGATTTAGGTCTCATCCCGAGCTAGGTCTAGAGACAGGGAAGTGATTGGATAACACATACACAGAAGTACAATACAATATATACACTCCACCGTCAATGACCAAACCCTAAATTTATTTCCTCTGACCGCTTCTGTTGTTGTAAAAGGCATTAGCTTTCGAGTGTTATCGATATCGCTTCCCAAATCTGGGACTTGGGTACTACTCCCGAGCTCGACCTGGATTCTCTTCTTGCTAAATCTGGTGTGCACTATTCGTTGTGGAAGCCATTGATGTGAAGCTCGGATAACTTGTGAATCGGTGATTATTTTTTTAATTTCTTCCTTCCATGGCCGCTGGGGATTGTTAGGTATTAATTTTTTTTTTGGATCTTTATTCTAACCCGATATTGCATTGTCGAAGCTTGTGCCTAGTGTGTTAATTAGTACTCTTTGATCTGAATGTAAAAAAGCGGAGGAGATTGCATTTAATTTGGTGAGATTAGGTTGTGAACAGATCTTTTGGCTTGTTGTCTCTGAAACTTTAAGTTGAGATCTCGTTCATTCAGAATGTCGGTTTATAAGACTTGTTGAAAAGTCAGAAACTTTGTAATTGATTGGATATAGAGACTGTCTTTTATATATTTACAGAACTAGTTGAACTAGAAGTGGTAAACTCAGGAAGCAAAAGGCAAACAAACTCTTATTGGAATTGATTATATATTTAAGAGTGTAAGCATATAACAAAGGTGTAGAGTTAATTGAACCTGAATTAAACTCTTGAACGACATGTCTCTGAATTAAACCTACTAGTAGCCTTTAAGCAGTCTCTATATCCAATCAATTACAAAGTTTCTGACTTTTCAACAAGTCTTATAATCACACACTCTGAATGAACCAGATCTCATCTTAAGGTTTCAGAGACAACAAGCCAAAAGATCTGTTCCCAACCTAATCTCACCGAATTAAACACAAATCTCCTCCGCTTTTTTACATTCAGCTTTTTTACATTCAGATCAATGATTACTAACACACCAGGCACAAGCTTCGACAATGCAAGATCCAATTAGATTAAATATCCAAAAATAAAAAATTAATACCTAACAATCCCCAGTGGCTATGGAAGGAAGAAATTAAAAAAACCTCATCGATTCACAAGTTATCCAAGCTTCACATCAATGGCTTCCACAACGAATAGTGCACATCAGGTGTAGCAACAAGAGAATCCATGTCGAGCTAGGGAGCAGTACCCAGGTCCCAGATTCAGAAGCGATATCGACAACATCTCGAAAGCTAATACCTTTTACAACAACATAAGCAGTCAGAGGACATAGATTTAGGGTTTGGTAATTTACGGGGGAGTGTATATATTGTATTGTATTTCTCTGTGTGTGTTATCCAATCATTTTTGATGCAATCCTGAGATGCTCTAAGGACATAGAACATGGAGCTAGAAACATTAAGAGCTTGATGGATGCATATGAAGCAAAAGGAGCAAAATGAGCCATTATGAAAGTCAAGGAATGCATGGCACAAGGAAGTTTTACCAAGAGTTTCGAGTATCACTACACCTAGTGAGTACTCAAGAGGACCACTTGGACCGTATGCATCGTGTCAAGGCTACACAGGTCAAGAAACAAGTCCAAGAAGGCTACAACATTGGTCATATGATCCACTCGCATTCTTTTTCCTTTAGCTCGGTTTTGTTCCACTGGATTTTCCGAGTAAGGTTTTTAATGAGGCTTGTGGCTCATATGTTCATATATGCCAACCTTTAGTCCGATCCATCATAATTAGGCTCGTCTCTATGCATCTTTGGCGTTGCCCATATTCATCTCTTATCTATCTATCTCTTAGTTTTAAATTTGTACTTGTATGTTTAATATTTTGCATTATTATTAATGAATCTAACACACTTATGTTTCGCAGATGACATTATGATATTTTCTGATGGGAAATCTAGATCCATTGAGGGTATTTTGAAGATCTTTGATAAGTTTGCAGATGCATCGGGGCTGAAAATTAGTTTGGAGAAATCAACTGTTTTTATGGCAGGTTTAACTCCACAAAATAGAGACGCAGTGTTTCAAAGATTCCCATTCGAAGCAGGCTCTCTTCCTATTATATATATTGGTCTCCCTTTACTCACTAAGCGTATGACAGGAGCGGACTATCTTCCTTTGCTCGAAAAAAACAGATTATGTATTACTTCATGAACATGCTGGTTTCTCTCTTTTGCTGGACGGTTACAATTGATAAAATTGGTTCTCTCTAGCCTCACGAGCTTTTGGTTATCAGCTTTTAGATTACCAAGTAAGTGCATTGATGAGATTGAAAGTTTATTCTCTGCTTTTCTGTGGTCTGGACCAGAGCTCAATACGAGAAAGGCCAAAATTTCTTGGATAGATGTTTGCAAGCCAAAACAAGAGGGTGTGCATGGGTCATGAAACTTCTTTTTAGCATGATGTATGGTGTCCACTTGGGAAACTATATGATTTATTTGGAGTGAGAGGTATTATTGACATGGGCATCTCGTATCATAGTTCTGTAGCTGATGCGATTGAAATGCGTCGAAGAAGAAGGCACCACGTTACAGTTCTGAATGAGATAGAGGATGAGCTGGACTCTCTCCGTCTTCATGTTCGGCAGGCAGGTGCTGACCAGTGCCTTTGGAAAAGAAAGAATGATACATTTAAAGGTAAATTTTCGTCGCAAGAAACATGGCACTTGATTCGACAAGGAAACCCGATCTGTGATTGGTATAAAGGTGTATGGTTCCCCTACTCCACACCTAAATACTGTTTTATTGCTTGGATTGCTATTCACAATCGTCTTGCTACCGGTGATCGATTGATCAAATGGAACGCGGGAGCAAGTGGCAGTTGCGTGTTCTATAGTGAAAGATTGGAGACTCACATTTGGTCGGCTCTCACACGAGGTTTACTTGGTTTCAGATTTACAACAAGTTGGTCTTCTATTCTCCCACTGCTATCGGAGTCTACCCACCAACCACTTCAAACCTTCGTCTTGAGGTATGTTTTCAGCTCTCTATCCATAGTATATGGAGGGAAAGGAATGGAAGACGCCACGGTGAAACTCCATTACCGGCTGCATAATTACTCTCCAGTTTTATAGATAAAAGTCTTCAAAATCTTCTAAGCACGGTACATAGGATGGGTTTACAAGCTTATGAGGGAGGTCTTCACTACTGGTTCCAAACCCGTAGTACCTACCTTTCTATTTCGGATGTTTATGATATTAGAATTTTCTAAGTCCTTTTGATTATATGATGCACTTGTAGTAAAACAGTTTTTTGGGTGAATACAATTATACATTCATACAAACAAAACAAAATAAAAGAAAATAAAATCATATTTTGCATAGTCTTTGCGAGAGTTTACAAGGTATGTCTCGTAACTCGTCGCATTTAGTATCTTGTCTCTTCTCCTCCTCGCCTCCTCTTCTTTATATGGAGGTCAAGATCCATTGTAAAATCTTATTTATCTTTTTAACAAAAAAACCTTTTTAAGCATAGACCATTGTTCTCATTTTTCGTATGATTCAAACTAAGAACTCTTAATTAGTCTCATCAAAAAGACTTTCCGCATTCTTTTGTGGTGACATTCGATCCATCCAAACCTCTGTGTGCTCAATAATTAGGTCTAGCATCATCTCGCATACATCTTAACCTCACAGTGTCAAAATTGGGGTGTGATCCTTCACTAGGATTGCATCAAGTGGTATCAGAGCACCACCGCGAAGTTAAGTAATTTTTCTGCGATTTTGTTTTAATTTTCATAATTATTTGGTGTGTTCTCAAATCGTGAAATCAACTGCATCTGAATTTAGGTTGAGTCTAGCTAGTATTTGTTAAAATTGAATCTGGAATTGATGGAGTTGATTCTATATTTTCTGAGATTGATTTTGTTGAACAGTCGCGATTAGGGTTCTTCTGTAGTTGAGGGGTCATTTTCGTGTTTTGTTATTTTGATCATTAGATCTTTCAAAAGGAACTCTTTACTGGTGTATCGTGGTGTTGATCTTTCAGGTAGAGATGTCAGACAACGTGGAATCAAGCAACAATGTCAACAAACTTCTTAATGAAGCCCTTACCAAGACCTTCGAGAACATGATGAATGAAAAGATCAGTTCGCAATGTGAAGAAATCGTTCATGTGCTTGCTGATGCAATGTCGAATTCTTTGAGGAATGAGAAAGTAAGAAATGATGGAAGAGACGTGGAGCAACCAAGGCGACAAGATGAAAACCAAGAAGAGTTGCCAAGAGGGATTCTGCGAAGATGACGAGATGAAGGAGATGTTGATGCTGAGGAGTACTACAGAAACTCGTCACGAAGCAGTCATAGGAGGCATCGACGAGTTAGGGATGAAAGGTGACAGAATCAAGACAGTTTTGGGAGTTTGAAGCTGCGGGTACTGCAGTTTCAAGGCAAGAATGATCTCGACGCTTACTTGGAATGGGAGAAGAAGATCGAGATGGTCTTTGATTGTCAGTTTTATTTAGAAGCAAACAATGTGAAGGTTGTGGCTACTGAGTTTAGTGACTAACCTATGTGTTGGTGGGATCAATTGGTGACATCAAGAAGAAGAAATCAAGAGCATCCGATGGAAACTTAGACCGAGATGAAAACTATCATGAGAAAGAGGTTTGTTCCGAGTTACAACTACAGGGAGTTGTATAATCAGCTTAAGAGACTTGTACAAGGTGGGAAGACAGTGGAAGATTATTATAAAGAGTTGATGATCAGAGCCAACGTACGAGAAGATAGATAAGCTATGATGTCGAGGTTTCTAGGAGGATTGCAACGTAAGATACAAGATCGCTTGGAGATGCAACCTCATGTTGATTTACAAGAGATGCTACATCAAGACATACTTATAGAGCAGCAACTCACACTACAAGAATTATGAGTATTAATAGCGGCTGTTAAATACTATGATTCAACTTCCATAGCGGTTTTTAAAATGCTCTGACAGCGCCCATCATTATAGGTCAGGCACTTTAGATAGCGGAGTTGATGTATGCTATAGTTTATTAAAGAACGATTGCGTTCTTTTTTATTCAATTGTTAATATTTATAATAGCAAATTATATGTGTTATTAATTTATTTTATAATTACCCAAAAATTAATAAATTGAATTTGTTTTTAATTGTAAAATATTTTTAGAATATTTGTAATAATAATAATAAAAACAATTAATTCATTGAAACAACCACACCTTTTTTTTTAAAACAGATAATAATATTCCCATAAATATTAAAATCCCTCAATTTCAATTAAATTAAATAATGCACAAAAACTCATATTAATTTAATTAATTCAGTTTAACCAAATTAAACCATCAAATAAATCATACAAAAACTCAACCATAAGTTAATTCATTGATTAAACATGATTAAAATCACCACAAATAATTACCTAAATTTCAAAACTTGAATCACATTACTTCCAAAATTATTAAATAATTTAACCAAATTTCTAACATGATTTTAACTCCAAAAATCATCAAATAAATAATTCGCAACAATTCAACAATTATTCGAATTAAACAAAATCAACCATAAAAACCTCAACTGAGTTCTAGATCATCCCCTCTTCCTCGCCATGATCCAACGGTCACACTTTTTCTTTTCCTGCATCAAATAAAAGGAGATGCATAAGTATTTCGATAAATACTTAGTTAGGCAATCTTTCCATCTACAAGCTATACACACAAACGATTTAAAATATTTAACGTATTTAAACACGAAATACCACATTAAATCAACCATTTCACAAAATACTCGATCTAGATCCACCCGAAATCATACACGACCTATATTCATGCAAAACACATTAAATAATTAAATCATTTAGATAAGCTTATGGTCTTGCACTCATCTTAGCCAAGCACAGAAATTTCCGTGACAAAATTCTGCAATTTCTTATAACTCCCGGGATGAATAAACCCTAGATTTCCCAACGCACACCTAAAATATTAATAAAATTATAAAACTTATGCATGCAGAAAACTACTTCACCTTTCTAATAATCACAAAAGGACAAAATAAAGATGATTCACGCGAATCATCTTCTTCCCTGCGACTCTGCCACCTCACCGCACACCAACGTCACCGGCGATCCTCCGATCAACACCCACGATCACGCCACTAATACTCACACGTCACGACTTCTCATCCCGACACCTCGCCCATCGCGATCTCTTGTGACAACGCCACCAATCGTCTCTGAACAATACAGCGACACTATTATCTTCACCGACCAACACCATCTCCGATCATCAACCTCTGACATCGCCACCGTACATGATCGAATCCTCATTACGTCACCACCGTGACTCATCATCGATCACCATCCATCATCGATCAACTATGAGACAACCAAATACAAAAGAGAGAACCTTACAGTGATGAGATAGAAGAGGCACAAGCTTCCCACGCAAGGCACCGGCCAACCGCAACGATCAACACCACCACGAAGCTCTGCTCTCTTTCTCCCTCTTCTTTTCACGCCACCAGTTCTCCTCTCCTCTCTCCTCCTATCGCCAAAACACAAAAACCCCTCTTCTCTCTTCTTTTGCTCGATGGAGGCGACAAAACTCTAAGGGAGTAGGGAAAACTTCTACGGCGTGACTTATAGAAGAGAGAATAGGGTTTTGGCGATGGTTTTTAATAAACCAATAGAAGATTAGAGTTTTTGGTTTAATTAAATTAAACCATGAAATCCAATTAAACCAAAAAACCAAATTACCCCAAAATTAATTGATTTTTGGTCCAATTAATTTAAACCGATATTTAAAATTAAATCAAATCACTTAAACTCCCTCAGTTAATTAATTAACCCGCAAAAACATAAATTTAATTTTTCTGTCCCCGGGACACGGGCATTACAATTCTCCCCCACTATCATAGATTTGTCCTCGAATCTAACGCTCCTGTCCATCCGTATTAAACTCAACCCACAATCACCACAACCCTTGACCAACCTGGCCAACACACACCGATCACGAGATCAAACACTATTGATCTCTGAGGTCTACATTCAGTCACTGGCTTAAGACTCCGATAATAAACTCATTGCTCACAACTCAAACTCATACCTCTCCACTCTAAGACACCAAGTCTTATGAGTTTTGGGTATCCATACCACTCCGCTCTCAGGCCACAAAGTCCTTCGAGCTCTCGGTATCAACTCATGCCACTCCACTCTAGGTAATATAACCCTACGAGTTCTCGGTAATCATATACCACTCCACTCTCGGCTATACACCTTACGAGTTCTCGGCATCACACTCATACCACTCCACTCTGGGCAGTATAACCTGACCGGTTCTCGGTATTGCATACCACTCCACCCTAGGCTATATATCTTACGAGTTCTGGGTATCACATTTATACCACTCCACTCTAGGCAGTATAACCTTACGGGTTCTCGGTATCACATACAACTCCACGCTAGGCTATATACTTTACGAGTTCTGGGTACCAGAGGAACTATCCATCCTCCCTAGAGTTGTACAGGACCAGTCCCGTCCTTTGAGCAATTATGACCCTCTATACGTCTATAAGCACTCCCGACTGAAACTACCTCCCATGATCCACATACGACCCTACAAGGTAATACCGGCATCATCCATATTCTAAACCCAGAATATCAACCTTCCATAACCAATACTCAGGTTATACATCACATACCCAGTCACTCAGGGTACTCATATAATCTTTTTCTGGTTATAAATGAAGTTTTTAACTCCCCATAAAAACTATTTCAAAAATTCATGTTTACTTAACTCTCATGACAATACTAGTCTTCAACAATAAGAACTATCCATCTTATTAAACTCTTCATGCATCATCATTTACAACAGCAGAACAAAATATATACTCATGATATCCTCAATCATCAACAATAAGAAATACTCATCTTATTAGAAATCATAAAGTATTAATCGTCTACATCACCAAATAGAATACTTAATGATCATCATAACATAATAATAAACTCAAAACTGGAAACCATCGATGAAAACTCAAGCCTCTGATTGCTTCTCAAACCATTTCTTGAATCTTGCTTTCATCCTTGCCTCTGGCTCCCAAGTTTGCTCCTCCACCCCATCACAATCCCACAAAACCTTGATCATCGGAACTTTCTTCCGACGATCCTGTTTGACTCTTTTCTGGAGAATCCGCACTGGTCTTGCCTCTACGGTCATATTAGGCTGAAGATCTGACGGAATCTTAGCCACAATCTCATCATCCTTATGCAAACACTTCTTCAACATCGACACATGGAAGACCTTATGAAATGCTCGCATAATCTCAGGTAACTCTAACCGATACGCAACTGGTCCAACCCGCTCAACAATCTTGAACGGACCCATATACCTCGGACTCAACTTAATCTCTCTAATGGACCTGTTAGGACCCCGTAACATAGCCATCTTGAGATACACACTATCTCCCACCTCAAACTCGATCTCTTTCCTTCTTTTATCGGCATAACTCTTTTGCCGATCTTGTGCTTCTTTCATGTTCAGCTTCAAAACCCGGATCTTCTCCCTAGTTTCCAGAACAAAATCCACACCATATATGCTTCTCTCCCCCACTTGGGTCCAGCATAACGGTGTACGACATGGCCTCCCATACAGCGCCTCATATGGAGCCATTCCAATACTTGCCTGGTAACTGTTATTATAAGTAAACTCCACCAAGCTCAGATAATCAATCCACTGACCTCCCCAGTCAAGTACACACATCCTCAGCAAATCCTCAGGAGTCTGAATGGTTCTCTCGGATTGCCCATCCGTCTGAGGGTGATAAGCCGTACTCATGTGTACCTTATTGCTCATCTCAGCTTGAAAAGCCTTCCAAAACGCCGAAGTAAACTTGGAATCACGGTCTGACACAATACTTACCGGTACCCCATGATACCTCACCACCTCATTCACATATTTCTTAGCCAGAACTGCAGCCCCATCGGTCTTCTTAATTGCCAGAAAATGTGCCGACTTGGTCAAACGATCAACAATGACCCAAATAGCATCTTTGGTCCATGAAACGGGCAACCCAACAACGAAATCCATCGTAATCATGTCCCACTTCCACTCTGGAATAGGTAAACTCCGCAATAACCCACTCGGAACCTGATGCTCAGCCTTCACTAACTGACATACATCGCAAGCCGCAACCCAGTTAGCCACATCTTTCTTCATCCCGACCCAATGATAGTACCTTTTTAAGTCCCAGTACATCTTGGTCGCCCCTGGATGAATCGAAAACATACTCGCATGGGCCTCACTCAATATCTCACGTCTCAGATTCTCATCCTTGGGTACACATACCCGCCCATGCACCAGTATAGTCCCATTCGCAGAAACTTGATACTCGGAACCCACATCACAGGAAGCCTTAACTAGACCCTCATCTTTCTCCTGAGCCGACCGAACCCTGCTCAAAAGATCAGCCGACCGAGCCGACAGAACCATGCTAACCTCGCTCACTAAGGACTCTATATCCCGCTCATTAGCCGAAGCTATCCGCTTACGACTCAACGCATCTGCAACCAAATTTGCCTTCCCGGGATGGTAGGCTATCTCCAGATCATAATATAAAAACCAGATATACAATTAATCCATGTTTACAAAACCATCAACCTAACAAACATTAGTTAGACTATCAATCTACCACTAATAACTCTTCACAATCATTCCTAACATAAACACTATCATCATCAAAAGCTTCACCATCCAGATCATCGACTTCTTGGACAGGAAAAGATACACCACCTAAATCATCCTCTGTTGATAGCCTCTCACTACAAGAAATCTACCGTAAAACCAACGGCATTTCCGATGGAATTAATATCCGTCGGAAAATACCGGCGGATTTCTGACAGATTTCCGATGGAAATTAAAATTGTTAATTCCATCGGAAATCCATCGGTATTTCTGACGGATTTTTCTGACGGATAGTAATCCGTCGGTTCCTGTCAGAAATATGTCGGTTTGCCATCGGTTTGAACGTTAATATAGCCGTTGTTATAGCCATTATTATATCCGTTAAATTCCGACGGATTTCCGACGGCAAGCGTTGTTATATATATGTTACCATACTTCTCCATTCAATCACAACAACAAATTTTCACCCAAAAATTCTAAAAAAAATCGTGTAGAGAAAGATGTCGTCTTCTAGAGATTTAAGATCGTGGATGGATGAAGAAATGTTTGATCCGGAGTCGAAGTTATTAAACGATGGTTATGCATGAGGTATATGCGAGTTCATGGCCGTTGCTGGAAATCAACCGCGAGTGAAAACAAGTGGTAAGATGAAATGTCCATGTTCAATTTGTCGCAATTATCGTAATGATAAGATAGAGTTAGTATGGCATCACTTGTATAGCAATGGATTTATGCCGGGTTACAAGATTTGGTATCTACATGGAGAAAGAAATTTTGATTATGGTAGTAGTAGCAGTGAACCCTATGTTGCAGATAGCTTAGGAGAACATAGAACGGAAGTAGATTTTGGTGTTGGTACCGTTGAGATGGTGAATGATGCGTTTAGAGAGAATTTGCAATCGACCGTAATAGATGAGGATAGGGTTAAAGAACCAAATGTAGAAGCTAGAAGATTTTTTGATATGTTAGACGCAGCGAAGCAGCCATTATATGATGGGTGTAGAGAAGTTCATTCACCTTTATCATCTGCTAGTAGAAAGATGACCATTAAGACGGACTTCAATTTGGCAGAGGAATGTGTTGATGCGATAGCAGATATGGTGAAAGATCTTTTGCCTGAAGATAATCTTGCACCGGCATCATACTACGAGGTACATAAACTAGTAGGTGGTCTTGGTTTGCCGTATCAAGTAATAGATGTGTGCATCGACAACTGTATGATATATTGGAAAGAAGATGAAGACAGGAGAAGTTGTCGATTTTGTCGTAAACCACGGTTTCAGGATACTAGTGGGAGAGTTCCAATTCCATTTAAGCGTATGTGGTACTTACCGTTGACTTTGAGGTTGAAGAGGTTATATCAATCTGAGCGCACGACAGAGCAAATGAGATGGCATGCAGAACATCGTCAAGATGGAGAGATTACACATCCGTCGGATGCAAAAGCGTGGAAACATTTTCAATCCATGTATCCGAATTTTGCGTTTGAGAGAAGAAATGTGTACCTCGGGTTATGTATAGATGGTTTCAACCCATTTGGGAAGCATGGAAGACAGTATTCGTTGTGACCCGTAATCGTAACACCGTACAATTTGCCCCCCTGGTATGTGCATGCGTCGAGAGTTTTTATTTCTCTCCGTTCTTGTTCCCGGCCCTGAGCATCCGAAGAGATCACTAGATGTATTCCTCCAGCCATTGATCTATGAGTTACAAATGCTATGGAGTCACGGTGCTTAAGTGTTTGATGTTTCGCGCCAGCAGAATTTTAGGATGCGGGCGGTTCTTATGTGGACCATTAGCGATTTCCCAGCATATGAAATGTTATCTGGATGGACAACTCATGGAAGACTATCGTGCCCATATTGCGAAGACAACACAGATGCATTCCAATTGAGGAACGAAAGAAAGTCATGTTGGTTTGATTGCCATAGAGGGTTTCTACCGATGGAGAATCCGTATCGTCGGTCTAAAACATTATTTACGAAAAATAAACAAGTGTTTGAAGCTTCAATTGATGTGCCAGTCGGCAGTACTTTATTGGATCAGTTGAGAGATTTTGGTGCTCCGATGACTTCTGAATGTGGAGGTAATGGGCATGAAATTTTTTACGGAGCCGGGGAAGTTCATAATTGGCACAAGAAGAGTATCTTTTGGGAATTGTCTTACTGGAAGGACCATTTATTTAGAAATTTATAATCATTTTTATAAATTTATAATCATTTTTAGAAATTTATAATTATTTTAGACGATTATATTTATTTTCATTAATTTTTAAAAAAATTAATTTCGGTTTATAAATTTATAATGGATTACGGATTCTATTACGAGGGTTCTGGGAGCCAAGTACGTCGAGGTTCCGGTAGGGGTAGGAGAGTTGCGAGGAGTCATTCTACGGCGTCTACCCATATTCCGGACACCGCATCACCTGTACCACCCGCTGCTGCATCGACACCACCCTCTACTGCACCGTCGGCAATGAGCGTCGAGGACTTCGTTGCTTTACCTAGACGAGAGAGATTCACTCGTCTTCATCCGGATTGTGTTGGGACAGACACAAGGTAAGTATGAATTTCCTTTTTAAAAATATTAAATTTTATTTAATATTTTTTTATAAACTATTTATAAAAAAATACAAAACAGTTTGTTTTGAAGGTTTAAAGATTCCAGAAATGGGATTTCCAAGTCTATCAACCGGATGCTTAATGGATTGTTTCAGCATCCGTATCCGACGTACACAGAAATGCCCTTAGAAGAGCAGGAAATGTGGTTTCGGCAATTTGCGGTTAGTTTTTCATTTTCTTTATTGTTTACTTTGAATTTAAATAGTTTATTAGTTTATTTTAATTTAATTTTCATTTTTTCAGCAAGAATTTACTTGGGAGAGTCACATTACCGCTTTGGTTAGAAGGGAGTTCCACAAAAAAGCGGCAATAATGTATTCACGGAAGATGAACGAGTGGTAGGCGTTGTGGTCGAGGAATCTTGTTCCAAGGGAGTTGGTTATGAACCCGGCCCTATGGAACGGGTTGATAGCGTACTGGAGTGAAGATGCTACGAAGGCTAGCTCCACAACCCACTCTGCGTGCCGGAACAGCGATCAAAAAGGAAAGGGTAAGGCGACGCACAATCTAGGAGCAACCAGTTTGGTCTCTAAGGCGAAACAACTTGTAAGTTTTTGGTTTAATCAATATGTTGTTTTTTCAATTTTATATTCAAAATATTTACTATATTTGTTAATTTTTAGTTTCAGAAAGATGGTGTCCAACCTTCTGCCCTCAGATTGATCGAAGTTGCACGCACCAACAAGAAAACCAATGAAATCCAAGATGGTGTAGCTCGGGAGATTTGTGGCAACGTAAGGAAGATGGGTGAGAAGTATCTAATTACTCAACCAATCATTGAAGGAACCCCACCTCTCACCGAAGTCCCGATCGAGAAGATCAACGAATTCGTCTACGAGGTAAGTAAATTTTAAGATTTAAATCAATTTTTATTTAATTTCAAATATTTATTCAACTTTTCGTTTCTGCAGTGTACTCCGAAGACCAAAGGTCGGGTCTTTGGTCTTCCGGACGATTCAGCATCTTACTCGGCTACTTCACGCTTTTACGGAGATCCTAGCGACGATCTTAGGGCGAAGCTCGCACAGAGAGACGCTGAAATGGAGGAGATGAAGGCGGATATGCAACGCTTTAGAGAGGCCGGAGAAGCGCAACAGGCGAAATATGAAGCTGATCAACAAGCGATGATCCAACGGATGAACGAATTCTTTTCGCAATATCCACCACCTCGACCCAGCATTTAGTTTCATTTTCGGATTAGAAACAATTTTCTGTTTTTTTTTAATTATTAAAACATTTCAATAATATTCAATTTTAATTTTCAATCCTATTCAATTTTATTTTTCATTTCTTTTTTTAAAATTTAATTTTCTTAAAATTAATACATTTATTGATTTTTCAAATTATTATATTAAAAAAAAAACTTCGACTTCCGTCGGTTTTTAGATCCGTTGGAAATCAGTCGGTTTTAATCCGTCGGTACTACGTCGAGAATCTATCGGTCTCCTTCGGTTCAAAAATATTGGAATTCTGTCGGAAATCCATAGGTGTCTAGATCCGTCGGAAATCTGTCGGTTTTTATCCGTCGGAAATATGTCGGTAATCTATCGGTAACCTTCGGTTTAAAAACATCGGAATTCCGTCGGATTCGCGACAACCGACGTAAGTTATTCTTATGGATTTCTGACGGATTCGCGACGGATGTCCAGAAACTAAATTCCGTCAGAAATCCGTCGGAAATTCAGATGGATTTCTGACCGGACGACATAGTTCAGACGGCAAAAACAGATGGATTTCCGATGGAATTTGCATTTTCCGACGGATTTTTCTGTCTGATTCCGGCTGTTTTCTTGTAGTGTCTAGGTGGTGCTCTCATAACAACACACCAATTTGAAGAATCATCTTCCCTAGAGTAGAAAACCTGTTTCTCTTGAGAAGGTAGAATGAATGGATCTTTCAAATATACTGTTTGGTTCATATGAAGGTTCACAAGAGTGAAGCCATATTCTTCCTTCAAACTGTTCCCTGTGTTGGCCTAGTTGCATCTAAACAGTGGTACTTTGAATATGTGGTAGTCCATAAGTAAAATCTCCTCTATCACTCCATAATATGTAAGCATATCAGCCACTTGTCTTGTATCTCGAGCACTTGATCTACACATGCTAAATGCTTCATAAGTTACTCCACTGTTTTGTGTCTTCCGCTTAACCGCATCTGTATGAAATCGCTGCCCATTAATGATAAATCCTCTATGTGCTAAAGCATCATTTCTTGGTCCAAATGCCAACCACCTTATCTCCTTAGAATGTCTTTCTGTTGAGTCTGAATGAATCTGATGCAGGAAATACACCAATTTCAAAACAATCAGGTTTGTTAATTAAATGAGCAATCAAGCTAAACATTTGTTACTAAACTAAAAATCTGAACATGAACATCAAGCAAACAATCTGTGTATTTATTAAACTAAAAATCTGAACATGATCATGAAGCAAACAAGCTATTAATTATCTAAACTAAAATCAGAGCATGATCATCAAGTAAACAAGCTATTAATTAACTAAACTAAAATAAGAACATAATAATAGAGGAAGATAACAAGCTGTACATTTACTAAAATGATAATCAAGAAAACCAGTCAAGATGAAAACCTTTTTTTTTACCCGTTGTGCAAACTGCTCAGTATGGTTTTTCCACAACAATGTTTCATTTCTAGCACATCGAGCATCATTAGCTTGTAATTCTTCCAAATGCATCCTGATTTTATAATAAACAACAGTTTTGAAAATGAAATTATAATTAAAAATAGCTGAAACTTAAAGGGTAAACTCTTACTCAACATAGGGATCCATAGATGCCATGTTCATTAGCATATAGCGATGTGCAATGTCTCTATCTTTATCAAAAAGGGTAACCTCTTTACCCTTCTGTAGAGGTCGACCTTCAACCACCATTCTATCATTCTCAATATCTTCATTACGATTAACTGTTTCTTTAACTGGTACTGAATCTTGAAGGAACTCTAAACAAAATGTAATGCATTCTCCAGATAAATACCCCTCAACTTACATGCTTCTGGCCTTGCATGATTCTTAACATAAGCCTTTAATATTTTCATGTACCTACAACTCAGTCAAGAAATATGAATATTAGTCAAACATCATTGCAAGAAATACATCTATTGAAGCAAATGAGTACATCAAACCTTTCGAAGGGATACATCCAGCGGAAGTGTACTGGTCCTCCCAAATGTGCCTCTTTTGATAGATGTATTGGAAGGTGGAACATGATATCAAAAAGAGATAGAGGGAAGAACCGCTCCAGTTGAGACATTGTTTCCACAAACTCAGTCTCCATTGATATAAGCTTCTCTGGGTCAATGATACGCTGACACAATCTGTTGAAGTAATTGCATAATCTGTTTATGGCCATCCTAGGTCCTTTCTGTAGCAAACCTCTTAACGCAGCTGGTAACAAGTTTTGTACTAGCACATGATGATCATGCGACTTCAAATTACCTATATTAGGAGGGTTAACTGAAACACTATTAGCAATATTACCACAATAACCATTAGGACCTCTAAACTTAGATAACCTTTGGCAAAAAATGGTCTTCTCTTTCTTGGATAACCAATAGGCTATGGAGGTAAGTATGTTTTCTTTCCCTTAACCTCTGTGTGCAAGTGTTTTCTGATTCCAACATCTTCTAAGTCTTTTCTTGCTTTCAACCCATCTTTTGACTTGGCACTTTGCATCAAGATAGACAATATAGCATCCGACACATTCTTTTCTACGTGCATCACATCAATATTGTGACGAACAGGCATATCCTAACACAAGAAACAATAAACTGTTAGGCATATTCGTATACAACAATCTAAGAATATAGTTCAGTTACTATACTTTACCTTCCAGTAAGGTAGTTCAAATAATATAGATCTCTTCTTTCACCGCCATAGATCATTTGATTCTTCACACTCTTCTTCTTGAACCATCTCATCAAATACCAAATCTGTTCACTTTTTTTTCTTTATCTAGCGGTCTTCCAAAATCATTCGTAAACGCTTTTAGTGTCTCATATATTTCAGCACCAGATTGTATCCTATTGGCATTCCCATCATCAACAGTGTTGTCAAACCAACCTTTTTTATATCTGTAAGGATGGCCAGGCGGTAGTCTCTTTCTATTTCCCATGTATACATACTTACGGCTAAACTTAAGCCACCTACAAGGTGTATCCTTCCCACATACATTGCAAGCTTGTTTCCCCTTCACTTTACATTCATACAATGTTCCTAAGGCTGGATAGTCACTGATACTCCAAAGCAGCAAGGCTCTAAGTGTGAAGTTCTCCTTCGAAAATGAGTCGTACACTTCAATACCCTCAGCTCACAAATCTTGTAAATCGTCTATCAATGGTGCTAAGTAAACATCTATGTTATTACTAGGAGCTGTTGGACCAGGGATCAACAAAGTCAACATTATATTCTCAGCCTTCATACACATTGTTGGAGGCGTGTTATAGTTCACTAACAACACTGGCCATGTGCTGTAATTGGTGTTTTGAATGGAGAAAGGGTTCATCCCATCAGTACAAATTCCAAGTCTAAGATTCTTTGGTTTAGCTGCAAAGTCTGGCCATTTATCATTCACTTGTGCCCAACATAGAGAATCAACAGGGTGTCGCATTGTACCATCTTCTGTGGCATTGGTAGAATGCCAACGCAAATCTTCAGCCATCCTTTTTGATCTAAACATCCTCCTAAATCTGTCCTTGATTGGAAAATATCTAAGGATCTTTGCTGGAATCCCTACCTTTATCTCATTACTGTGCATATCCTTTTCCCATCTTGAAACTTTACATCTTGGACAGCTTTCTAGCTTTTCAAACTCTTTCCTATATAGTATGCAATCATTCTTGCAAGCATGAATATTATTGTAGCCGAAACCAAACATCTTCAGGAATTTTTTGATTAATTCTATACTCTTTGGAAGAACATTGTCTTCAGGTAGGATATCATGAATTAAAACCAACAGCTGATCAAAGTAGTTCTCAGACACACCACTCTTAACTTTGATTCTGTAAAGTCCCATGATTGCTGCAACCTTTGTGTATTTGATACAAGTAGAGTACAATGGAGTTTCAGCTTCTTTTAACTTTTTCCTAAATTCTGTTTCCTCTCCTGCTTCATCATCATCATTTGTTTCCCCAATCAGTGGAATCCTTGTGACTATGGATTAACCAATCAGGTGCTTTCATTTGGTAATATAGTTTTTAATTTAATTTTGATGTTTAAATCTACAATCTAAAATTATAAACCCTAAACAATTTTTAATATGTTTTATTTACATTTAAATTGGAAAATGTTTTATATCAATGAGGTTATGATAAATTATTTATATGTAATTTTGGAGTTTACATTTAATTTGGAAAATTTAGCAAATGTTGTGTGACACTAAACTATACATGAAACACTTAGTAAATTTATCATTAGTTTGTAGAGTTTGTAAGATTGTAATCATTTTGCAATGATTTTGCAATCATTGAATATTCTTTTTCAATCATTTTCATTTCTCAATTAAGAACATAACCTTAACACTAAATTATAAATTAATTTCATTCTTTTCCAATCATTTTTATTTCTCAATTAAGAACATAACCTTAACACTAAACTATAAATGAAACACTTAGTAAACTTATCATTAGTTTGTAGGGTTTGTAAGATTGTAATCATTTTGCAATGATTTTGCAATCATTAAATATTCTTTTCCAATCATTTTGTAATAGTATTTTGTATTTTAGGTTTTAAATCAAAAAAATATAAGTATAATTTTTAGGGTTTAGGGATTAGGATAAAAAACTAATTTTTAGGGTTTAGGGATTAGAATTCAAAAAAATGTTAGTATAATTTGAAACCAAAAGTATCGGTATAAGTTTGATTTAACATGAAGCATAAACGAAAATACACATATAGTTTCAAATTAACAATAGTTTTTTTCTGATTCAAATTAACAAATGCAAAATAGCTTGGCCAATAGATAAAGTGCTTTTAAACGGAAATAAACCGGACCAGCATCTTAGACAACCAAACCATATCTTAAGTTTCAAATTAACAATAGTTTGTCATTTGGCCATGCCACAGTTGAACCTAATGCATCAGAAATGTATTCAATCTCTGAATTTGGTCTCCAGACCCTTGCATTACCAATCTTAGTCACTTCAACCAAAACCTTGCTTGCATTTGGCCCTAGGGGTACAAAGTGGCACACATCATTCGGATCCGTTGAATTTACTCTCCCTTCAGCTACTTTCCGTCCTGAGTTGTTGCATTCTAAAAGAATACACTTATTATTTGCACTTTTGGTCAAACTATTGCTGGTGACTGGACTCTACATTTCAAACCAGATAATATAAGCAAGTTCCAACATAAATACAACAGACAAACAAATAAAATAACTTCATATCAATAACATACCACTGCTTTTGTCTTATATGGTTTCGTAGGTGTTGCATCTACAGTGGTTATGAGTTCAACCTTCAGGACTGGCCATGCGATTTTCTCGTTAATTGCATCACCAATCAAAAACATATCAGCAGTTGGACTCCACAAATAAGCACATTACTAAACACCTTCACAACTTCAATAATAACAGCATTTGGACCTAGAGGTAGATTGTTAACCATCTCTTTTGAATTAGATGAGCACAAGATTCCTTCACCAATAACCTCCTCGTCTTCATTAGTCCAATCATATATATTGTATCTTTGAGTTTCATCTTCATTGGTTACCTAAAATGTAAAAAGCTAATGATTAGAGTTATGAAAAGGAAATTAAACAAAACAAGATTGAAAAACTTTACCTTGGATACATATGAAGATGAGTTTGGAGCCCTGTCTAAAAGCACTTTATCTATTGGCCAAGCTATTTTGCATCCCACAGCTTGTTGAAGAGATGACACTTCTGGTGTAGGCCCCCAGAGATAAGTTTTTGAGGTTAATATTGCAGACTTAACAAGAATAGCCACTGCATTAGGACCAATTGGTATACGACCAATTTTGTACATATGATCAGCAGAGCATAATTCTCCTTCACCAATAACAACATCTTCTGACTCAAACCAATCCAGTATTTGTACTCTCACTTCTTCTTTGAAATCAGCAACACTCTCAGATGTTTCAGTATCACCATTAATTTTCATAAGACTAGTTCACCAAGTGTCATATGAAAATACTTACCTTCTTTCCAACCAAGTTTTGGACCATTGCCTTAAAATTTTCAATCTCACTTTGCATATCAACAATCTTTGTATCTCTAGATTTCATAAATCCTAGCTTAGTAGCCGTAATCCCTCTGCCAAATCCCCTTACTCGGCCAGGTTTGTCTTTTCCCAAAATCTTGCTCACAGCATCTTCCCTTATATCATCAGCAGCTGATGTAGAGTCCATTTGACTATTAAGTGACTGTATTTGTTCCTGATACAAACATTTATACACAAGATAACTCATTGAACATAATCCATTAATTATACACAAGATAACAAGTTTCAGAATTCTTACAATAGTCTCAGAAAATTTAGGATTCACAGGTCTACCATCAGCATGAGTGTGTCCCGCAATCCATATCTTACTCCTAGTTACCTTACTTGGGTCTTTACTCTTTTTTCTCTATATAAAATACAGACATATTTGAGTACCATTTTATTCTAGCATACAATATAGATGATTGAGTACTCTTTTTACCATATCATCAGCTAATCGAAGCATTCCTTTGCGGCTGGTGGTGTGAGGAATCTGATTTATTCTCATCTCTCTCTACTTGTGACTTATTTCCTACAATATAAATTTGAGTGTCATTAAATCTATAAGACATGACCTATAAACAAGAAAGTAACTTATTAAACATGGATAATTAACCTTGAAAGTTGTGGTAGTCTTGCTCCTAACCCAAGAGTTCCATATTTGAAAGGCTGGGATGTTGCTGGGTTTTAAAGCTATTCTCTCAGCAACATTCTTCGCTTCTCGTACTTGTGTCACTAGCCTTGACTTCCCAGCCCTCCACAAACATCCCAACTGCTTCAACATAACAGCTTTCTGCCACTCTTCTTGCAAGTTAAACCTTCCCTGCATCAAAATATGCAAAGGTCAAACATGTTTATAATTTCATAGTTATTCAAAGAAAACTTAGTTGCATATATACCTGAATTTCCTCCCACATTGTGTCTCTTGTCACTGCATCAAGTTTTCTCCAATCAGTAAGTGTTACCGGAACGTGTTTCCTCACAAGAGGACCAAGAAAAGATGATAGTGTTACTGAACCAGGTCCAACATGATCACCAAAGTCATTGAATGTAACTGCAACCTTTTCATGAGGATTTTCAGCCACTTTACGCATCTTTGTTGGTCCTCTTTTCTTTTTTCTTTTCACTACATCATCAGTGTTAGCATTACTAACTCCATCTTCTTCCATATTGACAGCTTCTTCTTCCACAACATCTTCTTCCACAGCTTCTTCATTCTCATTCTGTTCCTGTCCAGTCAAACAACCTTCTGCTTCTATCTCAAGAAATTCTTGCTGAGACCCTTGGTTCTCACTAACTTCTTTCTGAGAAATTTCTTTCTCAGCAACTTCATCTTCACACATTACTTTCTCAGCCTCATCTTCATCATCTTCATTAACTTCAGCCTCAACATCTTCTTCCACAGCATCTTCTACATCATCAGCTTGAGCAGCCACAGTCTTTTTTTTCTACCAGTTCTTCTCTTAGTCACCTTTAGTGTTGTTGCAAGTGTGGCCTCCAAGCCTTGATTACAACTTGTCCTCCTCCTATTGGCTTTTCAATTTCTGAAACTGATGAATAAACGAAAATAACATAGTGAAAATCGTGTTTCATTACTTACAAAGAAAACATAATGAAACTCAAACTCAATCTTAATAAAAAATTCAAAACAGAAATCGACAAAACCCACCATGCATAAAAACTCAAACAGAAACTCAGAATGAAAACCCAAAATCAAAATCGTGTTTCATTCCTTTGTAGATACATGTATAGTTGGCCTTAATAGATAACACCTCAAAATCAAAATACTAAAATCGACAGAACCCAACATGCGTCATTGTTAAAAAATTGACCGTTGCAAACCTCAAAATCGATGTGTTTAATCCTCAAAATCGATGTGTCTAAAATCGATTCTTGCTGAGACCCTTGTTTCTCTGATTGAATGAGAACAAACCTTTTTGATTGAACAATGAAGCTTCGATTCGATGGGATATAATTGCCAAAGGAAGAAAGAGAGAGTTTGGGATTTTCTGAAAATCACAATAGATTTTCGTGTGTAAGGTTTAGGATCTGCAATGATAAGGAATGTGGAAGATTTTCGTGTGTAGGGTTAAGTGTCGAGCAAATTGGAGCCACAGAAGGAAGAGGTATGAGGGAAGAGGGAAAAAAATTTCCCAAATTTTGGCTAAGTCTCGCGGGTTTAGGTTTCCCAAATTTCCCATATTTTGGCTAAGTGTCGCGGGAGAGTATACCACCTAACACTTCCATAACGTTTCAATTATGGTTCTGCTATAAAACGAGACGCCTAATTTTGTTTTTAACATCTATGACTCTATCATAGCGTTTACAAATATACAAACGCTATGTAAAAACCAGAGGTATGTCAACCATAGCATAATCGAAAAAATGCTATACTGTCCCGCTATTAATACCCACATTTCTTGTAGTGTCAAGAGAAGAAGTTCTACATGAATCATTATGGGGCTGGAAGTAGTAATTTTTCAAAAGGAGGATATTCAAGGGATGATAAGTCGAGGGCTCAAAGAGATAGCAATCACCAAGCACTACAAGATTAGAGCTAAGTTGTTTGCAGCTAAACAAGGTGATCGAGTTAAGACATAGGAAAGGACAATCAACATCAAGTGCTACAAATGTCAAAGATGGGACATTACGCAAATGAATGAACTAACAAAAGAATTATGGTTCTTAAGAACAATGGCGAGTATGAATCCGAAGAAGAGCAACCAGAGTCTAAACCTAAGGAATAGGAAGATCAAGTAGAGCTACCAGCTAAAGGAGAGTTACTTGTGGCTATGAGAATTCTGAGCATTCAAACTAAGACTGAGGAGCAAGCTCAAAGAGATAACTTGTTCCACACGCAATGTCTAGTTAAGGGAAAGGTGTGTAGTTTCATCATCAATGGAGGAAGTTGCACTAACGTGGCAAGAGAGACTATGGTTAACAAGTTGGGGTTGAACATCAAAAAGCATCTGAAACCTTATGATCATCAATGGCTAAATGACGAAGGAGAAATGAGAGTTAAGCATCAAGTGGAAGTGTCGATTGTTATTGGAAAATATAAAGATGAGATTTTGTGTGATGTGCTACCTATGGAAGCTGGGTATATACTACTTGGAAAGTCGTGGCAGTCAGACTGAAGAGTGCTTCATGATGGTTTCACTAATCGTCATACGTTCAAGATCAAAGGAAGAAAGACTACACTAGTACCGTTTCCGCCTCACGAAGTTTATCTTGATCAAATCTAACTAAAGGGCAAGCAAGGATAAGGTAAGAAGTCTAGTCTCTTTTCTATGGCTGGAAAAACTCTATATGATGACCCATTTGATCCTAAGTTATTTGTTGGTTCAAGAGACCATTCTTTTGCCACTAACCTTGCACCGGAGCTTTCGAGTGATTTCAAGACTATTCAGGTTGTCTCAGGAAATAAAACAACAAGGGAAGCATCATTATAGAACAGAGCCACACTATAATGAAAGAAGTGGCTACTTCAAGGAAAAAGAAGAACCAAATGCTATTAAAGTCTCCGAGATGGATCAGGTCAAGACGAATGCAAAACATTTAGCTTATGATGGAGAGAAGACTTTATATATTTTTGAAGTTATGGATAAGCAACAAACCAGGTCAAGCCTTCACGTCCAAGCCTTGGATATCTTGAACCTAGCAGGATTTTCTAAAACCTTTAAAATTATTTTTAATGGCTTTAAATCGATGATACTACAACCTGGTCCTGTTGTTGATTTCATGTGTGCTAACATGGATTAATCTTATTGTCTAAAAAGCAATAAAAATCAGGTCACTTGCAGGGAACATAAGTTTGAGTTGAAGAACATAGATTCACTTAATGGACTTACAAAAAAAAGAAAATGTTCTTCATGAAGACTTTCATGATACAAATCGTGGGACAAAGGCGATCAACACTTTCCAAAGAATCATCCATGAGAAGATGAATGTTCTGTCCAAAGATCTTAAAGATAGCAACTACAATGATGAATCTCTCTACAAGTCCCATGAACACATCAATCCAATATTGTATCGCCAAGGTAAGTTTTCAATACGTTTTATATATAAGGATTTTATCTTGGGGTTGTTTGTAGCAGGACAATCAGATTTGAGGATAAATCTTATTCAACAGATGGAGGATGATGTGATCCTGAGATGCTCTAAGGACATAGAACATGGAGCTGGCAACATTAAGAGCTTGATGGATGCATATGGAGCAAAAGGAGCCATTATGGAAGTCAATGAATGCATGGCAACAAGGAAGGTTTACCAAGAGGTTTCGAGTATCACTACACCTAGTGAGTACTGAAGAGGATCACTTGGACCCTACGCATTGTGTCAAGGCTACACCGGTCAAGACACAAGTCCAAGAATGCTAGAGCATTGGCCATCTGATCCACTCACACTCCTTTTCCCTTAGCTCGGTTTTGTCCCAAAGGGTTTTCCGAGTAAGACTTTTAATGAGGTTTATGGCTCATATGTTCATCTATGCCAACCTCTAGTCCGACCCATCACAAGGCTCATCTCTATGCATCTTTCGCGTGGCCCATATCCATATCTTATCTATCTATCTCTTAGTTTTGAATTTGAACTTGTATGTTTAATATTTTGCATGGTCTTTGCGAGAGTTTACGAGGTATGTCTCGTAACTCGACTCATTTAGTGTCTTGTCTCTTCTCCTCCTCGCCTCCTCTTCTTTATATGGAGGTTCGAGATCCATTGTAAACTCTTATCTATTTTTTTATCAAAAACCTTTTTAAGCATATATCATTGTTCTCATTTTTCATGTGATTCCAACTAGGAACTCTTAGTCTTATCAAAAAGAGTTTCCACATCATTTTGTGGGGACATTCAATCCATCCAAACCGCTAGGTGCTCAGTAACTGGGTCTAGCATGATCTCGCGATCATCTTATCCTCACGGTGGAAAAGTTGGGGCTTAATCCTTCACCAGGATCGCATTAACTTCCCTGTATCTAGACCTAGCTAGGGATGAGACCTAGATCCAAAACCGAGGTTGATAGATGTCGAGATGTTGAGCTTTGCGGTGGTTGTCGACAAGCTTCGCGGTGGAGAATATGGCGCAGTCGAAGACCCTTTTTTAGATATAGGGAGAAAATAATTAAAAAATAAATTCAAGTGTTTTATTTTTTATCTAAACGTCAAAAGAAGGGTAAATGTTTTTAACTAAAAAGGGTGTATTGGACTGAGTTTTTAATAGATTTGAGTTTTTTTTTCCACAAAGTAACCTTCGATTCTTATTTCAGTCCAATATTGGTATCCGAATATCCTATATATAGTAAAACCTCTATAAATTAATAATATTATAACCAATGTATTTTTATGATATTTTATTAATTTATCGAAGTTATTAATTTATAGAGGTAATATTTGGGTCAAAATAGCAATTTAGGACCGGAAAAAAATATTAATTTAGGGAGGGATTAATGAATCGAGTATTAATTTATAGAGGTTTAATTGTATAAACATTTATGGGGTGGGGTGTATTGGACTGAATATCTAGAGAGATTTGAGTTTAAATGACAAATCATGTGTTATTGAAACATGAATTTTAAAAAGATATTTTAAAATTCATTGTTATTGGATTAATGATTTTAAATTATACACTCAAATCCGTTATGAGAAATATGATTAGAATTTAATTTAAAAGTTTCATATGAAATATGAGGGGGTTTCTTAGTTAAAAATATAAATACCAAAATCTCAGAGTCTTAGGCAAAATTTCAGAAAATTTAATAACAAAATTTCTAATTCACCAAAATTTTACCAAATCATCTCAAATTCATATCTTTCCAAATATTCACTCCAATACATCCCCTAAATGTTTATATATAGGTTATTCGGATACCATTATGGATCGAGGGATAAAAGTGGTCCACTGATCCGCTAATACAAGACTATACAACGATCTTGGGCTGTGTCTATGAGACCAATAATGAGTCTAAACTAACAGATGTAATTATCCGATACAGTGAACCACACTGTAAATCCCGTACAACCACCCTCATTGAGAATTCTAAACAGTATCCCGTAAACCCTAGCAAAAACCTCTTCACACTCTATTCTTCGTTTCACCTTACAGTTGACAAAAATGGCTTGGCGCAATGCTGGATCTGCTGCTCGCTCTTTCGTCTCAGCCACCGCAAGATCACCATCACTCCGTTCTCCGACGACGGCGCTTCCTCGGCTCCGTCCTTCCAATTCCTCTTTACCTGGCCGTCGCTTCACCTTTTCATCACCTTCTAGGTTTGTAACCTAACTTCTTCATAGTTTCTCAGTAGAATCTAATCAATTCAAAAATATTTTAGAGAAATTGAAGATTTTCGTATTGATTTTTGTGAAATCTCAGAAACATTTGAGTTTCGTTAGCTTCATTGATATTTTGATTTTACGGTTTGTTAATTCAAGATTAGATCAATTTTTTTTGGAATTTGAACGTTTTCGTATCAACATTAGATTGATTTTGCGTAATTCAGGACATTTGAAATTCGTTAGCTTCATTGATCTTTGATTTTACGGTTTGTTAATACAAAATCAGATCAATTTGTTTGCAATTTGAACATTTTTCGTATCAATATTAGATTGATTTTGCGTAATTTCAGAAACATTCAAGATTCGTTAGCTAATTCGAACCTTGGAGCAATTTTGTTTTGGGAATTGAAGATTGTGATGTTGTATTTGTGAATGAATGAATGTTCAGGAATCTAGGAGCACTTGGTTGTACACAGTCGTTCTTGCCTTTGTACAGTGTTGTGGCTGCTTCTCAACTCACATCTCACCTTAACGTTAATTTGCGAGCTTTCTGCGAGCTGTCTAACGGTACCTTCCAACGCACTTGTCAAGATCGCTAAATAGTCCTCTTTGTGAGTGTTACTTATCTTAGGATTTTCATAGAAACATATGGGACATAACTCGTTGGTATGAATACGTTTTTTGTTTTACAATATGGAGCTT
Organism: Cardamine occulta; assembly: GCA_028015245.1. Taxonomy (NCBI): domain Eukaryota; kingdom Viridiplantae; phylum Streptophyta; class Magnoliopsida; order Brassicales; family Brassicaceae; genus Cardamine; species Cardamine occulta. The sequence goes on along the minus strand of CM051370.1, from coordinate 18,669,566 downwards.
CTTGCGGATTGAATGATGTCCTTACCGTTCTTCGTTCGGGTAGAATTAGAAACCTTAGAATTAAGTAGTTTTGGTAGTTTCTTTTTTATTTCTCATCTTTCTGGTAAAGAACAATTTGGATTTGGGATTGATAGGGAGTGGAAAAGATGGGTGATGGACTTGGATTTTACATCGCTGACAAGAGATTGCTGCTGCATTGTAGGTTTCTTGTCTATTTTTTGTGTTTTTTCTAGAAGATTAGACTCTGTTTTCGTTTTGTTGTCCATTTAAACAGCTATTTTGGCTCTCTAATTTAAAGGTTTTTGCACATTTCTCAAGCTAAAGATCACGTTATTCAAATAGACTGTTGCGCGGCTTGGCAAAATAAAGATTCACACTTGTTGCGCGGCTTGGCAAAATAAAGATTCACACTTGTTGCTTTTGGTCTGTATAGAATATAGTTTGTACAACAATCTCTTTGAGTTGTATTGGTTATCATACGAAGGTGTTAGATTCCATGAAATCAACAACGAGAATAAGTCATTTAAGATACACAATGACAACAATTGGAATGTTTGCAAGTAAGCTCGATGAATCTTCTCTCAGGGTCTTATTCTGATTTGTAATTTTGTTTGCAACTTGAGACAGGTACTTGAAGAGGCAAAGGAGTTAAACTTCATAGTGCGTGCATCAGTTACTTTGAAGGGATGTGAGATCGAAATTAGTTGTTGTGTTATTGTTTTTAGAAGTTTTGGTTCCACGATGTGTGGATTTTATTACTTGTAGAGCTTTTCGTTTGCTTGGGAGATAATTTCTTTTTGTTTTGGAAAATGCATAAAACTTCTGATTTATGTGTATTGGGTTAGAACTTAAGCAGAGTTGTTCCTAATTCATCCTCATTTTCTTCTCGTACTCGTTATCTTGCTGCAACTACATTAGAGTTGTATCAATTCTAACAATGTTCATGCTTAATGTTTCATTAAACAGTATGGTGTTTTCGCAAACTTTGAATTAGAAAAGATTTTAATCTATAGGGTTTCAAATTAGGCTGAACATGCTACTGTAAGAATGGTGGAGAATGAGGTACTATCTTCATAAAAAGCTCAAGAAATGGAGTGTCCAAAGGAGCTTGGAAGCTTTAGATATGAAATTGATGATTCTTGGAAAGAAAACAATAAGTTCACTAGCTTCAGTTGAATTTGTTACAGAACAATGAAATGCCATCCCTTGTGTTTTAGAAGTCCGTGCATCTCCTCAAAAAGGAAAGCTTTTGGCATGGGTTATGGCATATATGATCGAGAATCTAAGAACTTCAATTGTATTCTTAACACTATTCAGAACTAATGAAAATGACATCATTTCCTTTTTGATTAACTAGTATTCTTTACAATGTTTGGACGAGTTTGCTACTTAAGCTCCTCTAGCCATATTGGGATTATTATGACATTTCTGGGGATTTTTTTTGTTGGCCACCTATTTGTGTTTCCTGTATTTCTTTATTTTGTAATCATTTTGGTTCTTTATTCATTACTATAGTTCCTATTGATGTGCATGAAACTGTTTTGCGTATCCGTTAATGTCCTTCAGGAAGTGTCGATTAATTCTTTAAAATGAATATTCTTTTTTATAATTTCGAAGTTGGGGCTGAAACTCTAATCTCCATGGATCTAGAGTGAAATGCCCCTCTTTGAGAAAATGAAATATTTATCGATCTTAAAATAAACAAAAAAAAAAGTAATAAAATTATACATCGTATGTGTATGTTCTCCAAATCAACTACAATATGTCAAAGAACATAAAACAGTTTCGAATGATTAGATGAGGTGTACTAATTAAGCAACCCAATAATTTCGTGCAAATATTAAATTGAATCATTAATTTTAATATGCCAAGTGAAGCATACATTTGTTTTCTTAAAGATTATGATGCCTGTCTATGTACTTTCTTGGTTTTTGTCTTGACTCGGGGCATGGCTGTACTAAGACGGTAGACTTAGATGAGTACGGAAACACCTTCGTACAAAATTATTTTCGTATGATTGTTCATATTTTTGGAACATTCAATTATCTTTTACGTTATAGTACTAAAAAACATTCATATTGTTTTTCTAAATATGCACATGCAGCTGAAATATAACCGAAACTTCCCTCTGATTCTTTTTAATTTTGTTAACGAGACAACGAAATTTGTAAATCCAATTCAATCTCTTTCAATGAATAAGTGACTTTAGTTTTTGTTTACGAACACTTTCAAAACCGGGACTATTCGACCATTAAATGGTCATAATTTTACACATGCAATGACGACTATATTTCGAAATGAAACTTATTGTCAAACAATGAAACAATAAAAGTGAAAATGAAGGAGCATCGTTTGTCTATCACGTTATGAAGTATTCAACTAGAGACTAGTAGCATATGCAAAAGTATCCTCGGTTAAATTTTTTTTTTGTAGCCGCGCGTCGAACACCAATTATTTGATTAGTGACTCAAGAGAGTACAAAAAGTTTTAGGGGCCAATAATGTCTGTAAGAATAAGATACGGCAAAACAACTAGAAAAAGTAAAAGATACATTAAAATGATGGTTGAACTGTAAATGAAAATTCATATTTTGGTTCTTTTCAAGAGATATACTATAGTTTTTTTTTTTTTTGTTTTGTGGAAAAAGAGATATACTATAGTTAGTACGTTAAACATAAATGATAAACAACAAAAGGACTATCTATCGTTGATTTATTAGGTCGATATGTGTTTCCAAAACTCTAGTGACAAAAAAAACTTTAACTCTAAATGAGAGACTTTGAGATACTCCTAATAAGAGACTCTAATGACACTTGTCATATTACAAAATGTTCAATTTTTTTTTCAGATTTAAAATTAATGATATAACTAAATTATATTGTAAATATTATTATCATATTGTTAAGAACCTATTTAAAATGACTCGATTGATAGAGATACTCTAAGTATATGATATTTTTGCTAAAGCGTCAGGCTGTTTCTAAAGGTGTGAGTAGGTTACTTAGTAAAAAAATTCCTACAATTCACGTTGAAGACTTCCAAAAGAGTCCTTTACACGTAAATTTAGACCATTTCTAATGATTTTCTTATTTTTTCTCTAAAAATAGAAATCTGAAAAAATAAATAAGAGGTTTCTTCCAATGGTTGTCTTTATTTTTAAGTATATAATATTTTTATTTTATTAACAATATTCTAAAAATAGAGGAGTGAATAATGTTTCTCCAATAATTTATTTCTCTATTTTTAGAGTATGTTATAGAGCATTATTAGAAATGATTTTGCTCTAAAAACATAATACTTGAATCCTAAATAATGAACTAATGAACTTCGCTATCTACGCTAATTCAATTTTTTTTTTGTTAACTAAAAGATTTTAGGTCTAAATTCATATTTATATCCTCAGATAAGAGACAGCACATATTAAATGTAATATGATCCCCTTCTAAACGCAGCTTGAACTATTGAGCTTTGGATCCTAAAACCAATTAATTAGTCAACCAAGTCTATTAATGCTTGTGTTTAGTCGAGTTTAAAGATAGTAACTTAGAAAAATATTTACAGGTAAGTAAAATAAACACTTTTGCATGGTTTAGTGTTCGCTAGTAATAAATATCTAGTAGAAAAGAACACTAATTGGATAAAGATATTTGAAATGTAGGTACAAAATATTACAGTAACTGATTGAAATGATTTGATGATTGTGATTGGTTTGTTGACTAAAATGTGATGTTTAACGTAACTGTTTGCGAGTTCTTCATATTACTTGCATTTAATGTTAGATTAGAAGTAATTACTTTGATCATGTGGAAGTTGGGTAGTTTTCTTGGCAAGTGTATTTGGTTAGAGCTTATATTTCTAGTCTTTATTTTTAGTTTTGATTTTTGTGGTTTGTAACTCTTTTTGTGTATTGAAATTGATATTTAGAGAGATTTGAGTTTTAATGAGTCTTGAGATGATTTGGCTAAATTTTGGTAAATTAAGAATTTTATTTTTTAATTTTTTCATATCTCACCTAAAACTATGAAAATTTTAAATCAAATTCTAATAATGTTTTTAATAACAGTGGTTTGAATGTACAATTTAAAATTATTAATCTAATAACACAAAAATTTAAATAATATTTAAATTTTAAAATCATTAATCCAGTAATACAGATACTTAGACCAAATTATATCTTATTGAGACTTTATTTTATTCTTTTGGATTATATATGTGTTCGGAGATATCTAAATATTTTATTGGTATTTGTAATTCCACCATATATCGTTTCATGGTTTAATAATATTATCTACATGACAAAAAAATATTCTTCCTAACTAATCCAATTTTTAAAACTTTTTACATATAGTGAGAAGTTTTTTGAAATGACCATTTTTACTTTTGTTTTACTTTATTAATATGATGAAAGAGATAAATAAGGGCATAATAAACTAATTATGCATTAAAAAAAAAGAGAAAATACATTTTCCTTGTAGATTAGGTACAGTCTATGATTAAGATCAACAAAATTTCCCTTTTTTAAAATGAAAATTTAAATAATATTTATAAAACATAGAAACTCTGGCGAGAAAATAATGAGGAAAGGGAGAGGAAAGAGAAGCGCACGTGATGAAGTCTCCGAAGTCCACGAACTTCAAATCTTTCGGACGATCTTATGGCGGTGTGGCGGTGTTTTGAATTGTATTTAGCATTATTAATTATGTTACAAAATTATTAGTATATTTTACGTATGGTTGTTTTTCTTAACGGCAACATGCTTGTAATGCAACAGGAAACCTCCGATTCTCAAACTAAACGTTGACCTCATCTCGAATATAAGACGTATAAGATAAGATGGATGATTTTAATATTTTATTTTGGTCGGTACTATTTCAAATTAAATATAAACTAGAACATGAAAGATTTAAAAAATAATTTTTTTTATTAAATTTAAAAACTTTTTCAAAACTAAATCTTTTTCTTTCAATATAAAACAAGCACTTCTTTATTATATTATGGAAAGATAAACTTTCATACCTAATCTAAATCTATTTATTTAGATATTGTTAATTTTCTTTTTTCTTATCTCTTCTAGCTTCATCTAGAAGTAAATAATTTCTTATTCAACTCTTGGAATTATCCAACATTCTCCCCTGTAATTTCAACTTGAACTATGGAATGCTTAATTGCTTGTATTCCGATTAGATTCCTCATTTACTTGAACTTGATTCTTGCTAATGGCTTGGTAAGTATGTATGTCTGGTACATACTCCACCTCAATCTGCTTATTCTCCACACACTCTCGAATAAAATGATATTTAGAAAGTATATGCTTACTCCTCCCATGAAACACCAGATTCTTGGTGAGAGCAATGGCTGACTTGTTGTCGATCTTAAGTATGACCTTCTCGTCTATACTTAGTATTTCTTTCATCAATTCCTTAAGCCATATAGCTTGCTTTGCTGCCTCCGTAGCTGTCATTAACTCAGCTTCGCATGAAGATAACGCGACGGTGGGTTGCTTTTGAGATGTCCATGTGATTGGTGATGAACCAAAATAGAAGATATGTCCCTAAGTGCTCCTACCATCGTCGATATCAATGTTGTGACTGTTGTCACTGTATCTGATGACTCTTCTCGTTCCGTCTCTCTTGAAGTGTAGACCTATGTTAGTAGTTCCTTTTATATATCTCAGAATATGTTTGAGAGCTTGCCCATGAGATTCTCTCGAACTCTGCATGTACCGGCTTAGAACTCCTACAGCAAATGCCAAGTCTGGTCTAGTGTGAAGAAGATACCTTAGACAGCCAATAGCTCTTCTATACTCTGTGGCATCGATCTCTTTCTCCTCTTCAGCCTTTGAGATTTTTAAGTTTAACTCCATCGGCACATGAGTCAAGTTGCATGAGTCCATCTGAGTATCCACAAGAATTCCTTGAGCATATCCTTCTTGTTTTATTTGGATCCCATCAGCTCCTTGAATTACTTATATCCCAAGGTAATATGTTAACTTGCCGAGATCCGAGATCTCAAACTCTCTTGACATATCCCTTTTGAATTGATTAATGATTCTCTGAGAAGTTCCTGTTACGAACAGATCATCAACATAGATTGCCACAATCAGGAAATTGTCCTTGTTCTTCTTGAGGTACACCGATGGCTCTTTCACACATTTCATAAAATTTAACTCCTTCAGGACGTGATCAAATTTCAAATTCCAAGCCTTAGGAGCTTGACGCAGACCATACAACGCTTTGTAAAGTCTGTACACACGGTTCTCTTCTCCTTACTTTATAAATCCTTCTGGTTGGCTCACATAGACTACTTCATTCAGATCCCCGTTTAAGAACGCAGTTTTGACGTCTAGGTGATGTATCTTCCATCCTCGTGTTGCTACAAGAGCTATGAGTAGCCGTATGGTTTCAATCCGAGCTACGGGAGCAAAGACTTCATCAAAGTCTATTCCTTGTTGTTGTACATATCCCTTTGCCACAAGTCTCGCCTTATACTTGTTCACCATGCCATCTGCTTTTCTTTTAATCTTGTATATCCACTTTAACCCTATAGGCTTCACCCCATCTAGTTTTTCAACGAGCTCCCAAGTGTTATTTCTTGTGATAGAATCCAACTCTGCTTCCACGCTTCAATCTATTCTTGCATATCTATGGCTTCAAGAAGATTCTCCGGTTCTCCATCTATGGTGAGTAAAAGTTTCTCACATTCTAGATCAGCTAGAAGTGTGTAATCATCAAGGTACCTTGGCCTGTTAATGATGCGACCATACCTTGTCACCATCGGTTGATTTACTGCTCCATGATTTATGCTATTATTAACATTCACTTGCTCTTCCTCTTCGTCTCCATGTTCCTGATATGAATCATGATGCTCGTCGTTTTCATTGTCTTGATTATCACCATGTTCAGTTCCATCTTCTATCAAAACTCCATGGGATAGTTTAAATATTCTTGGTTCTCCATAGATTTGTTTCGTTGTAGATGACCAATCCCAAGTCTTTTTTCTCATCAAACACCACGTCTCTACTTACAATCACCTTTCCCGTGACTGGATCATAGAGTCGGTAAGCTTTGGAACCTGGTTCTGTTCCAAAGTTGATCATAATTCTTGACCTGTCATCTAACTTCTTCAGATGTGGTCCAATGATCTTTGTATATGCCACACACCCAAAAACTCTTAAATGCTCGATGTTTGGTTTCTTGGATGTGAAGCTTTCATACGGGGTCTGACCTTTCAAGGCTTTTGTGGGAACTCTATTGATGAGATATGTCGAATGACGTACGGCTTCTCCCCACATATCATTCGGAATTTTCATTGCTTTAAGCAAGCTTCTCTTCATCTCCATCAATGTTTGATTCCTTCTCTCAACCACGCCATTCTGTTGTGGCATATATGGTGCAGTTAAATGCCTAGAAAATCCATTTTCTTCGCAAAAGTGATTAAAATCAGCTGAGGTAAACTCTCCTCCTCTATCATTGCGAAAAGTTTTGATGGAGAGCCCAGTTTGTTTTTCCACAAAGTCTTTAAACTTTTTAAACCGATCGAATGCTTCAGTTTTCTCCTTTAGCAGCATCATCCACATGTACTTTGAAAAATCATCTATTAAGACAAAGACGTACCGGTTATTTGCTAGTGTTTATGGTGTTATCGGTCCATACAAGTCTCCATGGATTAACTCCAGTGCTTGTGTTGTATGGAAGGTGGCTTTAGTTGGGAACAAATTTCTCGTTTGTTTTCCGGCTAAGCAGGCATCACACACATTCTTCTCATGTTGTACTTCCGGCATCCCGATGACCATCTGCTTCTTCACCATGTTATTCATAACTTCAATGCTTATATGTCCTAGCCGAGCATGCCAAGTACATGTAGCTTCGTCGTCTTGTATAGAAAGACACTTCGGATGGCTTATTTCCATTGGAGTTTTGTAGAGCCAGTTTGGAGATCTGATTACTTGTACTAGCAACCTTCTTGTGGATCTCTTAGTGTTAAAACATCCCCTTCATGTTTACTTCGCACCCATGCTCTGTTGCTTGTCCAAGACTTATAATGTTATGCTTTTGGTCGGGTATAAAGTAAATATCATTGAGTGCTCTTCTTTCACCAGTCTTGCCTATGAAGACTATGGAGCCTTTTCTGACGATATTAACATATGAACCATCACCGAACTTCACTTTCCCTTTGATGGTTTCGTCTAAGCTTGAGAAAATTTTTTTGTTTCCCGTCATGTGATTACTGGCTCCATTGTCTAGATACCAAACACATTCATTGTTGGTGTCATAATTCTTAGAAAAACTTTGTCTTCATTCAGGAGCACCACTTCATGAACATAAAGAACCTCAGCTTCTTGAGTCTCGTGAAAATTTGTCTCTGTTATTCTCTCGGGACAAACTAATGCATAGTGACCGGACTTGTCACATCTCCAGCATATGACTTTGGAAAGATCTTTCTTTTCCTTTTGGTCATGTTCTATGGTTTCCTCTCCTAGATTTTGGCCGTTGAACCTTCCTCATTCCCTGCCTCTACCAAAGCTTCCTCTATTAAAGCTGCCTCTGTTAAAACCGGCTCTGTTATAACCGCCTCTATTAAAACTGCCTCTGTTAAAATTACCTCTGTTAAAACCGCCTCTGCTTCCTCCTCCAAAATTTCTGAACTCTCCGTGATTGTTGTTTGAGTTTAAAAACATGAGTTTTCCTTGATCTTCGCTTTGATTTTCTTCGCCTACACGTTCTTCATACGCCTTTAGTCTTCCAACTATATCTTCAAATCCCATTGTTTTTAGGTCTAGGACTTGTTCTAGAGATGCTACGATATGAATGAACTTGTTTCTCGGAAGTCCCTTCAAAAAATTCTTCACAAGTTTTGTTTCATCAATTGTTTCTCCCAGAGAGGCTGATTGAGCTGCGAGGCCTGACATCTGGCCCGCAAATTCATCAACCGAGTCAGTGTCACCCATCTTCAGCCTATCTAGTTCCGCCATTAACGTTTGAAACCTTGTTTCTTTCACTTTATCTGCTCTCTGGTGTTGAGATTTGATGGCGTCCCACAACTTCTTTGCTGAGTCTAGTTCTCCGACTTGGAAGATGAGCATCTCCGGGATAGATTGAAATATAAGTGTTGTCGCCACGTCGTTCTTCTTTGGATCGTTAGATCCTGGATCTATTGTTTCCCACACTTCGCTAACTCGAAGAGTGATCTTCATACGCATCGCCCAAACTGTATAGTTTGTCGACGTTAAGATCGGACAATGAATGGACGGAGCTCCAAGGTCCTTTGTCCGCGGTGCTTGAGTCACGTCTCACATGCTTGAATCCGTGAACCCCTAATCACCACCTTTGATTGAGTTTTCAACTTAAGCTCTGATACCAATTCAAATCAAATATAAAACTAGAACTTGAAAGATTTAAAGAATAACTTTTCTTTATTAGATTTAGAAACTCTCGCAAAACTAAATGTCTCTTTTTCAATGTCTTATGGAACAATTCTTCTACATAAACTTGTATTTATAATAAAACAAGCACCTCCTTATTTTATGATGAAAAGATAAACTTCCATATCTAATCTAAATCTACTTATTTAGATATTATTAATTTTCTTTTTTCTTATCTCTACTAACTTCTTATTCAAATGTTTACGTTAGAATCAAAATATGTTCAATAACACTAAATTTCAATGAGTCTTGGCGGAATTAGTATATTTTTTGGCATGGGATTCTCCGGCTTAATAAAAAAGAAAAAGATAATATTTATACTACAAATATATTTTTATCAAACTATTATAGGCATCATTCAAATATATTTTTTTGACATAAAAATGCAATTTCATATAGAAACACAATTTTGAACTTTTTGCACCAATATAGGATTTCACATTTTTACGCCAAAGCCATAATGTGACTTTGATAGTTTTGGCATCAAAACGAGAGTATGTGGTTTTGTGGTAAATCGAAATTCTTTCGTATTGGAGATGAAACAAGATTTAGTTCTGCGAAAAACAATATTTAATGGTTTTGGCAACAAAATAAGATTCCGTATTGTTGATGAAAAAAACGAGTAGCAAAGAATTTGGTGTCAAAAAAAAGATTTTGCAAATTTGGCGTCAAAAGACGAATTTTGCAGTTTCAGCATCAAAACTTGATCTCACTATTTTAGTAGAAAAATATGGTTTCATGGTTTTGGTAGCCAACTGCTAATTCAAAATTTTAGAGAAAAATGTAAGCCTATGCGACTTATTTTCGATAATTCTTTGTTTTCGGTGAGTTGATATTACAATTTCTCCATTTTGTCTCCAAAACAAATGTCTTAAGTTTTGACATGAAAACCAAATGGGTTGCATCGGTAGGATTATTTGGTTTCCTGAGAGAGTATTCCAAGATATGCATTCATCACCTGGCTGACTATTCCGACTAAAGCACGAAATAGGAGTTGAGATTATATTCAAGCTCAGAGCCGGCTCCGAATTATTTGGGGTCCTAAACAAAATGGAAAACGGGGTCCTTCTTCCATCCTATAGGCATATTCAAACGAATCCTTGTAAAAATGATTTTAATTGTTTTTAATTATAAATGAATATAACCATAAATAATAGAAATTAATTATTGTTTTTAAAGACTATATAAAAATAGGAAGTGGAAAACAAAAATGTGTGCATAAATGGAAGAAGGTAGACCATAATGACAAAAAAATGGTAAGATTTTTGTTTATTTATTGAGAATACTATTTTATTAGTTAGTTTATGATCCACTAAAACTCAATCTATTTAGAACATTTTCATTTGCAAGTCTCTCACCAAATTTCTCATAAATTATACAATAATAAATATTAATAAAAAATTATAGATTTCTCAAAAAGTGTGAGAACCCCATCGATGAATCTTTCATTTGAGAGGTTTATCCAGGGGTTCTACACTTTTCAAAAGATCCATAATTTTTTATTAATATTTATTTGTTTATAATTTATAAGAGACTCCTTGAAAGATTTGCAATGAAGTTGCTCTTATGTTTATAATTTTTACTCTTTTTTTTCGGATTGTACCCGTTAATGAGCAACTCTTTCGATCCTTTGGCTTTTATTCTTCTTCGTTTGGATGTCCAGACAACGATATATCATATTTGCTGTGAACGAAACGAAAGAATACACTTGCAGATCCAACACCCAATGGCTTACCTTATTCGATTGATAGGTAAACCAGTCACAAACAGATCAGCCTCTATTCGATACCACGGATTAATCATAGCATTATAAAACTTCTACAATGTTGGTTTTGGGCTGTACGATCTTAATTATGTATCATGTAAATAATCTTTTTTTTTGTTGATCATTAAGTTTAACATTTTAATAAAAAAAAAAAATGCTTCCAGAACATCTGAATTTTTATGTAATTAAGAACTACTTTAATTTGTAGCTGGAAGTATTTCACCATCGTTAAACAGTTCAAACCTAACCATTTACCTTTTTTTTTCTAAGCGAAACATAATCCTCCAAACTAGAAAGAAATTGTGGAAATGAGGAGGCAAGAAAGCATGCATGCATGGAGTTAGGCATTTGTCTTACGTGCCCATTAGACCATTGCTTTGGACCACCAACACGGCAACATACTTCCCTTTTGTCAGGCCCCGCGTTTCTCGTTCTTCTCCAAACTCTTTAATTAAATAATTAGTTAACCATACATAAATAGACCACAAAACTAATGTCTGAAGTTCAACAAATGACCATTTAACTGTGTGAACGGATTAAAATATGCACACAGATTTGACATCCACCATATGCATTCAATTATATCAGAAATTTTATTTAATTTCATTTAATGTTTTGATCAGTATATAAGATGAAGAAAAAAAGAGTAAAACACTACAAGAAAACATCATTTTAACTACTGCAAAAACAGTAGAAAATCAGTAGCAAAACAGAGTTTTACGACTGATTAGTGACTGATATGTGTCGTAGTTAAAGGTCTTGTCGCTAAATAAATCAGTAGCAAAATTGCTACTGATTTACGACTGAATAGTGACTGATAAAATCAGTAGGTAATCAGTCGCTAATCAGTAGTAATTATAACGACTACATAGCGACTCAATAGTGACTGAATTTTACTACTAAAAGTTCAGTTTGTATTCAGTCGTAAAATATAACTACTAAATAGCGACTGATTACCTACTACTTGAGCTACTATTTTACGACTAAACTGATCATCGATTTAGATGTTTCGGCAATGTTTACCTACCGGTTTACCACTGGTTTTTATTGTTTTTACTACTAATTTGCTACTGAATACCTACTACAAATTATCAATTTCTTAATGGTGTTTAACAACTAATCGGTTTATTGATTTTCATTAAATGTTGAAGCTATACAGAAAAAAAAACAAATTTAAAGGAATTGATAAGTAATAAAAATTTTAAAAACTTACGAACAAGTTATTAAACACAACATAATTCATGTTTTAAAACATGTTTCAGACATGTTTCAAAAGAAACAAACAAGTTTCAGACTGGGTTTTTAAACACACAACATAAAGGAACAAGTGTCTTAGGGATTAGGAGAAGCAGAAGAAGTGTCTTGGGCGAGGAATGCGAGAAATCGCTCATCGGTTTGCAAAAATTTGTGGACAATCGCAAGCTCGGCGGTCTGGGCGCTTTGAGCAGCTGAAACTTGAGCATTCTCTGCTTCTTGCTGTGAGATAAGAGCAGCTTGCTTCTTCAGCTTCTCTTCAGCCATTTGAAGTTGTTGTTGCATCTGCCGGAAAGAAGCCGAGGTTTCCGGGTTTTGTACATTTCCCTTGAGCAGATTCTTGAGGCTTCCAAAACCAAACATATCTCCTCTTTCATTTGTGAGTGTAGACTACAAAAAGAAAAGAAATCCTAATAATGTTAGACACTATCACTTATCATCAAATAATTTCCTAAACATATCACTTATCACTTATCTTAGACACTATCACTTATCTCAGACAGTAGCAGTGATCATCAATCAATCTCAGACACTAGCATCAATCAATTTCCAAAACATAAACAACATAAACAAATCACTTCACCTGAATAAAGAGCTTGTTATCCTCTTCTATGGATAGCACTGGATGACGACCATCCGAAAGCTCTGTGGTTTCCGAGTCATGTCTATACAACTTCTCTTCCTTTTTTTCATATAGGCCTCAGCAACTTGCTTCGCTTTCAGATCAACAAAGGTCCCATCTTTCTTGGTATGAGCCCTGATGAACACCTCACCGAAGCACACTGGTCTCCCCAATTCAACAACCTGAAATGGGAAAAGGATAAGATATAGTAAATGTTAAAAATGTTACAGAGTCAAGCACCAAGTAAATGTTAAAAATGATTAAGAACATAAACCATATATATCACAGATTCAAGCACCAAGTTAATGTCAAAAATAACTTACCATTTCTTGTTCAATTTGTCGGTAAGACTTCTGTCCAGAGGTGTGTTTGTGAGGACCGAGACCTTTACGATCAGACATCCGAGCTGCTGAGGTTGTTGCACTCTTTGATTGTTGTTCTTTAGTGCTCCAATGTTTTTTCATGTCTGCCCAGAGCTTATCATTGATCCATTTCGGTTGCTCGTCATTACATCTCGCAGTGCTCACCATGTCTTTCAAGCGAAGTTGAATTATAGACTCGAAATGCTCTTGAACCAAACCTGTTAAAGATGGATCTCATCTGTGTTTTTTCTACAAAACAGCAGAGAAAAATCAATGTTAAAGCTATTAAAAAAAAAACAGAGAAGTTTGGTGTTACAACAAAGAGATTCTTACCGCGAATTCAACGAAATACCGTTCTTGTCTTTCTCTAGGCACAGTCGACCAACTGTAGTAGGGGCCATCAAATTTGTTGGTGAAACACTTTGTAATCTTACGGGTTAGAGATGATTTGTCATAACCAAACCTACAAAGACACAGAAATATATCATTGTTATTGAGCAACAATCACATAATATATCGTTGTTATTGAGCAACAATCACAGAATCATTTCATTTCATTCTACTATACTAAAAGGATCATTTCATTTCATGCAGCAGAGCTAAAGTCAAACCAAAATCCCAATCATTTCATTGCATTCTACTATACCGAGTACAATAAACCAAAAACCAGAATGATTTCATTTCATTTTACTATACCGAGTACAACAAATTTTTAACTGTATCGTACTCGGAAACAATAAGCTTCATCATCAATAAACTTCATCAAAAAAATAGCTAGATATTACAGAGAGAAACCGAGTTTACCAAGTTGAATCAGGCTCGAGGAGGTCGGGATCAAGGACTGTGATGTTCTTCGGCCGTGGCGCACGAAGCAGCGAGTTAAGAGACTCCATCTGGTCTTCGGAGAGATTGGGTTCAGGGAGACCTCCGAGATCAGATACATCTTCATCTTCTTCTGAGTAGTATGAATTTTGTGCCTGAGAACTGTGAGGAGATTGAGCTGGTCGATGTGGAGGCGGTCGATGAGGATTTTCAGCAGATGCAGCTCCTCCGATATGAGCCGCCTGAGATGGTCTGGAAGGTGGAGGCGTTGGAGCCTCTCGATTTGCAGATGCTGCAGATCGCGGAGTCGTTGTGGCCGAAGGAGATGCACCACATGGCGGAGCCACTGTGGCTGGAGGAGATGCACCAGATGGCAGAGCCGCTGTGGCTGGAGGAGATGCACCAGATGGCGGAGCCGCTATGGCTGGAGGAGATGCACCAGATGGCGAAGCCACTGAGCTCCGGAAAAGCTGCTTTGGAGGAGGGTAGTCTCTGACCGATGGCTGACGTTGGTTGTTGGGGAGAACCGGTGGGTCACTCGCCGTTCTAAGTACAAAATCATACCTAGATTTCGGTAGAGAAGCCGGCTTTCTCACTAAGGTGTTTGGAGGGACGACTTTCCGCTTCCTCTTTCCACCCATGGAATCGAATGAGAAATAGATCAAGAATCGAGTGAGAGAAAGAGTAAGAGATCGAGAAGAGATAGAGATAGAGAATGGAGGGAGAGAAAGAGGAATCGAAAGAGAAAGAAATCGAGTGGCGAGAAGAGAAAGAGGAATCAAAAGTCGAGAGAGACAGAGGAATCAAAAGAGAAAGAGATCGATTAGGGTTATAGTGAAAGAGGAATGAAATTTTTCTAAGTGTTAAAATTAGAAATAAGTCTGAAACGAAACCCACCAAAAACAAAAGCCCACCAATTTTTTTCAGCCAAAAATATAGGCGGGAATTAAAAATTTGGGGTGAAAATTTCACCAAAAATATTTTAAATGGTTCATAATTAATAAAAACTAAACTTAAATAACATAGTAATGCATAAAATATCTTAGTTACCATATTTGAAAAAAAAATTATTCAACATTAGTAAGATGTTACACCTTCGGAATCGTCATCATCAGATTCCGATAAATTACACATAAATTCATCTTCTGGATCTGCATCGTCGACATCGTAATCGAGATTAATTGGGTTTGCTCCATGTAGCGAATTATCGACTACAAAATCTTCAAAAGTAGTCAGCATTACATGATCATTAGTTTCTTGTTGTGAAATAGTCGGTTCCGTGTTAACGTAGGCTCGTAAAATATTTCCCCTCGGGTTGACTTTAACAACATTTAGCCACAAAAGTTTTGGTTTACGGTAGTATGGGTACGGGATATAACAAACTTGATCCGCTTGAGAGGCTGTGCAATGTCAATAAATAGAAGTATATCAACATATGGTATTGAGAGACGAATAAGAGACAATACGAGTGTATGTACCAAGAATAAAAGGTTCGTATTTATAGTATCTTCTTGATTGTAGAACATCTATAATCCCACCATTGCTCCTCCGCGTTCCTCTACCGATCACAGGGTCGTACCACTTACACTTAAAAAGTGTGATTTTCAAATTAACCGCCCCTCATACTCGAGTTCTATGATATCAATTAAGATACCGTGGAAATCAGCTCGGTCAGCTGCATTACTATAATGTTCCCCAGTAACACATACACCATAGTTACAAGTCTTTCTTCCCTCATTGTGATTCTTGGTATGAAACAAATACCCTCTTGTATAATATATGGGCCACGTTTTGGCCTTATTCACGGGACCATGAATTATGTCGAGCACCCATGATGGAAAACCAATCTCAGTGTTCCAAGCAGTAACCTGCATATAGATAGAAAATATCAAATATATTGAAGAAAAAAAATACAAATTTCAAATATTTAGAGACATACATATTCTTTGATCCAAGAAGGATATTCTTCAGCTCTTTTCACCAGGATTTCTCTCTCGGGGAGGTCTGAATATTTTACACTAATATAATCTTCAAAGAAACTATATATATATATATATATATATATATAACACCAAAAAATATATGAGAAATTGAATATGGACTATATTTAATTGTAAGTTATAGACATTCCAAATTATACCTCTCAAGTGGCTCGAAATAACCACAATTTCGCAAAACATATGCATGTGCGCATTGATAGTCTTTATCTAAAAGCCAAATTTCATGAATTTCACCAGAGCGTCGACCTACATGAGTAAAAATATCCGGGACTCCATCAAAATGATATTCGGGGACATCACCTTCAGCGAATCTTGTTAACCTGAACAAAGTAGTTAAATCACTCTATACTATCTACCAAGTGTATATCAAATGGCTTATCGAACCTTTAAATAATTATAGCGTTTACCTTGATTTCGTTTGTATACTCGAGGGAAAATAGTGTTCTGTGAAATAAGCAACCTCCTCCCGTAGATATGATTGAACAATTGATCCTGCTGCATATCTTTGGTTCTTTGCTTTCCCTTTCAACTTTTTGAAAAACTTTTTAAAAGGGTACATCCATCTGTATTGCACAGGGCCTCCTAATTCAGCTTCGTCCAGGAGATGTACAGGTAGGTGCTCCATCACGTCGAAAAAAGATGGTGGAAAAATCATTTCCAAATTGCATAGGATTAACACTATGTTGTGTTTTAGAATTTGGACCCAACTTTTCTTCAATGTCCTCGAACGTAAGTCACGGAAAAATGCTCCAACCCCTACAATTTATATATTGAAACTGAAAATGGTTAATATTAATTACTAACGATCGGTTTATGTGATTTATTTTCCTCAAATTCTAAGTAATTAGTACCTGATAACACAGTGTGAACGTTCTGGTCTAGTAGTTCTGCACAGATAAATGGAAGTAGCCGCTCCATAAAAACATGGCAGTCATGACTCTTCATCCCAGAAAACTTTCCATTCGTCAGATCAGCACAATTAGCTAAGTCTGAAGCATAACCATCTGGGAATTTGATCGAATGTTTCACACATTCCAATAATGCTTTACTGGCTTCGTCTTCCAATGAGTAGGGAGGAAATGGGGCTCTACCTTGATTATCAACATGTAAATATGGCCGAGAACATAATTCTTCTATATCCAATCTTGATGGGATGGTGTCTTTTGATTTACCCTTCACACGCATAAGAGTATTCATGATGTTGTCAAAAAAAATTCTTCTCTATATGCATCAGATCGAGATTGTGTCGGAGATTGAGGTTCCTCCAGTACGGCAATTCTCAGAATATGCTTTCTTTGTGCCAGTTATGCTCTTTCCCAAAGCCAGGCTTCTTCTTCTCGTGACCGTTGCCACCAACATCCTTTGTTTTTGGTGGATTAATACGTTTCATCCGGTATGAATAAATTTGCTCACCGGTCAAAGACACTGGTGGATCATCTTTCCTAGTGTCTCTCTTCTTCAAAAAGTCTTTTTTATTCTTCCTTAGAGGATGATCATAAGGGAGAAATCTTCGGTGATAATCGAACCAACACGTCTTTCTTCCGTGCTTCAGATAAAAAGATTGTGTATCTTCCATGCAAATTGGACAAGATAATTTGCCATGGGTGGTCCATCCTGATAACATCCCATACGCCGGAAAGTCGCTTATCGTCCACAACAACACCGCTTTTAGAATAAATTTTTCCTTCTTATACGAATCGTATGCAACGACTCCAGCAGACCACAGTTCTTTTAACTCATCAATGAGAGGTCGGAGGAAGATATCAAGACTAGCTCGCGGATGATTTGGCCCAGAATTGATAATGGTTAGAAACAAATACTCCGTATTCATGCACATACCAGGGGTAAATTATAAGGAGTCAATATTACTGGCCACAACAAATGATTTTTGGACAAACAAAACTAGTGAGAATCAATTGTCTATGGATCCAGTTCACCCAGAGAGAATTCTTCCTTGAAAAAACTCGCCAAATGAGTTTAAAACAGCAGACCTTGTTCGCCTCAACAATTGATTTAGTCCCAGCCCACCCTCCTTCTTTGAATCTCTTGAATTTTTTATAACTCATTGATTAGGTTAGCATCTTGTTCGCCTCAACAATTGATTTAGTCCCAGCCCACCCTCCTTCTTTGAATCTCTTGAATTTTTTATAACTCATTGATTAGGTTAGCATCTTGATTATAATTGTTTTATATGTTTATAACTATTTTATTGGACTTTAAACTAGATTTAATTAGTAATGAAAGTAAAGTTGTTCATTCATTTGAAAAGTTCTCTATAGAATAGGAACGACAAGTTCTTTCTTATATTATAATACTAGGATAAGCCCTATGCGTTGCACGGGTTTGATATATATATTTATTATAATTTCTAAATATATATATATGTATATAATGCCTTTTAAAATATTTTCATGTTTTTGTTAATTATTTTAGTATTCTTTAATGTATTATTAGTATTTTTTGTCAAAAAATATCTAATTTTTATTAATATATTTTTTCTTTGTAATTCAAATAACTTTTTCTTTGTTTTTGAAATTTCTAATGGATTGATGTTGTATGTGAGCTTGAAGAGCTTATACCTAATAAAAATTAAGAGCTTGAAGAGCCTATACCTCCAATCAGGAAGCTAACCATTGATTCCTATAACAAATTGTAGGTTTATGGGAATCCTTCCAAAGGCATAAAAACTAGCAAAATAGAGAGCTTTTGATGCACCCAAGCCGATACCTCATATTCCTTTCATAACTACCATAACCAACATTAACATAGTAATTAAGTAATCATATATTTGATATATATATATACACCATGATATGTCCCTAGGTAGCGACTCCGAATGCTAGGACTGTGATGGATAGGAACGAACCCGGTGATGTCTCGAACCAGAAACATTGAATGGATGAATGGATGGGTGAGACAATGGCAATGACTCGAGCCGGTGAATCACAAGGAGATGGAGACAAAACGAGGTGGAACGCTAACCGGCCACACGGACTATGGCAAGGTCCGTGATGCGATTGGAACGATGATCCGAGCCCGGCTACGAAGATCAACGTTTAAACAACTCAAGAGCGAAACGGCTCGATTAAGTTAGAGAGAAAATGAGTAAAGGAAAATATGTTTATTCAGGCTAACCCTATTACAAGGTGGGATCTCAGGTTTATATAGCCGAGCCCTTTCTAGGGTTACAAAGGAAATAAAGACAAGTGTGTCCCTAGTGGGACCGCATACATACGATGGTAAATAATACGGAAGGGAAGTTTGGTGAAAGTGGTGTACCTCCTAAAGATAAATATTACACCCGGTAATTATCCTTGCGTGTCATGGGTATTTCCACGAAGGATAATTACATGGGGTCGGGTGTAATGCACCAAGTCGGATCGCCTCATAAAAAACCTCTCGGTAAACTTCTTTGGGATAAACCTAGTAGGGAAAAAGATTGTAACCTTTCTTGGCGACTTATGTTTGTGTTTTCACCTAGTGATGGTGAAAACGCTAAGGGTCCATGTGTCCGATTGGTGTTCCCTCTAAGGCTTGCTCCACGAATGTGCTGAATCAGGTCCGGTAGTGTTGCTCCTTATCCCTCTTGATGCCCCCTTGTGGAATGCTGGGTGCCACGATCTTCCGTGTAACCTCGGTCTCATCTGGTCGTGCAATCTCGGTGTCGTCTGGGTGATCGTCGGTAGCTGGAGACGTATCACACCATATAGTATAAACTATGCATGCTAAGTATCGATAATTCTGGATTATCATGTCCTGGTTCGGAAGCGAGAATGTTGGCAACATATGAATTTACATGATTTAGAGACATGATCAAATATATATGTATTCAATTTTATTTTTTAAACCAACTAATTAATTTTTACATGCAGTGGTTTTCTGTCGACCCAAAGAAGTAACACATCGTTTAGGAGCTGTCGGGCAAATCCATTTTATCTGTGCCAAATCATAAACTTTGATTAGAAACTTCAATTTAGTTTACGTTTTGGCTATAATGAAATTAAATTCATGGAAAAACATGTATATTTTATGGATCCATACACTGTGATGACCTAGATTTCACAGAGCCTGAAGTGAACTGCAGACATAATAGACATAATTAAATATACATAGTGAGAAATACATTTCGAATACAAAATTAAAATAATACTTAATGTATATATTGTAGAAATTTAGTGAATGAACTTAAAATCTTATAAGAATAAATATTTCAGAGGTAATTAATGTATAATAATAGAGAATATATATTGTTCTTTGCAGCTCCACAACATTTATATGCAAATAAAAGATATCCAGAATTGATAAAATTAGTTTTTGCAGATCATGGCAAAGTTCATCTTTTCAATTAAAAAATAATAATTAAAAGTTGGAAGTAGTTTTAGATCATGTTTTTAATTAAGACGAAGATACATTACTTTGATTGTTGAAGACAAATAAGTATATATAATCATACCAATGAAAGCATGAGAGTGTTATTCGGCCAAATGATAGCATGAGAGTGTAGCCAAACTATAGTCGTTTTATGAATTCTTAGGGACTGAACAGTGAATG
Organism: Cardamine occulta; assembly: GCA_028015245.1. Taxonomy (NCBI): domain Eukaryota; kingdom Viridiplantae; phylum Streptophyta; class Magnoliopsida; order Brassicales; family Brassicaceae; genus Cardamine; species Cardamine occulta. Next base: position 18,648,769 of record CM051370.1, on the reverse strand, counting down.
TCAGTCCAAATTCTAAGCCACCTAAGTCTCTACTACCTCTATAGAGTTATTTTGCAAATTCATGAATCAGTTCCATGCAGAGAATATATATGGGAGAAAATAGTCTAATAATTTTTATTACTATGGATTAAACAAACCAGAAGCCATGATTTGATGAGAAGAACTTTTGGTTTTTCAAGGGTATTTTTGAAACTATTTCGAAACCTTTTAACTTGCACCAAAGATGGAAAATATGAGAAGAAACAAGGGAAGACATTGTGTATTTATTTATATAAAATTTACTTGTTTTGTTAGCGTGAAAATGAGCTTTAGTATTAAAAGTTGACAAAAATCTTACTTTTTAAAATTTGCATATATTATTTTTAAATGACAAATCATGTGTTATTTAAAGAAAAAACGATTTAAAAAAATACCGAACTTTCACCTTTTCTCCAAAAAGAGCACAAATCTTTAACAGTAAAAAAAATATCACATTTTGTGTTGACTGAGCTTAATTAAAATGGTTTTGGTCAACACTAATAATCATCTAACCATCGTTTACTTTTAACGGAGACAAATACGTCAATGTTTTAAAAATATAAAAACTTAAGACGACAAGAAGAAAAACGTGATACATGAAGAAAATTTTCAAAACCCTAATTCCTCTTTGATATCTCCTTACTCCTCTTCGATTTCGTGTACCATATTCTCCTGTGACTTAAAAACTATCCTATAATCTCGAGATGACAAACAGAAGAAGCTACATCATGTCGAGGCAGAGAACGTGAAGATGTTGTTGAGGAAAATGAAACAGAATTGATTGACAGAGATGTGCGTGAAACTGTACCTGGTGATGATTGTGAGGCTCTTGTTGATGATATTGTAGATGGTTATGAGGTGAATGTTGTAGTTGTTGCAGAAGGACCTCGTGAAGCTTTAGGAATCAACTTTGGAAATATTATGAGTGATGATATTGATGAAAGTGGAGATGATTTGTTGAAAGAGGATACGATACCAGATCTCGTGAGGATACAGCATCAACCGACGAACTTCTAGCATTAGGCAAGACGTTTGCTTCTGCTTCAGAGTTTAAACAAGCACTTCTTAGGTACTCTCTGAAAAGTATATACGATATTAAGTTAGACTTGTCTACACACAAAAAAAGCTTTGTGTGATTTGCTCTGACACGGTGTCTTCATTTCCGTGGAGAGTTTATTGCTCCCATGAGAAGAGCAAACACAAGTTGCAGATAAAGGTGAATGTGAATGAGCACATATGTATCAGGTCTGGTTACTCGAAGATGCTGAAGAGTTCATCTATTGCTCAGTTGTTTACAGAAAAGTTGAGAGTGAATCCTAAACTTACGGTAATGGAGATTGCTGATGAGATTAAGAGGAACTACAGTTTGATTGTTACTGAAAATCAATGGTGGAAAGCAAAGACCAAAATTACTAGTGAAAGAAAAGCTAGCCACGAAGCCCATTTTTCACGAATTTGGGATTATGAAGCAGAGGTGCTTTTGACTAATAAATGCACCACTATGGAGATTAAGACTATTCCAGGACCAACACCAAGAAGCAATAAAGGTTTGATTGCATATATGTGTGCTTTGAAGCACAAATAGTGGCCTGGAAGTAGACCTATCATAGGACTAGATGGTGCATTTCTTAAATGGGATGTTAAAGGCCAGTTGATAGCTGCAGTTGGAAGAGATGGAGATAATAGATTTTGTAACAGAGCATAGAAAACCCAACTGAAATGTCTTATGTCTTAGAGGATGAGAAGGGAGTTGTCTTTGGGATTTTATCGATCTCAACACCAAATAGCAGTTAGTAAAACAGAACACTCATCTATACAGAATGGTTTTATATCCAAATAACACAGTAAAACAAAAACCAAACCTTTCTCAAAAGATAAGAAAACAACAAAACGTGTCTAGGAAATGGTAAAACATAGATACAAAGAGCATATACACACCCACGGATACGGATGGTGAACAGCTTTAGGGTCAACATAGTAACCTCCTTTCAGATTAGCTTCACATTTCAAGGAGAACTCCTTCTCCTACATCAAAGGAAGAAAAGGCGCAAACATATCAAGTTCACTTCTCTAAAAAAAACATCGATAGCGATTCTCCAAGAATAGAAATAAGGAATGATCATATTATCAAATAATATATTTGGGGGAAAAAGAAAGAAGACACAGAGATGAATAAGGAAAATTAAAAGATGAATTAGGGATTTGAGAATGAAAACTGGGAGAATTGAGTTTTTTTTTTAAATGTTTTTACAATGTTGTTTTGCTCTCCATTAAAAGTAAACAGTAGTTAGATGACAACTAGTTTGACCAAAATCATACTTAATTAAGCTCAGTCAACACAAAATTCGGTATTTTTTTACTATTGAAGAGTTTGTGCTTTTTTGGAGAAAATGTGAAAGTTCATTATTTTTTTGACCGTTTTACATGAATTTTAAAATATCTTTTAAAATCCAGTGTTATTGGATCAATGATCTTAAATTGTACACTTAAATTCACTGTTATTGGAAACATTATTAGAATTTGTTTTAAAAGTTTCTGGTGAGAATTGAAATGATTTCTTAGTTAAAAATACAATGACCAAAATCCCAGGTTTTTAGATGAGATTTCAAAAAATTTAATAACAAAATATCTAATTCACCAAAGTTTTACCAAATCATCTCAAAAGTCATTAAAACTAAAATATCTCAAAATATTCAGTCCAATACACCCCTCCAAATATAATAAAGATTAAAGAAAATATATTAACCAAATTAAGATAAAAATAATGTCTTACTAATACATAACATAAAATGGAGAACTCTGAATTTAGGGAGCTACTGATGCAGTTAATCATACTTTAGGGGTTTATCATCTTTTGTTGTGTTTGTGTGAATATGTTGGATCTTGTTATTGTTGATTGGGTTTTAATGTAGTTTTACGTATTATTATTATGGAATTTATGTTGGTTATATTGGAGCCTTGTTATTTGGGGGTGAATAACTTTTTTTTTGTTTTAATGTTATTCTGAATTTGATTAGTATGGAAATAGCATTGAATTGTAACAAGTTTTTCTACTTGATAACAAATAGTCATATTGATAACCATGTGAGCAATGTTGACCAATTGTGGAAGATGACATTAGGCTGACCTAATCTTGAATGCTGAGTTCACAATGAAGCAGTAAATGGTCCCTGGTTTCTTCCCGTAGGCTACAGGTGCAGCAATCCGTGGTTGAGGCGATACCAAAGCAACAAATACTCATTTTTTTCTTTTTGGTTAACAACAAATAGTCATATTGTAAACATATAGAAATATAAATGGAATTATGTATTGGAAAATATGATGAAATGTTTTTTAATCAAAATAGTATTACTTTGTATATAGTATAACATGATTTGTTTCGAACTTAATCACTTGTTCATTCTTAAAAATTTAAATTATAAAGACATGGGGGCAAAAATGTGAGGGGGGTTATATACATGTATATATTGATGGTGAGATGATTGATTTTTTTTCCCGACCGAATTTTCATTAAGTTTAAGCTCCATAAAAGGAGGAAGTAACTTATTAGTATATAATTGAGTTCGGTCATATGTTCTAAATATTTACGATTTGGAAAGCAAAAGAAGCAATGCCAATTTGGCATACACATCGTATCAAAGTGAGACAAATAGAAAAGAAGGAAGATAACAGCATACTATGGTTGTTAGCATGTAAGGCTTATCTCGAAAGGAAGCAGCATTTAATTTCGTTTTTCTAATATTTTGTTTTCAGTGTATGGCGCATGTATCTGCTTATGTAATAATTTGTAATTTGATGTTTTGTATTCGACTTTCTAATACTCTTTCTACTTTGATATTTTCATGAAATATTTTTTTCGTAAAAAAACAAAAGTGTCGTGACATTAAATTAGGTAGTTATTGTGTCAAAAGTTATAAGACCATGTCCAATGGTGAAATTTGGTGGATCTTAACTGGGTCTTAAGTGTTTAATATTGGAATTAATTGAAAACTGAAGCCCAATTGTTAAGATCCGTGTCTTATTTTAGACACTTCTTAAATCATAAGACCCGGTGACGTGGCGACTTCTTATTGGAAAGATGAAAATGAAGAGAAAAAAAATAAAAAAAGCACGCGAGTCTTCTTTATTTTTTTGGCGACTTCTCTCTCTCTTTTCTCTCTCTTTTTCTCTCGTTCTCTCGTTCTCTCTGGCGCTAGAACGAAATCCGGCGAAATCCAATACATATCAACCAAGCGACGGTCTTCAAACTCATTAGGTATGTTATTCTTTCGATTTGCTTTTGTTTTTCGTGGGTTTTGTGTTTTTGTTGTTCTTGATTTGAGGGTTTTCAATTTGGGGAAATTAGGGTTTCGTCATAATTTAGGGGTTTTTTGAAATTGAAGTTTCCTGAGATTGAAATTGTTATACTTGTTACGAAATCGAGATATTTTCATATCTATGATCTCTAATGGTTTCAATTTTGAATCTTTTGCATGCTTATCTTTTTCGGAGCTGTGGGTTTGTTCTTCCTTGGTCTATATTTTTGTAATATTTACTATTCCTAGATCATTCGTGTGGCTTAGACTTTTTCCATTATTCAAAGTTTGGTTGGTAATTATTATATCCACATCTTCAAATTTTAGTTACAAGTATTGGTTTTTAGTATTTGTCTTGCTTGGTAGAGTTACTACAGTATCTTTCATTTCATTTCTTGGATCAATTTCAGGGATGTAGAGCATATGGATTTGGATTCTGAGAAGAAGCAACCTCTTTGCCACCTGTAAACTCAAGCACCAGGTAAACTCAAGCCACTTGTACATTCTTTTACATGAATCCATTTCATTAGTGGCTTGTTTGTGGTAGTTTTTGATTAGGTTAAGAGTTAAAGTATATAATTGTTTGGTTAGTTACAGTGTGACAATAAATGCTTCTGTTAGAGCTGAATTAGGACTGGTTAGTTCGTTAGGTATGTGTCTACATCACACTTATTGTGTATATGTGTGATGAATGCTTGTTTGTAGGTTACTGTTATTCAATGAATTTGTGATGAATGCTTGTAGGTAACCTTTTTGTTTTAGTATCATGAGACAAGAAAACTAAAAAAGTCAACATATAAATTTAATTTTGTAGGAAATATCTATGTAGTATAAGATTGATATAGATGTATTACACTATATGAACTTAACTCTCCTTAGGTTAGGTACAGACTTCACTCTGTAATTGAATGCTAAAATAATTAATAACATGTACTTCTTTTATGCTGATACACTAACCCTAGAACCCATTTCGTATATAATGAACAATTCACCATAAAACTATTAGAACATTTTTTCTTCTCTTCCATTCAGTTTCCAAAAACACAAACTTAGGTTATGGATTATACTAATCCTTTTAGTCAGTCTGCCAAATTCATGGATCTTTTAACCAGCCAAAGAGATAACCAAAACCCTCAACCCATTTCTTTAGCATTTGGATCATCAGACCATGTCCCACTCTTTAGTACTCAGTGTTCTGATGATCCAAACCTAGAGGAAGAAATACATGAGGAGCGTAAAGAGAGAAAGAGATGGACACACGTAGATGACATTGTCCTCATCAGCTCCTGGTTAAACACCAGTAAGGATGCTGTAGTGGCAAATGAGCAAAAATCAGGAGCCTTTTGGGCACGTGTTGCTGCATTATTTGCTGCTAGTCCTAAGGTTGCAGCTTCTGATAGGAGGGAGGCCAGTCACTGTAAGCAAAGGTGGAGGAAGATAAATGATCAAGTCTCCAAGTTTTGTGGAGCATATGAGGCTGCAAGAAGTCAGCAGAAAAGTGGCCATAATGATAATGATTATCTGAAATTGGCTCACGAAATTTTCTTCAGTGACCACAACGTCAAATTCACCCTGGAGCATGCTTGGAATGAGCTTAGGCATGACCAGAAATGGTGTGTCAATGCTTACAGTAAGGGTGGAGGTGAAGGAAGTGCAAAAAGAAGAAAATGTGAGGAAGGATCTGCACAATCTTCAAGCTCTCAGACTGTGACCAATGCAGAGGATGAGGTTATGGTTCGTCCTCCTGGTGTGAAGGCAACAAAGTCCAAAGGTAAAAGGCCTGCCAGCAAGACTATGGATCAACAAGAGAAGATGTTGAACTTCCAGACCATGTGCGAGTTAAAGCAGAAGGATTTAGCTCTCAAGGATAAGCTTTCAGACAAAAAATTGCTTGATAGTCTCTTGGCCAAATTGGAACCACTCTCTGAAATAGAATTAGCTTTAAAGAACAAGCTCATAACAGACATATTGTCACGCTAGTAAGTTAGTAATTTTTGTGTTCTTTATTTCATGTGTTTATGTGTTTCATGTTTTATGTCTGTTTTTTGTCTGTTATAATTTTTGTCTGTTATCCAGCTCTGTTTTGGGATAAAGTGAAAATAGGAAAGATTATGCGAGCATGTATCATATTGCACAATATGATAGTACAAGACGAACGAGCTGAATACACTCAGTTTGACACCGAAGAATTCGAACTAAGAGAAGGAAACAGAACTTCAGAAGGGGATTTCACGTATTCTACAGAGATGCCTACAAATGTAGCCAATATGATGGGCATGCGAGTTCGACTTCGTGATAAAAAAATACATCAACAATTGAAAAATGATTTGGTTGAGCATATATGGCAACAATTTGGCGGACTTCAAAATAATAATTAAGATTTTTTTTTCGTTTCTTTTTTTAATATCTTTTTTCAAATGTTGTCGTTTTATGTATGAATAATATTTTATGTAATAGACTTAATAAAATGTACTATGTTTTAAAATTTTATTAACATAAATTTTATTTACAATTAATTTTTTTTTTTAGACACCTACATTAAGTGTCTCCATTAGAAGGGTGCAAAACATAAATTCAATTAAAAGTGTCTAAACAATCTACTTTACATAAAACTTAATAATTTATTATTTTAGACACCTTTAATGAGTGTCTCCATTGGACATGCTCTAAGATGAAAGAAACACAACTCTTCACTTGTATTGTTTCACTCTTATTTTAGTTGTTGTTGTAATGAAAAACATGTTCCAGATTCAATTCTGATAAATAAAATTTTCAGTCTTACCGTGTTTTTCTCTTTGTCGTAAGTTAGTCACAAAGCAGACAAACACAGATTAAACTATATAATATGTTCTCTTTTCTCTTACAACAAGTAAACGGTTGTTGTGTTTGTGTAAGAACTAAGAAGAAGCAAACTTCTAACAGTAACAGAGTAATTAGATCCAAGCTGGCTACCACAAATGCCATACAAAATGCTACAAGTTCAACAAAACTGGACAAAACAGGAGGTGTTCGTGCAAGTAAGAGATAAAACTCATAGAGAAATCCTGCAAATTTCTTTTGAGAAACAACATAACTAATATGTAATATCGAAGAACAAACCCGAAGAAATTTGGGGGTATTACATCACTTCAATATCCTCACCAACAAAAGGAGCACGAAGATTCAGAATCTCCGATGCAAAGGCTGATGGGACAAGTCTTTGGCTATTGGTGGCCCCTCTTTGAAATGAGAGAGCTTGCTATGTTCCAATAAATTGAAAATTTGAAATTCCAATCCGATTTTATGGATGTGCTTCAAGCCAACTTCTTGAATCCGTGATATCCATGAGGCTTGATGTCATCTTTTTGCACAGCTTTAACAGGAACTAATGCCAAAGAGAAAAGTGGTGTTGGTTGAGTGAAGACCACTTGAACACCAACACCTTGCTCCCTTAGGTTTTGATATTAATTTTATGCAATCAAAAAATATGTTGCTATTTTAGAAGTGTGGTTATGAGTAGTCTCAAATAATATGTTATAATATGATATTCGGTAGCTCAAAACTATATTATGTTACCAACTCTATTTTTAGAATCAACATATTTTTTCATCAAATTTACATTATCTTTTTGTTGTTTCACCAATTCACCCAAATATATATATATATATATATATATTCCCTAAGATATAACATAAAGTAACCAACATAAATACCACTTCTTTCGACTGTTTCGAAAGAAGAATACATGTACTATTGATTATTAATGGCAAAATAAATAAAAATGAAAGATAAATATGGTATTTTATAATTGATATTAATGGTGTATGGTAGTTGTTCTCCCTGATTCTTTTTCTGTATGCATAGTTTTAACTATATCCTCAAATCCAAAATTGCATGAGCCAGACGTGGATCTCATTCATGACATGATCCCTGCATATGACATCACTCAAATTCAGAAAATATGTTAAAAACTGTAATTCAAGCAAAACAAAGTGAAGTAATCAGTGTTTAAACCCTCCGCATTGTTTGAACAAGGTTGGAAAATCAGCCATGCGAAGTAAGTCAGCACATTTGTATGCAAATGCAGAGGGAACTATATCATCAGCTGTGATACAAAAACCAAAAAGATTTGGCACGATCTCGTGATTCTTATCTTAATACTAAATTAGATAATATATATTGTTGCACATACAAGTTCCTTGCATAAGTAAGATTCATAATTTTTAAGCACGAATTACAGTCCCAAAAGCAGTATTCATATTGTATTCTAAGTTCCTGCAAGATTTAATTAGTTCAGTTTTTCATCCTTTATTAATAGGTATGTAATTTAAGTTTAGTAAAAACTTTTTTGACAAGTGATATAATTAAGAGCTTAAAGAGCCTACCTCCAATCAGGAAGCCAACCATTGATTCCTATAACAAGTTGTATGTTTATGGGAATCCTTCCAAAAGCATAACAACTCGTGAAATAGAGAGCTTGTGCTGCACCCAAGCCGAACACCTCCTATTCCTTTTATAACTACCATAACCAACATTATCATATATATTAATCAAAAGTAATCATATATTTGATGTATATGTATATATATATACCATACAAGTCTAAACTATGCATGCTAAGTGTAGATAATTCCGGATTACCATTATCTGGTTCATACGAGAGAATATGGGCAAGATATGTATTTACAAGAGTTAAACCTCCAATATCATCTTGCATGTTCTCAGAAACTTTTGTAAAGTCGCACCCTGATTCATCATAGAGGCTATTTTATTATATACAATTATATAATTAGTTTAAAAGTCTAATAATACTGTAGAGACATATCATTTATGTATTAAATTTTGGTTTTTAAACCAACTAGTCATTACATGCACAAGTTTTCTTTCCACCCAAAGAAGTAACACGTTGTTTAGGAGCAGTCGGAATAATCCATTTTATCTATGCCAAATCATAAACTTTGATTAGATGAAACTTCAATTTAGATGTTGTTTTGGCTATAAGAAAATTAATTAAATTCATGGGAAAACATGAATTTTTAATGGATCCTTACATGGGGATGAGGACCCAGATTTCGCAGAGGCTAACGTGCGCTGCAGACATAATAAAGATATAGTGAAAAATACATTTCGAATACAAAAATAAAATAATAGTTAATGATATTGCATAACTTTAGTGAAGCGAACTTAAAATCTTATAAGAAAATAATAATTTCAGAGGTAATGTACAATAATAGAGAATATATTAATCTTTGCAGCGCCACAACATTTATATGCAAATAAAAATATCCAAAATTGATAAAATTAGTTTTGCAGATCATGGCAAAATTCAGCTTTTCACTTAAAAAACCTTAAAAATTTGAAGTATTTCGAAATCATTTTTTATTAATACGAGAATAAGTTGCTTTGATTGTTGAAAACAAAGAATAATATATAGCAACACAAAATAAAGCATGTGAGAGTATTACATTTCACCTCTCTGTCCGGCGTCGTGTAGCCAAACTATAGTTGCTTTATGACTTCCTATGGGTTGAACAGTATATATATTTCCATAATTCAAGCCACATACGGCTGCGTTTCTACTACCTGTATAGAGTTATCATATGTAAATTCACAAACCAGTTCCATGCAGAGAATATTTAGGAGAAAAAATAGTTTAAAAGTTTTGATTACTATGGAAAAAAAAAAAAAATCAGAGGCCATGATTTGATGAGAAGGACTTTTGTTTTTTCAAGAGTATTTTTTAAATTATTTCGGAAGCTTTTAACTTGCACCAAAGATGGAAAATATGAGAGAAAACAATACATTGTGTATTTATACAAAATTATTTGTTTTGTTAACGTGCAAATGAGCTTTAGTATTAAAAGTTGACAAAAATCTTACTCTTAAAAGTTGGATGGATTACAAAGATCTTATATTAAATTGGATGGAACACAATTTATACAAGATTAATTTTCATAACAAATTTATTGGAGGCATAATTTATTTAAAACAATTAATGATTTTTAATTTATTTAATTATTTTACAAAAAGAAAAGTGCTAAAAATTTAATTGGGTGGAAGAGAATCTAGAGATACAATATTATTTTAAAAGGGAAGTCTTTTAAAAAATGATCATATTTAGTGCGATGATTTGTTTTGTAGATCTTATTTGTGTCTATGCTATTACAGCTTTTAAAAATAAATTATAAACACAATATATGCATATTTTAATGGTTTATTTATTGATAATTATTATGTTCCTAATTTCAGTACACATATTAAAAGTTTAAAAATTAGAAATCCATCCAATCTATTCAAGTACAACATCAATCCATTAGAAATTTCAAAAACTAAAAGAAAGTTATTTGGATTACAAAGAAAAAATAAACTAATAAAAATTAGTATAAGCTCCAAACTTTAGCCAGCAATATCTATAGAAATCAATACACATATTTAGCCAGCAATATCCCTAGAAATATAGATATCTTTGTGAAATTGGGAGTATGATTTTTCAAAGAAGATACAAATACAATATACAAATTCAAGTTATTGTAGAGGTTGGATGTTTACTGAGTTTGAGAAAAACACATCCAAACTCTAAAAATATATAGATTTACAATTAAAGAAACTTGGGGGTGCCAATTGTACTTATCAAGCCAATATTGTTATATATTTACACTTTTTAAGCCATTTGCAGTTATTTTTTGATTAATAAATTTCATTATCTATCATATAAATTCAGTCATAAATTGTACTAACAAAATTTGTAAGTTTTGTGTATCTATAGAGGGTAATAAAGATCTGAATTAAAGTACTAAAATAGTGTTGGAAAACCATTATAAAGTTAAGAAACTGTAAAGATAATTGATTAATGGTAAACTTTAATAGAAAATATAATGATTTAAAATATAATATTATTTAAAAGAAATTATTCAACACTACATTACATTTTAAAATATAGTGAGTTACGTTTTTAAGAATGGTGTTATTATTTTATAGAACAATATTAAACAGTTCTATAATAATGTGATGTGAACTATTAATTTTTAAATAAGGAGTAAAATAAAAAAAATTATAAGATAATATGTTTTATGTCGGGTAGATGTTTATTCTTTAAAAAACATTTCTATATATTTTAAATTAATTGTTTCGTAAAATAATTAGATGTTAATCTATTACTTTGAACAATAAAAAATGAGAGTGACAAAAAAAAAGAACAATAAAAATGTAGACAAAATATTAAAATATGTGTATCTTAGGTTTCATATGGTTCTAAACTAATAGGATGTTAATCTATTAATTTTAACAATACCAAACTATAGACAAAATATTTGATTTTGATATTTCAATTTTATTAACCTTTCAATCCATTAATAAAATTTTAATGTCGTAAGGAATTAGATATTTGAATTTTATTTAAAACTTTTATGTGTCGTAAAAATTCATGGATGATTCTTTTAAATATATTAGTTTATTTTGTTGGAGTAGATGTTTCTACGAAATTAAATTATTTGATTTGAATCTCTATTTTTATATATTTTGATGAAATTAAAAGTTTGAGTTAATGTAGTTTAATTTTTGAGAATCATTTTTAAATATATTTTCAATTTATATTATCAAGATTAATGATCAGAAAGAAAAATATATAAAAGAAAGAAATTAGAGAATAGCGAAAGTATCATATTTGTAGTGGACATGTGGCACCATTTGAGTTTCTTAGAAGTATAACCCTACTTTATTATATAAGATTTATATTATACAAGATTAATGGTCAAAAAGAAAAAAATATAAAAGAAAAAAATTAGAGAAGAGCGAAAGTATCATATTTGTAGTAGACATGTGGCAGCATTTCAACTTCTTAGAAGTGTAACCCTACTTTATTATATTTTTAAATATTTTGACGAAATTAAAAGTTTGAGTTAATGTAGTATAATTTTTGAGAATCATTTTTAAATCTATTTTAAATTTATATTATACAAGATTAATGGTCAGAAAGAAAAATATATATAAAAGGAAAAAATTAGAGAAGAGTGAAAGTGTCATATTTGTAGTGGACATGTGACAGCATTTCAACTCCTTAGAAATGTAACCCTACTTTATTATATAAGATTTATATTATACAAGATTAATGGTCAGAAACAAAAATATATATAAAAGAAAGAAATTAAAGATGCGAAAGTGTTATATTTGTAGTGGACATGTGGCAGCATTTCAGCTCCTTAGTAGTGTAACCCTACTTTATTATATAAGATTTATATTATACAAGATTAATGGTCAGAAACAAAAAATATATATAAAAAAAAATTAGAGAATAACGAAAGTGTCATATTTGTAGTAGACATGTGGCAGCATTTCAGCTCTTTAGAAGTGCAACCCTACTTTATTACATAAGATAGTCTAGAGAATAGGTCTAGCTTATGTTAAGTTTTTGAGGTGTTATGGTTGGGTAATTTTGTGGGTTGGAATGAAAATCAGTGGTTGTAGCAAAAGGGTGTTGTTGAGAGAAATAAGAATTACTAGAGAACAAAATACAAGATGAATACTCTATAATTTTAAGAAAAGATGAAATAGTTTTACACCTATATGATTAAAACAAAATTGAAATAGAAGGAGAAAAGGGTGCACTACAAAGAAAATAATAAGAGAAAATTATGTGTCATGGATTTGATTTAGATCGTAGCATTAAGGATGGATATGATAATAGAAGAAAATCTTGTATGCATGCATGTTATGTCAAGAGTAAGTTTTTTTTTACGCCAGTCTGCAAGAGTAAGGGCTTGATTGGGTTTCCTACTACCACCCACAAATGATGCATTTGCGAGCGGTTGTAGTTTCTAGCGTTTTACACAAATTATGGAAATCGCTATAAATCATTTTGAACCGCTTGTAGTTACTAGATTTCAAAACCTCATTCCAACTAGCTTTTGCGGTTGTGGGTTGTTGCTGTTAGTTAAAAAAATATTTTAATGTTTTTAACTTATAATACTAATACGAACTTACAAAAAATCATAAAAATAAAATTATTTTCTTTTATCAAATATTAATATATTAAATTCTTAAATGCTTTATATATGTATTAACTAAACTAAAATATATTTATAAGTATAAAATTATTTTTTATATAAAAATGTTTCAATTAAGCCTCTTAAAATAAATAATTTAAATTAATACAATTTTTGTTTTCTTATTAAAATTTCTATATTGTAAATATAATTGATAATGTTAACCACAACCGTTGTCAACCAGTCAGAACTTTCCTGCAAACGCACCCGTTTTTAACTGTTAAACCAGTCATGTAAATCGCTATGTAACGTTTATAACTGCAACCACCCACTTTTGCAAACTCCCGCAACCGCAACCGTTTCGTTTAAACTAGTCGGGTCCTAAGTTACAAACACTTAAAATCGCATTTTGCTTGTTTAAGCATTTTTCACAAAACGAAATGATGACTGTGATTTCATTCCTCTTGGCAAGACCTTTTGTGATTGTTAGAATTTGAATGTTAAAGAGTTGAAATGTATGACTGCAAGTTCATCCTTAGATTTTGACCTATGGTACAAGATTTGAGTTACTTAAGTATTGAGACGGTCATTAGAGTAGAATTTGGTTCGATAAAGACCTTACTTTTATCCAAAGACTTTCGAGCCATATTTTGCTTATCACATAAGTTTTGAAATGCCATCATATGGCCATTGAGAAGGATTGTCAATCTTTCCAAGGTTTAAGAGCCGAAGAAGAAATTTTAGCCCTTTGAGCTTCTTTGCCATACAATATATATAAATAGACCAGAATGGAACAATGGTCTTTTTCATGTTCGCCATTGTAGGCACACAATCTTTGAGTGAACATAATAAATTAAAGAACTTGAAAACTTTGCAAATTGTGGTCAGCTGAGACGAGCATGATCATTTATAGTACCCTCCAGCTTCAAATAGAGCATAAGAATTGGAAACGTATTGTAGCCATGAACCATCAATGAGCACAATATCTATCTTTTACTGATTGGATTGTTATCCAAACGATTAGATCATTTAAAATTTGGAATGTGAAAAGCCAAATCACGCGTATAGATAGGACCAAACCCTGAGAATCTTGAGTACCTACTATATGATGTGATCTTCTATAGAAGTTGATCATTGTGATCTCACATTATCAACCAAGGTTTCCCATGAAAGGTTGGAGAAAAGCGATGTGAAGGAAGGCCATCCCAAATCTGATACATGTTTTGATCCATCAAAGAAACATAACAAATGATGAGTTCACTTCTTTTGAATATCAAAGGTAAGAGTAACCTTCTGTTCCAGACGATTAAATATGCCCAAAAAGACTGTATACATAACTAGTTAAACTAGACTATGAAAGTATATTGTAACTGGTTGTTAGACTCAAGATATGATAACACAGTTCAACAGATGTGATACAGACTACACTACAACATGGACGAGTCTGTTTATGACACGAACTGTTGGAACAGAGGTGAGTGTGTGTGACATAAGCAATGATACATATGGTGTATGTGAAACGCCAGGTAAGTGTGTGTGTGACACAACCGTGCAACAAAGGTTAGTGTGTGTGTGACACACCTTTTTGTTTGTGACACACAAGTGAATATGAGCTTTGGCTCTAAGTGAGCTCAACGAATTGAAGAGTTGATCCATTACGAAAGAAAAATGTCACATGGGCTTCGAGACCATTAGAGAAGCCATGTGGGCCCTGTTTTAGAGAGAAGCCCAAACTTTAGGAGTTTAGGGTTTTTGTTCAACAGAACATATAAATAGAGCGCAGCTACGACAGAGAAAGGTTGTGCGTTTAGGGTTTTGCTGTGAGAAGCACACAAGTGTGTGTGTGACGTTGCCCCACCAAATAGAGAGATATGTTGGTGGTTTTGTTAAGAAGGTACACTCGTCGGAAAATACAATGAGTGGTAGTGTTCTTTAGTGGAATCCCTTTGGAGACTGCAGCCGTTAGTGAAGACGGTGTTGCATCGGTGTGTCGCCAGGTGGTATGTCAAACATGTGTGGTTTTTTTTACTGTAATTCAAAGTGGTTTTTTTTACTGTTTTCAAAGTGGTTTTTTTACTGTAATTCTAGAAAAGAGTAGTGTGGTACCATATAGCAATTGTAGGTTGCGGCCTTTTCTAGTGAATGATTTCTGGACGTTATCTCGGAGATGTAGGTTAACCGAACCCCGTTAACAAATTCTTGTGTTGTATCTTTACTTTATGTCTGTTACACTCGCTATGCTCTCTCATCTCACAAATACATAGATCTAGCACAAATATAATTATTTCAGACTATTCTAGAAAGGTCGAGAATCAGATATAGTTGTCTTATTTTCATTAATATGAATCTCTCATAAACAAGCAAACAATGCAGAATTCGAACAAGTTTAGTCACGAACAATAATATGATTTTGAGATTTATTAAAATTTTGCATATTCCAAGAAAAGAACGTCACTAGCGACTAATACCGCATGGATATCACGACCGATATCATTTCTCTCCCAGCCGTACGACTCGAAAAACATGATATATGCATCGTTTGGAGATGATGCGTGGTGGCTTCAGCAGCACCGGTTTCGGCCTCCCCATCCTTTTTCTTCAAAATTTTTCTACTCCGGAGTGGGTGTACCAACGAAGTTTCTGGTGTGGTTGGAGATTGGCGGCGGCGTCGTTAGGTGCGCTCGAGGACGGCCGTTCTTCCCCGGCGTCATCCTTTTCTACTTTCTCGCTTTTGGAGACTCAGGTGGATCTCCTTTCTTCTCCTTGTCTCTAGCAAGGGCAGTTTAGCGGCTGAAGTAGATCTCCCTTGGCTCACCCGGCCAGCAGCGACATTCGCTTTGCTGGTGCATGAGGAAGGCGCTGACAAGTCTGTGAACTCTCTGTGAGTCGTCCTTGGTCATGATATGGTCTAGTTCAGCAGGTCTTGGCCTCCACTTTAGTCTTGGTGTGTCTTTCGTCCTTTGGGTTTCCGATGTGGCTCCTCCACATCCTCCATTGCTTTTGGCTTTCGGCGGTTCTTTGATATGGTAGGGGATAGTTCCGTATGATACTGCAGTGGTTTCTCGGTGCTGAATAGAGGCGGTGATTTGATCTCGGCGGCTTTCGCAAGCTCGCGAATGGTGGTCAAAAGTGGTTTCTCTTGCTCTTCGTAGAAACTCCAATGCCGCCGGGTGAGTATTAGTCCGTTGTAGCAGTTTCGTTTTTGCGTAGTCCTTGGAGAAGTTACAGGAGTGCTTATTAGAGGTTTTGAGGGTGGTCTCAGATGGAGATTGCTTGTTGCAACAAACGATGAGAACTCGAGTTCTTCAGAGCTGTGCCAACCATGCGAATGTCCGAGTTTCACGGTTCTGAATGTGCTAACCTTCAACATTCCCTTTATTCTTGCCTCATTTCTTGTGTTCTCCTTTTCTCCCGTCTCTTTCCCGTTTTTTCTTAATCACTATTTAGTTTTCTATTTGACCACAACAAATTTCTCCAGCAAGTGTCTTTCCAGTCTATTTCCTGTCAAAGGCCAGATTTTTATTTTTTTATTATTATTTTTGTATGTTCTCACATTTGAGTAATACATAAACTACTCCACTCCCTAGATAACCCATCATTTCTTTGCAGTTTCTTTTTACCATTGTTCGTAGTATCTTTTTGAAGATTCCAACCCCTTTCAATTTTTATACGAATCACATTTAAAATGTGATGACACTAGTAAAAGCTAAACTTTTGTATCAGCTCCGACAAATTTTGTTCATGTCAAATTTGTTTTTTTTTTTTTGCTAAAATGTGAATTTTATTTACCAAAATAGAATGGAACGATAGTTTGTTACAAAAAGCTTAAATACCCCTCAAGAAGCTCTTCAATCCCAAAACACATATATTCCATTTCTAAAGTACAAAACACAAACCACCCTCTCTATCTCCCTTTCTCCCAATTTGTCTGTCCTGATTAGTTTTTTCCCCTCCAACCAAAAGAAAGAAAAATAACTTTTCAAAAATGGCCGTAGACTCGAACCTATCGTCGCCGTTGGGACCTCCGGCGTGTGAAAAGGGCGCAAAAGCTCTCCGTTTCATTGAGGAAATGACCCGAAACGCAGACGTTGTCCAACAAAATCTCTTAGCGGAGATGCTAAGACGCAACGCTGAGACCGAGTACTTCCGCCGCTTCAACCTCGGTGGTGCCACCGACCGTGAAACCTTTAAATCTAAACTTCCTATTATTACCTACGAAGATCTCCAGCCGGAGATCCAACGCATCGCTGATGGAGACCGTTCTCCGATCTTATCTTCTCATCCTATCTCTGAGTTCCTCACCAGGTTTTTTCACTCTCCCTTTTCACCTTTATGAAATTTTATGGATTTATAAATCAATTAAAATCTATAAACCAATAAAACCGTAACGTTTTAGCATTATACTTAATTTTCATTACAATTTTCCCAGCTCGGGAACCTCAGCCGGAGAGAGGAAGCTCATGCCCACTATTAAAGAAGAGCTTGATCGTCGCCAGCTTCTTTACAGTCTCCTCATGCCCGTAATGAATTTGTAAGTCGATAAAACATTTTTACCACAACGTAGCTAAACGACAATATAGTGACGTATGAGTTTATTATATTTATTCTTTATTATTAGTTCAAGCGTTGACTTTTCTCTTTGTCTTTTGTGGAACAGGTATGTGCCGGGGTTAGATAAAGGAAAGGGAATGTATTTCTTGTTCGTTAAGTCCGAAACAAAGACACCTGGTGGGCTACCGGCTCGACCGGTCTTAACCAGTTACTACAAGAGTGAACACTTCCGGTCTCGACCATACGATCCCTATAACGTCTACACCAGTCCTAACGAAGCCATTCTCTGTCCTGACTCTTTTCAAAGCATGTACACTCAGATGCTTTGTGGCCTCCTTGATCGCCTCTCTGTCCTTCGCGTGGGTGCGGTTTTTGCCTCTGGTCTCCTTCGTGCCATCCGCTTCCTCCAGCTCCATTGGTCGCGCTTAGCCCATGACATCGAGTCAGGATGTTGTAAGAACGGAGAAAATCGAATTGAGAAAAAATGAATTAAGAACAACTCTTAAAACCAGAAACGGAGTCGAGAATAATCTATGTCCTTAATTCTGAAAATCGCCCGTAGTGTGATGGGTTGATGCGATTCCGAATCCTAGGATAAAACCGCGACTATCAACGATTCGCAACACTCGAAATCGAAGTCTAACGAACGAAAGATCTATGTATCCTCTCGAGACACTAATTTGGGTGATCGAATTTTTGGTTGGAGAAGAAAACCGTATCTTCAAAGAGAATGGCGGGAGTCGGTTTTATAAAACCGAAAGGGCGCTTACCCAAGAGTCGCAACTCTTGGTTAAATGTTGGGCCGAAATTTTAATAAAAAAATTTCTCTAAAAAGAATAGTCTTGATGTACCTTTGGTCCAAAAGCCCAAGCCCAGCCCAGCCCAGCCCAGCCGAGCGAGCGAGCGGTGGCGGCGCGCGTGTGTGGTTCCCATTTCTCATATGCCATATGCACCATGCTACTCATTTGTAAACATGATAAGGGAGGGTAATATATATACCACTCAAATCTTTTCTCTCCAAGCAATGTGGGACATTAGTAATTGAGATTACTTTAATTGTAAACATCACACTTTGACCTCACATTTCTCATTCACTAATACTTCAATTTTAACTTATGAGCATTCCAAGTTGTAGTCTAAACTGCAAGCTTTCCAATGAACTCATAATCCGGTAATTCCGGGCAATGACCTTGCCGGAAAAGCTACCGGAAAAGTGACAAAATTCACTTGTTAAAATTTAGTTCCAACAATCCCCCACATGAATAGAAATATTCTCTAAACATATGATGACTCAATAAACTCTAAGACTCTACTGATTAGACCAACTTAATTGACTAGACAGACAGACGGACTTTTCGAGAGTATAACGAAAAATTACTGTATCTGAGTTGGTAGCAATGTTTCAGCTTTGAACCACTCGTAGTTAGTAGCTGTTGGATTTACTTGGCCAGGAGGTGGACATGATGTCTTGAACCACCCGGATTTCGATGTAAACCTAGACAACAGCTATAACACAGCTTCATTTTCTCATAGAACTTTGTTCTCTATTGTGTTCATTTTGGCCTTGAACTTGCCTGGTTATCGTGAGTGAACTTGGAGAATATAGCCTTTCCTTCATTCTCCTAGAAACGGCCCCATTTCACACTCACTAGATGATCCATATGGAATCATTAAAAGCCAAATGCTTATCCTTATACATTCCAATGTAACACTGTATATCATCCTAGGAACTGAGTAGAGATAATAATCTCACAGTGTTCTTCCATGTTAAGTTTGAATTAGTTGTCCCTTTGAACCTATTTCTTGGGATCTCCAGTCATGTAGGTGGGGTTTCCATCAAACTTCAACTTTATTCATAGGCTTTTAAACCCATTCCTCTTGATGATTTTTCGACTTGATCTCTTGCCAAACCTTTAGTGAACGGATCAGCCAGGTTATCGACAGATTTAATATAATCAATCGTGAGTACTCCTGTTGAGATCAAGTTTCTAATGGTTTTATGTCATCTTCGTATGTGACGAGACTTACCATTATAATTATTATTTAGTGCCCGAGAGATAGCCGATTGACTATCACAATGTACACGTAAAGCTGGCACTGGTTTCTCCCACATTGGGATATTTTCCAAAAAATTCCGAAGCCACTCTGCTTCTTGAGCAGTTCTGTCTAAAGTGACAAATTCAGATTCCATGGTTGATGTGGCTATCACGGTTTGTTTGGTAGATTTCCAGGACACTGCTGCACCTCCTAGTGAAAATACATATCCACTTGTGGATTTTGAGTTTTTGGAGTCCGCGATCCAGTTCGCGTCACTGTATCCTTCCAAAACTTCTGGTTCTGTACCATAGTGTAGTCCATAATTTTTGGTATAACGTAGGTAATTCAATACTCTAGTTATAGCTTTCCAATGTTTATGTCCTGGATTACTAGTATAGCGACTTAGTATGTTTACTGCGTGCGCTAAGTCAGGTCTAGTACAATTTGTCAAGTACATTAGACTTCCGATTACTCGTGCATACTCTACCTGAGAAACTGCATCACCTGAGTTTTTAGTCAGGTGAATATGTGGGTCGACTGGAGTTTTTGCAGTCCCACTTGAATAGTTTTTAAATCTATCAAGTATCTTTTGAGAATAATGTGATTGTGATAAGATGATTCCTCCAGCATGTCTGTGAATCTTAATACCAAGAATGACATATGCCAAACCCATTGATGCGAATCCGGTGAGGATGACGCACTCCCAATCACACCAGAGAGAAGTCACAGGGTTGATCTTGGACTAGGCTCGACACACAAGCAAAGAACAAGAGAGAATGGATCGAATGACGCCACACAAAGCCGAAGAAAAGCGATGTGATAAGTCTAAGAGATTCAGATTCGACAAACGAAAATGATTCAATGATCTAACTGAAAAGGTTTTAGAATAAAAAGATAGATAGATGTGAGTTCAGGTCTTACAAGAAAATATAAAGAGAAAACAACAAGGCTAATACATCATGCAGAATGTCTTAGAAATAACAAAACTAAATAAAACAGAGTTTAAAATAAAAATAACTCATCAGCTCCCTTTGCTTCCCTTAGCCACGAAATGGATATGAAAAATGGGCCTTGTGCTTTCAATTTCAACAAATGGGCAATGATGAAGTGAAACAGCTGCCTCATTAAAAACCTTGTCAAGAAAACTCAGTGGGACAAAACTTGACAAGGAAAAAAGAGTACAACTGAGACACTTTTCCCATTTGTTAAAATCACTTAGCTTGAATCAAAACCAAAGTGGTTTGATAAGCTTCACCTTCGTCGTGGCTGCCTTGAATCCATATCTGCTTAAGCAATCCTCCCACAGTTTGGTTGAACTTCTTAGCTCTTGATCGAGTCATTGGACCAGTTGGTGTGGCAATGGCATCCTCAGCTACAAGCTCATCCTCGGGTTCAAGCTCCTCCTCTGGTTCATGTTCTTTCCCATGCTCCAAGCTCCTTATGCCATCTAGGATCACATCACTCATATATTTCATGTCAAAGTTACTATGAAGTAAATTCTTAGTTTGATTAATCATGTCATTAGTGTTGCCAATAATGAGCATGTCATCAACATACAGACACAACAAAACATATCCGTGTGGGGTACATTTGATGTATATGCATTTATCACATTCGTTAATGCTGAAACCATTTGATATCATCACATTATCAAATTTTTCATGCCATTGTTTTGGAGCTTACTTCAGTCCGTACAATGACATGACAAGTCTACAGACTTTGTTTTCTTGTCCGGGAATAACAAAACCTTCAGGTTGTTTCATATAGATCTCTTCTTCTAAATCTCCATGTAGAAAAGCAGTTTTGACATCCATCTGATGTATTTCTAGGCCTCTTAATGCTGCGATACCAACCAAAAGTCTGATGGAGGTTATTCGCGTCACTGGAGAATATGTGTCAACGAAATCCAGACCTTCTTTTTGTCTGAATCCTTGGACAACAAGTCTAGCCTTATACTTATCCACAGAACCATCAGTTTTCATTTTTGTTGTGAAAATCCATTTACACCATAGTGCTTTAAACCCTTTAGGTAGATCGGTAATCTCATATGTATGATGTTGCAATATAGAATCGATCTCACTATTGACAGTTTCCTTCCAATAAGGTGCGTCTGGTATAGACATGACTTCTGAGTAAGTTCGTGGTTCGTTTTCTGTGAGAAAAACCATCATGAAATCATCGTCAAAAGATTTTTCCTTACGAGCTCTTTTCCTGCCTCGAGGTTCATCTACTACATCTTCCACTTCAAGTGTTGAAGTTCTGGAAGTGCTTGCCTCATTTGTTGAGAAGCTTGTTTCAAATGTTCTCTTCGGACGTTGTTTGTCCTTACAAGGAAAAATGTTTTCAAAGAAAGATACATCGGCGGATTTTAGCCCAGCCTTACCGCATTGGACGCCGGAGAGGAGGAGAAGATAAGGACAAGCCCATGTTTTTTCCTTGGAGATCTCGTGAAGTCAAAGGCTTTAAATTTATTAGGCTTTGGTCTTGTAATATAATTAGATTCCTCGCTGGTGATTTAGTGTTTTTTTCCCCTTAGTATTTCTTTTTTCTTTTCGTATATTTTTTTTCACGTACTGTGGAATCTTTCTCTGTGTGTAATTTGTTTTCTTTCTCTACTTGGGACAAAAAATCCTGATTGGAGAAGTTTTTATATTTCCAGGGACCATGTGTACTTTGATGCAAATCAATGAGTAAATTTGTTGGAAGATTTTATTTTCGTTATCTACTACTCCATGAGTAAATGTAAGTAGGAGGAGCGTCATATGACCCATGAAAATTTAAAATTTGGTATACTTTTGTTAAAAAAAATTCTAAACTAAAACCAATTTAACTAATATATTGACCCCTATAATATAATTTTCTTAGATTTTGAAGGCTGCCTGAAAACCCTCATATATTAATAAACCATGTTATCTGAGAGTGTAAGGCATGGTCCGCATGGAGATGGCTTAGGTCCCACTAGTTATTTAGAGAGTTAGAGTATAACATAACAGGTCGGGTCGAGTACATGTGCCAAGTGACAAATAGATGAATCTTAGAAATATTACGATACAACCACAGGTTTGGGTTGGATTTATATGAAGTCAGATGGTACTATGGTCAGAGAAGGACTTTATCCTCCTCTATTTCGAGTTGGAAGCTTTACTATGGCCCATGACAATCATGCTTTCTCGAGGATTAGTTCGCTTAGACTTAGAGACAAATTGTATGGATCTGATCAAGATGACCCCTTCCCAAACAATTAGTTCGTTCTCTCTAATCTTCTAAACGAATTCAGATTGCTTAGGGAATGTACGGTTTAATTATAGACCAAATTGTTTAGCTCGTTCAGTTCGTTGTAGATGTAATGACTTTATATTTGTAAACTCTTTTCTTCTTGGATTGGATAAAAAGTTTTCTTTAGATTTTAAACGTTTGGTTGAAAAAAAAAATTTAGCCATTTAACACATTAACACAAATACATTAAGGCTGAAACTTTATAACGTCATAATCTTATAGGGCATAAACATGCATTTAATCTATGGTATTATATGTCCGCCCTTAAGTTAAGAATAAAAAATCATATAGAGGTGGCCCAAACATAGAAACAGCAAGGGAGAGAGCTACGACCAAAATGTTGGTATTAATAAGGGTTTGTGGGTTCGTGAAGAGAAACATGTTCTATGAAACTGTTATTTTTAGGTTCTTTTACAGATTTATAACAAAGAAACATAATTAGCATGAAATCTGTTGGGTTTGTACCAAAGCAAACTGACATTTCCAGAACATGATCTCTAGCTAACTCATTAATATATGTCTTCAAAATTCTGCAACACGATGGCCAAACCTTTGCCTCTTTTTCCTTTTTCTTGATATTCGAACTAATTTGTACTTTGAATCTAGCCTTTCTGGAAAAATCTATCTACTACACTATTAAAAAAGAGTCACTTTAAAAAGGTGTTTCCAAACATTCATATTAAAACAAATAAACCATGATTAATGTTATAAGTGTATCCAAACAGATTAAAAAGAGTGGATTTTCCAAATATCCATATTAAAACAAATAAACCATGATTAATGTTATAAGTTTATCCAAACAGTTTAAAACAACAATATTATGGAAACTAACATTGATTTTTATTTGCCTAAAATCTATCTACCTAATTTAAATCAATGTATTGGAAAAATAATTATGATTCTCATTTCACTTTTATTTGATCTTATTTTCAAATTATTTTGAATAATTATATAATGCATATAATTAATAAAAGTTTAATTTTTGTTTCTACATATGTTGTGATTCGAATCTATTTTTTTGGCGGAAAAATTACAGATTCTTTTTGGCTAAAAATTTCCAAATTTTTCATTTTGGTGGAAAATTACCGATTTGCAGTTCGTTAAGAAAATTACAGATTCGAGTTTTTTTTCTGGAAAACGGATCAGTTTTTGACGGTTAATTGTAAATTTTGTATTTTGGCAAAACGGAATTGCAGTTTGTTAAGAAAACTACGAGATCGAGTTTTTTGATGGGAAATGGATCAGAAATATAATTATGATTCTCATTTCACCTTTATTTGATCTTATTTTCAAATTATTTTAAATTATTATATGATATATTCCAATACTTTTTTTGGATGGAAAATTATAGATCCGTTTTTGGCGGGAAATTTGCAAATTTTTTATTTGGTGAAAAATTACGGATTTGCAATTCATTATAAAAATTACAGAGTCGAGTTTTGTTTTGCGGGGAACAGATCAGTTTTTGGCGGGAAAATTATAATTTTTTTAGTTTGGCATAACAGATTTGCAATATGCTAGAAAAATTACGAGATCACGTTTTTTGGTTGGAAACGGATCAGAAAAATAAATTTGATTCTCATTTCACCTTTATTTGATCTTATTTTCAAGTTATGTTGAATTATTCTATAATATAATACATATCATTAATAAAAAAATATCTTTTCTACATATGTTGTGATTCGAATACATTTTTGGCGGGAAAACTACGGATCCGTTTTTGGCGGAAAATTTACAAATTATTCATTTTGGTGGAAAATTACGGATATGCAATTTATTAAGAAAATTATAGAGTGAGGTATTTGTTTTTGTGGGAAACAGATAAGTTTTTGGCAGGAAAATTGTAAAATTTTTATCTTGGCAAAACGGATTTGCAGTTTGTTAGAAACATATCAGTTTTTTTTTTGCAGGAAATTTTCAAATTATTCATTTTGATGGAAAATTATGGATTTGTAGTTTGTCGAGTTTTTTTTTCCAAGAACTGGATCAGTTTTGGTCGGAAAATTAATTATACATAAGATTGACAATTTTATTAGTTTTTATTAATTTAATATCTAATTCAGTAGGATTTTCTCTAAACTGTTTCAATGAGAGTAAAGAACATCATTCATTTGACGTAAGTTTGATTCAAATAACAAAAAATTTCTATTGCTACATGGAAATAAAACAATTTCATGTTTAAAACATGTTAAATATATTGTAAAAAATAAATAAGTAAAAACTACAAAAATATATTAAACGAAAAAAATATTTATAAACATTATAAAAAAATATTATATGAGTAAAATAAAAATATTTTAAAACATTTAAAAACCAAAAAACTATATTTTATATCAAAATAATTGACCCGCGGTATGAATCTAGTTTATATTAAATTAT
This sequence comes from Cardamine occulta, assembly GCA_028015245.1. NCBI lineage: Eukaryota > Viridiplantae > Streptophyta > Magnoliopsida > Brassicales > Brassicaceae > Cardamine > Cardamine occulta. Next base: position 18,623,253 of record CM051370.1, on the reverse strand, counting down.
AAACCAAAATAACTTCAACAGAACTTTTTGTTTAATCTACGGCATAAACATATGTATGCTTGTAACAATTTAACCATGCCTTTAAAAAAAAAAAAACTTAACCATGTAAAAAAGGGTTGACTTGCTAGATGACTAAAAGAATAGAGGAAATTAGGAAAATAACATTGTGTCATAATACTTAGGTAACTAACGTTTTTAGAGGCTAAAAAAAAAACCCCCTCATGCAATTGGTGAAAGAGAAATAGGAGTGAATGCTGGTCAGTTATTCTTTTTGTTTGGGTTTATGCCGAGAGGAGTGAATGCCACTGTTCTATTGATGGTCACCGCCCGATTGCTTGTTCCAACATGCTCTACAAAATCATTTCAAAGACCATTGCTAACAGGTTAAAGAGTACACTTTCAGAGATGATTGAGTTAAATCAAATTGCCTTTGTAAAGGAATGGCTCCTACTCGAGAGTGTATTTTTAGCGACATAATTGGTTAAGGATTATCACAAGGATTCAATATCCTTGAGTTGTGCAATTAAATTTAATATTTCTTAGGCTTTTCGACATAGTTCAATGGGAGTTTATTAAACCTACTCTTCCAGCCATGCTCTTCTCCGAGAAATTCATACATTCAATATTTTTCTGTATGTCCACAGCCTCGTTTTTCAATCTCAATAAATGACAAGTTGGTGAAGTTAATTCGTAGCGAGTGGGGGTATTTTTCAAGGTTGCTCTCATTCCACTTATCTCTATGTGGTTGCTGGTAATGTCTTGTGGAGAATATTTAATAAAGCCGCACAAAATGGGAAATTTGGTTATCACCCAAAATGTCGTAAGGTGGAGATTAAGCTTCTCGGATGATATCTTGGTATTTTTTGATGGCATGCGACTTCCATAGTTGGTATACTGGATGTGTTCAAGGAACTTTTGGTAATATCAGGGGTAAACATAAATGCGGTCAAATCCTCCATATTCTTTGCTGGTTTTAACAAGTTGAGAGCAATTCAAGCAGCCTCGAAATTGGGACTATCATGCAGCGAACTTCCAATTAGGTATCTTGGTTTACCACTCAACACAAAATCCATGACTCGACAAGACTATGAACCCCTTATCGACATGATCAAAGCTAACAACAGTCTTTCCTTTGCTGGCCGTGTTCAGTTGATTGAATCGGTGATATCAAGCACCTCTAATTTTTGGTGTTCAGTGTTTCGACTACCCCAAATATGTCTAAATGAAATTGAAAGTCTTTATAGTACTTTCTTTTGGTCTGGATCTCTTAATATTATGAACAAAGCAAATATTTCTTGGGACGATGTTTTTTATCCAGTTGATGAAGGCATGTTAGGAATTCGAAGACTATGTGTTTTGGCATGTATTTTTGTACTAAGTCTTATCTGGTGACTATTTGGAAAATCGGGTTCTCTTTGGGTTGCTTGAACTCGGGCTTATTTGCTGAAGCATCATTCTTTTTGGAGTGTAACAGATGGTATTTTGGGATCTTGGATATGGAAAAAACTCCTAAAGATTCAGGATTTATTTGTTAGGATATTCAGAATGGTGAATCAACGTTTTATTGGTGGGATATAAGAGAGTATACAATCAATAAATATGTGTTGTAATGAGCTTTAATATTTTTCTTTTAAAATTGTTTTTTAATATTCTTTTTACTATCATTTGTGATAACATATATATGATGAAAAATATCTTATTAATATGTGTCCTTCTTCTTGTTTGAATCACTCAATCTGCATACAAAAATATTGTTGTAATATGACGAATTTGAATAACTTCACTTCCGACTCAATGATCTCTATACTATTATTTAAGCAATGTTGAAAAGAAAATAACCAACTTTCATGTGTTATATTACATAAATGCCATTAGAATATTTTTTCGTTTTTAACCAGATTTTTAATTATTATTTTAATGTTATCAATAAATTTAGAATCAATAACAGCATCTTCGTTAAACATCTATTTACAATTATAAAAAACCAATTATGATTATCCTATTAAACTAATTATACCGAAATTGTTGTAATTAAAGAGAATAAAACTTACACTATATTTTAGTAGGTGTTTTAGTTTTTAAAATATAAAATTAAACCTCATCTACAAACTACATAATTATATGAAATCTAATAAATTGATAGTCTTAAGAAAAATCACAAATCATTTGACAAAAAATAATAAAATTGTTGAATCATATAAACGAGTATATGAACTTATTTGTTTATCCATTTGAAAGATATAATAAACAATAAAACAATGAATCATAATATTAACAATAAATTATAATAATATGATGTTTTAATTACTAGAAATGTCATCATTTACAATAAATTAGTGCAAGGTCATGGGGTTTACTTTACCAATTATAGATCTAGATCGGAGTATGATATAAAGTAAATAAAATATACACAATTATAAAATACATAGAGTAAAATAAATTTAAAACAAATACTCTTATTATTATATTATTTTGTAAACTAACGAATCAAAATTTATGCAAATATTTTTCCTTGCTGTAGAGCATGGGTTACTATCTAGTTATATATTAAAAGTGAATTTAATATGTTTGTAGTTTGTAGTAAAACAATTAGAGATTGATCCCTACAAAATAATACTTTAGTTTAAATGTCCATAAGGAAAACTAGAACCTCAGAAAAAATGAAGTAAATACTTAAAGTTCAGTCATCTGTGTCAAATTTTCAATAAAATCTGGTATTCGTCCAGTAAATTCATTGTCACTTATCCTCCTACTGCATTCAACCGCACACAAGTGGATGGTAAATGTAGTCTTTTACCAACCAAAATGTTTTTCGAAATTTCTCAAGTTTGTTCTATATAAGTTAACATTTGATTACCCAATTATTTTAATAAATTAATTTGGATCACTTTGACCTTATTCATTAAAAATGCTAGGTTTGAAGAAAAAAATAATGTTGTTTTAATAATCTTTTGGGTTATACTAAAGATTTCATCTTTGAATGCGGAAAATGAGTTATTCATTAATTATGCATATTGCTTAAACTCTGTCAAGTTTATGAATAGTTTCCCAAGGCAATTGGTGTCATTCTACATTAGATTTTAAGTCATTTAAAGTGTAATTGTAATGAAGCATACAAAGGTTTGACCTAAGCATGTTCACTTATAATATTTTCTTAATAATCCATGGTTCACCTCACAATTAAAGGCATATGTTTTTTTCATAAAACAACTTATGTTCATTTCTATGCTTAATTAATACCTTGACATATGATAAGAGTGACCAAACAATAATTAAATGTGTGTTGTAATGAGCGTAATGTTTTTTATTTTGGGGTTAAATATTATTTTACCATCATTTGGGATAAGATGACAAAATATATCTTATTAATATGTCTTTATCTTCTTCCCGTTTAAAACATTTTCTATCAGTCAATCAGCATACAAAATTATTATTGTTATATGATGAATTTGAATAATATATGTTAATTTCACTTCCAGCTCATTAATGATTGTATAATGTTTTTAGTTTAAAAGTGAATTTAATATGTCTTGTTTATTATTTGAAGTTTTTGCAGTAAAACATTTAGAGATGGATGAAAAATAAATTTAGGTTTTTACAAACCAACAAGTTATTGAAATTCCCTATGTTTTCTTCTATATATGTTATCATTTAATTATATATTATGCCAACATAATTAATTAAAAAACTAATTTACGTCACTTTTATATTATTCATGAAAAAAGAATGTTAAGTTCTAACATAAAAAGTTAGCGTTGTTGTAATGATGTTTTGAATTATACAAAATAATTTCCCCCTTGAATGTAGAAAATGAGTTATTTAATAACTATGCATATTGCTTCAACTCCATCAAATATGTCAATAATTTTCTGATGCCATTGGTGGCATACTTAATTTGATTTTTGTGGCATAATTCATCGGATTTTAAGTCATTTGAAACGTCTTTGTAGTGAAGCACTCAAAGTTTTGATAGAAGAATGTTGGCTTATCATATTTTCTTTACAACCGAGTGGTTCAGTACCTCATGATGAAAGACATATATTTTCCATATAAACCATATGTTTTTTTCTATGATTAAATAATAGCTTGCTATATGATAAAAGTGATCAAAAAATAAATAAATTGTATTGTAATGGGTTTGAATCTTCTTATTTCTTTTCTTTTTAATTTGGTTTTAGTCTTCTTCTTATTATCATTTGGGATAACATATATATGGTGAAAAGATACATTATTAACATGTCTCAATCTTCCTTATGTTTGAAACATTTTATATTAGTCAATCCGCATTCATGAAGAATTTGAACAGTTTCCTTAAATTTTACTTACAGCTCAATGATTGTATTATGTTTATAGTTTAAAAGTGAATTTAATGTATTTTGTATAATATTTGTAGTTTGTAGTGAAACATTTAGAGATTGATAAATAGTGCTGTTTTACCAACTGACAAAGATTATGAAATTCCCTAAGTGTTATTCTACACAAGTTAGCATTTAATTACATACTAAGCAAACATAATTATTTAAAAAATTAATTTGATTCACTTTTATCTTGTTCATTAAAAAAATACTAGGTTTGAACAAAAAAAAGGTAACATTGTTGTAACATTGTTTGATTTATGCATGGAATGTAAAAAATGAGTTATTCATTAACTATGCATATTTCTTAGCAAAGGTAATTGGTGGCAAAGTTCATTGATTTTTTTATGAATTTGAAACGTGCTCGTAGTGAAGCACTGAATAGTTTGAAAGAAGACTGATGACTTAACAATCCTTTTTCCTCAACAATCCATAGTTCACTTCATGAATATATATATATATACATATATATATATATATATATTTTTATCCTAGAAAACTTATGTTTGTTTTTATGAAGACTGCTGATTTTATGATTAATTAAACAAACAATAAATAAGGAAAAACATATGCACTAATTGAATTTTATCTTCTTCTTTATTTTTTGTTTTGTTTTAATCTTGTTTTTATTATCACTAAGACATACCAGAGGAAAATATAGTATAGTAAATTTGGTATATCAATTTTATATTCAAATTTTGTATATTTAGTAATTATGTATTATATATTATTTAATATTTTAAATTTCAACTAGTTTTGAACAAACATATTTTTAATAATTAAAAAAAACTTATGATAAATTGACTCGATTTTTGTGATGATTTTATTAAGAATTTAAAATAGTTTAGTTAATAAAACTGTGAAACTAAAATTATAGAAATAACAAAAACTAGTAGTTATTTAAAGGTAAAAGTACCAAAATGTACCTCTTTGAAAATTTATTTCCAAGCAGAGCCCATACCGCTTCAAAAATCTTCCCAAGTAATATTATTTGGAAATAAATTTTCAAAAGGGTCCAAAATAAAAAATTTCCCTATTTTTAAAGAGAAAGATATAAATAGAGGTAAAATAAATGAATGTTACTGAACCTTTTATATATGTCTGAGAACTAAAACCAAACAAAAGTTCCAAACCAAAACGAACTGAAATTTTTGGTTTTCAGTTCTAGGTCTGCTATTTGTGGTGAACCGATCGACACATATATGGAATGGGTTCGGTTACAGGTTTGGTTCGGTATCTTCAAACTATTCGGATTTTTGGTTTCTGTAAAACGCTTAGAACTTCTTCTCCTTCATCCTTCGATCTTGATTTGTAACAGAGATGTCATTGTTTTCATTCTGCCATCAACATAATCGTCTGACCATCTCCAGTCTTCACCGTCAAGACCCATCTATTTCGACAGATTTATGTGTCATCATCACCATCAGACCATCTTCAGTCTTCACCGTCACTGCTGCAACATGTTTGTTTTTTTTTGTCTTTTTGAATCATTCACGTTCATGTTGCACACATTTTTAGTGGGTGACAGTAGTAGATTTTTATAGGCCTATCATTTAACCTAAGAATGTCTAGTATCACGTCTAGTATTTTAGGATCAATCCAAGGAGAATTAAACAATAGGAAAAATGTCAAAACAGCCTGAACTTTCAAATTGATGATGTTTAAAGTCTGGACTTTCAAAATACCATTTAAATGCTCAAGTTTTTCGTTGACTCGTAATTAAATAGCAAACATTCGTTGACTGGGTCATTTGAGGTACATCGTTAAATTGACGTTTACGGCGTTAAAATTTCTGTTAGCAACTTCTGTTTAATCAAAAAGACGTCATTTCAAGCTTTATTAAAAATCATCAACTCTCAAATTGTGGACATTTAAATCTCCAACTTTTTTAAAAATGTCGTTTGAATGCCTAAGTTTTCGTTGACTTCATAATTAAATATCTAACTTCTGTTGACTATGTCATTTGAGACATGACTTTAAATCAAGTGATGGAGCACGTTTACGGGGTACAATTGTATGTTAGCAGCTTCCGTTTAATCAAAACAACCAATGTTCCAACAACTATTGATCATTCGTTTTTTCTTTCTACTTCTGGTCGCTTCATCGAGATCCAACCATATTAAGGAGTAAACAATCTTCTCAAATGAAAATCCATCTTTGGAGAAACATAATTCAATGAAGTTTTTGCCACCAGGAATCTTCGGAAAATTCCCATGGAATTCTCTAAAACCCCTAAAGAGATTGAGTTTCTTATGTGGTATTTGTGTTGGTCAATTTTTTTGGTTTTGTATTTAGATTTTTTTCAGTAAAGTTATTTTGAAACCAACTTTTTTTGTTAGCTTGTTGATTTTTTTAAAAGTATATGTTTTCGAAATGTGGAGATTCAGAAAATGAGATTTTGGAAAACTTTGTATAACAGAAATAATAGATACAAGATACATTTTCTCTATATTTTATCTTTAATTTTCACATTATATAAAACAAAAAATAATGATCAAATTAGTGGATGATAAAATAAATTCAGAATATACATGATAAGATATTTAGTTTTTTTCTTTATATTTTGGCCACATATAGCATATTATATTTATTGTCCAATACTAATTTTCATTTGACATCCACATAAATGTCATGTAAAAAATTTTGAGAATTTATTTTCTCACATATTTTGCAACTCTCATATAAATTTTCAAAGCAATAAATTTCAATTATTTAAAGCAATAAATTCATTTTATGCACCTGCTCACATATTTTATAACTTTCATATTAATAATCATATCCATGTTGTAAGGCAATAAATTTCATTTCATTTTATTTCAATTATTTATTTTGTTAATTTTGACATTTTTGTAACTTCTATAGCGTTTATAGTATCACAATCAATATAATATATTACTATGTACTTATTGCATTTTTTGTAACTCTTATAATTTTTATGTAACTCCTATAGCATACAATTACATTGACCTTATAGATATAAATAAAAATAAAGATTAGTGCATTAACTACCCCATTAAATAAATAAATTTATAATATGCTCTTAACCAAACAAAATCCTATAAATAGCAAGAAATCCATGACCCATCTCACTAACCCTCATATCTCAAATCTCACATAATTTTATAAATAATCCTTTTTTTATAGATTCAACTAACTTTAACGTATATCTTATGTCATTTTTGTAGGTTTGAAGCAAACATAAATTTCAATATGTATGTATCATATGCTATTTCATTTATAGGAAGTGCACCAAATTCATGTGCTAGGTAACAGTAAGATATGATATATATTTTAAATTTTAATTTTAAAATATGAAAATAATTATTTTTCTATTTTCTAATTGTTTACCTTTTTGTCTTTAATTCTTAATTGTAATTCATACATAATCTTACTATATTTTTAAAATGATTATATGTATCCGGACACGAATGTCAACCCTGTTATGGTAGAGAACATCATGATATATAATTTTATTTTCAATTTTTCGTTGCCATCAAAATGTTAGTATCTAAAAGTGAGTTTCTCAATTTATAATATATTCAAATATTTAATTTTTATTTAGTTTCACAAATTTTTAAAAAATATTCACATCAAACACTTTATGAGATTATCTTATATTACTAAATAACAAAAATATTTAGAATTGATATGAAAAATAATTACAAAAAAAACTTTAATCATATTAAAACGTGTTTATATATTCAAGAATAAGTAATGTCACACTCACACGTGTTTATGTTTTGTTCTATAGTATATTATTCTATTTTGATTTTTTGATATTTTTTATTAATATTGCAATTGGTACAAAAAAATTATTATTATTTTAATATCCGTTTCGACCTAATACATTAAAGTTTATTGAGAAATTCATATACATGCATTTGTTTTTTTTTAAATACCACCAAAATTCTAAATTTTTAAATTGTGATTAAAATGGTTCATAAGGTTTTGTAAATGACCATACTTGTAACATATGGCATATTTTCCTATAATCTAACTATGTGTTTTCTTTGTTTTAATAACAATAATTCACATGACATTACTAAACACATTATTTTAAAATGTTATTTTGGTTAAAAATATATTATGTTTCCTTAAGTTTCTCAAATAGTGTTAATTTACATGTTTGTGTATATGGTGATAAATTGAATAAATATATTAGATATTGCAGTAATATATTTGTAGTTAATTATTTTAAAATGATGGAAAAATAAGGTAAAATCTAGGAAAAATAACTTTAAATTAGACAAATTTTCTATTTTTTTTTTGTTTTTTCATTAAATTAAAAACATTATAATAATTTAATTAAAAATGTATTATGTAGTCTAATATCTCTTTTATGGCGATATGTAGCATATTTTCCTATAATTATTTGATATTTTCATTTATTTTAAAATAAATAATTCACTTACATTTATTATTTAAATATTTTGCAAGGTATTTTCAGTAACTAAATATTATTCCTAATGATGTATCATTGATCAATATTTTAAATAATTACCATAAATATTTATCTATTTTTATATTGATTTATCAAAAAAACATTTTGTTGTAATTGTTAAAATATGTATAAGTTAGGTTTTGCTCTCACTTTATTGGTACAATTGAATCAGTTTCCATATGATTTTACTTAAAAAGATCATATACATTGACTCAAAACATACATATAAATGTTCTAGGCATTGCTACTATATTTTTGGAAAATAGCAAAAATCCACAACATGGAAAATGATATAGCGGAAGAGCGTATTCAGTTCTGTATCAATTATCTCGGGCAACATGCATTTTCACGTGATGCAGTGGAATGAGTAGATTGTATATTTGAAGCTAAATCAAAGGGTTAATTAAACTGAAGAGACAATTATTATTTTTCTTGTAAATTTATGTAATATGAACTATAAAATATTCAATTTATTTTAAAAGTAACATTTTCATGTATATAGTTACAAAATGTTGCATATTTTATTATATTAATTTCAAATTTACGCAACGCGTGGAACATTCTCTAGGTTTATATATAATAGAGTTATCTTTCCGTGGAGCTCCGAAATACTGTCACGTATTTTTTTTAACAAAAATATCAAACCATTTTAATTTTAAATTGCTTTATTAATCAAAAACTAAACCAGATATAAAACCCAATTAAAAAACTACATGAATACAATACATATTTATGCAAGTTTTCTATCCTACGAAGTTTTTCAAAATCTAATTTTCTGAATCTCCACATCTCAAAAGCATATACTTTTTAAAAAATCAACAAACTAACAAAAACAATTGGTTGTCAAAACAACTTTATTAAAAAATCTAAGTAACAAAAAAAATTGGTCAAACAAAATAACACTACTAATCATTCAGAAAATCGGACTAGTACACACCACTCCAGACTAAAATACTCCATACCAGTATGCATTTGAATGGAGAACTCCATACCATGTCAATTGTAATGTTCGTCCGATTTTTTCAGTCCACATCTTCCAAACTCCATACCAATAGTGAAAATCGGGCGAAACTGTGTTTCTCTAAACTTGGATCTGAGTACTAGCCTTATTGGATAAAATTGTGTTTCTTTGCATGTATATACATCACCATTAATAAAAACCACACATTTGTTTTCACCTAAAAATGAAAAATTACAGAGAGACAAGAAAAAAACTCTATGGCTTTGAATGGTTGGTAGGTATACTGCGGATCGGATTAAAGTCGTACTGGTCCGCATTTATTTTACCATTCACAAAATTGGACTAGTACAAATTACTTCGGACTGAAATAGTCCATACCAGTCTGCAATTAAACGTAGAAGTGCATACCCTAAGATTTGTACTGTTTGTCCGATTTTTCCAGTCTACACCTTTTTAGCTCCATATGCGTCGGACGAGAATGGTTTTCTCTACACTTCGATCTGGGTACTTTCTTTTCATTGGATAAAATTGTGTTTTTTTGTGTATATATATACCACTCATTAATAAAAATCTCACATTTATTTCACCCAACAAAAAAAAAATTGGGAGAGCCGAAAAAAAAATCTTATCTTCTTCATCTTCATATCTTTAAAAAAATTTGCAATTCTTCATACCTTCAGATCTGAAAAAATAAGAGGTATAAATTCTTTAATAACTTAAAGTTTAACAATTTTAATCTCTTATAGAGTTAGAAACTAGTTTTTTAAAACATATCTCTTAATTTTTTGATTATTCTAATTTTTTGTGATGATAGATGTCTTCATCAAGAGGTAGAACAACAAATATGGATCCTCCAGCACCAAGAAGAAATACCAACACCAACACCAACATAGATCCTCCTCCTATACGTAGAAAGGTAATTAGTTTTAATTAATTTTAGTTGATTAATTTTATAATTAATTTTTTATAACTTTAGTTGATTAATTTTTATAATTAATGTTTTATTGTCTGAATAAATAATGTTTTAATTCATCAATGGTCCTCTACCAAGGAATAAAGAAGAGTTATTTAACAGGTCTTATGCATCTATACGTTCCATTATAGAACGAACTTTCGGAGTGTGGAAGAAGAAATGGAGGATTCTTAGGGATGACCCTAGATATGATTTGGAGGTGCAGAAAAGTGTGATTATCGCCACGATGAGACTCCATAACGTTATCAGAAGATCAAAATTTTCTGATGTAGATTTTGTTGAAGCCTATGAAAAAACCACAATTTTAAGAGAAAGATAGTAGGTTCTTCAAATCTAGAAAAGTAAGGTATCAATTTTTTCGTAACCTCAACTTTAACAATTTTTAATCTCTAATAGAGTTAGGAACCCCTTTATTTAAAATATATCCTTAATTTTTTTTTTCTAATCTTGTGTGATTAGTCTGTCCGAATATACTAATAAGTTGACACAAAAAGGTATTAAAAATATCATAAGAAGAAATGGGAAACTCAATTGGTACTTGATAAAAGACCATCCAAACTACAACATAAAATTGAGACAAACCAACAAATTACTTAATATTACATTACTTAACTACGGCATTTCAATCCAAGATAAGACATCATGCACAACAAACCATATAACCATTCTACCTCAAGACTATAGCATCTCTGTTCAATGAGCTTCTTCTTTTTCTGAGAGTGGTTCGGGTTTTTCAAGAAGACTTTTAAGCACTTCCATCCTTGATATTTTATTTATCTCTGCTATGTCTTTCTCCTTTAGCACAAACAAGTTCTTGAGCTGTGATCTAGAATTAGCCTCCCTTTATTCATTTGTTGTCTTAGTAGCCACTCCCCCAGTAGATACTTCATCACGTAAATCAGAAATTTTCCTTTGTTAATGTCTGCAAAAACCATCAGCAAAAGCTCCAGCCCGAGCATAGATTTTTGGCAAAGTGGGTCCTTCATCAGATGAGTCAATGATTTCTTGATAATCTATTTCCTTGCAATTAGCTCAGCACCTTCTGCTACCATTAGGTACTGCCTCATACTTTCTAACACCTCGTCAACAACTCTTAAGCGATGTGTAGCTAGATCAATACCAACTTGTTGTTTCTCTATAACCGCAAAAAGCAGGTCTTTCTATTTAATGATCTGCTTCACTTTAACTACAACTTCCTTGTTTCGCTTTGCTAGCGCTCCCTTTTCTTCTCGCATTTTTGCTACGAAAGGGCATCTCTCGTGAGCATAAGTTAACCTCTGACAAGTGAAACACCGCTTATGTATTCTTTGAAAGTCACACAAGACTATAATTGAGCCTCCATATTTGGCAGATTAACAAGCTTGGTTCTTCTCACTGGTTTTAGACATCAAACCTAATGTACACTCTTCTTATCAGCTTTTGTAGGATCAAATACTACTTCAGCAACTTACCCTGCAAATTCACCAAGAGCTGTGATAGCATCAGTGGTGAAGTAGGTTACTGGTGTGTTACGAAGTTGAACCCACACAGGGATGAATTGAAGATAATCCGGAGGAGGATTTTCAACCCATCTATCAATTGCCAAAGCCCATTCATTGTAAATATGAACTCCTTTGTTAAGAATGTCCTCTAATTCATGATGGTACTTGAATATAAACTGAAACATCTCTCCCTATATAAGGTTACACCACATACCCTATCATAAAGTTGCCACTTGCGAGGCATATCAAGGATTAAGCTTTTCATCTTCTGACATTCCAGATTCAAACATCTACACATGATTCAAGGATTAAGGATTAAGCTTTTCACTGGAGCTGTATTCTTGCAGATCAGGCATGTCAAAAGGCTCATCTCAGACATCGCCCAATAGAGAAGGCTTTCCAACCAAGAAGTGGAACACACAAACAACCACAAACACTGAATAGACTAACAAGCACCAAACACCCTCACAAACACCAAATAAGCTCACAATCTCTAGTAATGAAAACACATACACTAAACAGAGTAAGCTTTCCACCGAAACTCTGAACTCATAAACGACCATACCAAACGCACTAAACTCGCCGTATAAGGATGAACTAACGTCGTACAACCACCAGAGCTCTTTAGCACCAAAGACACAGAGCGAGAAACAAACACTGTAACAGATCTATGCTCTCTAGAACATACTCTTCACAAGGCCCATGACTGCAAAATGAAAGTCACCAACCCACGGCAGATACAAAAGCCCGTAGGGTTGAACTCTATCACACTAGAACTTAAATGTTGTACTAATTTCACAGTGAAAAAATCAAGGCAGAGCTTGCGACAACAAACACTGAAAAAATCGAGGCAGAGCTTGCGACAACAAGAATCCTAGCCGCTTGAGGATAAAACATATACATGCATGAAACCCAGACGATTTCCAAAAAATTAGGTTTAAGGATTAAAAGACACTTGATTTTTGCTTGAACTGAGTTTTTAAGTATTCAACAGTTCCACTTGGCTTTAAAGTCAAAGATTCTATATCAAATAAAGAGTCTTAACCCCCCAAAAAAAAACTAGGGGACATATTGAATTACAGAGTTGGTATGATTTTAATTTTTGTTCAAATCTCATCTTATTGAATTGATGATTTTCGAAAATGTTATTAAATCCTATTTTATCGGATCTATTATTTATGAAAATTATTCAAAATCCTGAGTTATTCAGTATTTGACATTACTTTACAACAACAAAATTTACAAAACTATTTTCTCCTCCAAATCTTTTTTCTATCCATGGATTAGGACCACTGAACCAGATTCTAAATTACAAAACCGGACTATTACCGGTTAATCAATAAACAAAACCACCACCACAACAAAACACCAAACCGTGTTCGTTGACGATGTTGTTGTACTCATCGTTTTTGTCACGTTCCCGTTTTGATTTTGTGGCTGACGATAACAGAGCACACGAAAGAGGAATTAGGGTTTGAGGCTCAGAGGAGGAGAAAGAAGAAGAAGAAAATTCGTGCAATTCCGCCATTAAAGCTTGAACCTTTTAATGGCGACGACGACTATTTCTTCCTTCTCTCTTTCTCTTCCTCAACTTCTCCGTAAACCCACAACAAAGTCTTCTCCTTTTCTCTTTCTTCTTCCTCAATTCAAGAGATTTCGAACTCTCACTATTACTGCTACAGCCACAACTTCTTCAAATAGTTTCAGTAGCGATGATGGTGGCTTCTCTCTTGATGATTTCACGCTTCATTCTGATTCTAGATCACCTAAAAAATGTCTACTTTCAGATCTTATTCAAGAGATTGAGCCATTAGATGTGAGTTTGATTCAGAAAGATGTTCCATTGACTACTTTGGATGCTATGAAAAGAACAATCTCAGGGATGTTGGGACTTCTTCCATCTGATAGGTTTCAAGTTCATATTGAATCTCTTTGGGAACCTTTGTCTAAGCTTTTGGTTTCTTCTATGATGACTGGGTATGCTCCCATTCATCAATACAATTCATTTGTAATCAAAAGTTTTGATTTTCTTAGTTTAGTTTTCTATTAGTATTGGACTAGGTCATGAGCTAGGACTTAGAGAGGCTTAGTGGGAGTTGAATTTAGATAGAGTATGTTCTCATCAATATTGTTTATTTGCAATCAAAAGTTTTTAACTTTTTTGGTGTAGTTATGGACGAGGTCTTGAGCTAGGACTGAAGCTAAGTTAGAGTTGGTTGATTAGTATTCGAAAAGTTTAGTTATAAGTGTTTATGAAAGTTGTGTGTTTTATGAACATAACTTTGTGAAAAATCTACATCTCAGTAGCACTAGATTTTAGTAGAATTGCGGAATTGATGATGGAATTTAGAAGTCATTACATGCAGGAATGTGAAACTTGATCATCAAAAGAGCTACACAGAATCATCATTATCCTGAAAGTCGATTCGATTTATGGCATTCGATTTATGGTTTCATACAATTGTTCTGAAGTAGACATCAAAGAATGATCAAATTGTGTATCTGCTTTTATATTATCACATAGTAGGCATGTTGTTTACTTAGTTGGCTGTTCTAATTGTACTCCTTTTCGGTAGATGTTGATAGGTTCTTGTTTACTAAGTTAGCTTTTAGAACACTATAGTGGTATGTCTTTAGGATTTACATTGCGGATTTCTGATGTGTTGCTACACTGTAGGTATACATTGCGGAATGCTGAATACCGGCTTTTTCTTGAAAAAAACCTTGGCATGAATGGTGAAGACTTGGAAAGCCACACTCCAGAAAATACGGAATATGATTTGAAAGAAGGGAAGTTTCCTGATGAGCTTTTCGATGAAAATAATGTTTCATCCACAAGTGATAGAATAACTCAGAGCCTTTCTGAAATGATTGATAAAGAAGGTTTGGGAAGAGTATCCTCTGAAGCTCAAGAATATATCATTCGTGTGCAGTCACAATTGTCTTCTGTGAAAAAGGTACAGTCTCTCTAATATAATCAACATGATAAAAAAGTCATTGTGGTCACTATCGTGTTTGGTTTTGTGGATATGTTATGTGTTCTTATGATGTCGCTACATCACAGAAATTGCAAGAAATGAGGCGAAAAAACGCTGCGCTTCAAATGCAACAATTTGTTGGGGAAGAGAAGAATGATTTGCTGGACTACTTAAGATCTTTGCAACCTGAGAAGGTTTGTGTAAAAATAGCTAAAGACATGTTCCAGCTTGTTGTATATTTTTACGTCTTTCTGGTTCTCTCTGACCATCTAAACTATATTCTTAATAGGTAGCTGAATTGTCAGAACCTGCGGCTCCTGTAGTGAAAGAGACAATTCATTCTGTTGTTCACGGTCTTTTGGCAACCCTATCACCAAAGATGCACTCCAAGTTGCCAGCATCAGAAGGTCCTCCTACAGAAACAGTAAAACCAAAAAGTGATGAAGATTGTGCTGAACTTGTAGAGAACACTTCGATTCAGTTTCAGCCTCTTATCTCACTGACTCGAGACTACCTTGCTCGTCTTCTCTTCTGGTTAGAACCCTCTCACTTGCATTGATTTCATATATTTAACAACAGGCATAAATATACACTTATATCATGGTGTCTGCTTTATATTGAAAGGTGCATGCTCTTGGGACATTATCTTAGAGGTTTGGAATATCGAATGGAACTGATGGAGGTTCTGTCTTTGACGTGTGATTCCAATGGACCTGAGAACGTTGCTTGAAGATATCTTTATATGTCTCAACATTGTCTTACATGCGTATAACCAGCCTTTGGTATTCGTAAACCACCAAAGCGTTCAAGTGACTAGGAGACAGGCCAGCCTTCGAGCTTTAGCTCCTTCACATATATATACAACTTGGAGTTGGCCTGAAAATTTCATGTGCCAGGTAAACTGTATACTGTAACATAAGAAATTACTTCTGCTAAGATTATTTTTCGTATCAGTCTTGTGTGATTGGGATCTGCAAAGCAATAAAGCTAAGTGTAATTGTATTTCGGAATATATTCGCTTTGTCATCAAGTATAGTTTTTCCTACAATTCTTGGCTCCGAAATAGGAATCTCGCGCTGGTTCACTCGGCTTACAACAGTCTAGCCTTAGTTTTGTACCCTCTGGTTTCCGAATGGTGGATCCCATAAACGAAATCCACCACCACTTCTGTTTTTCGATTAACCAGCAGTTCCAAATTAGAACCAAAGTTTCCAACTTATGTGTGTGTTTTGAGTGAATCATCCGAAGAAAACAGCGATATAATCCCCCATTTGACAGACGGATGTGAGCATTTCTTATTACCAAAATCTAGTTCTTCGAGCCCAAACAATAATGTATGGTTTAAGACTTTTAAGTGTAGAGGCTATAATCTACCTTCTTGAAAGTGAATCAATCTGAACAATTATAGTTTTATTTTTTGGCACATTTTGGTGATATTTTCTTCTCTTATTCTCACTTGCAACTGAAGAAGAACAAGTCATAAATATTTGCTTGTCAAAGTAAACTCTTTTTTAATCTTTTAAAGTTCTTGGACTAGTTTGGATAATATATCTACAAATGACCAAAACCATGACATTTGAAGCATATCTCGTAAGAATTTATGTTTGGTAATTGAACTATTATAGTTTTTTTTTTTTTACTTCATAATTTTTTTCTTCAATTATTTGAAAAGTTCCATGAATGTAAGACATGATTAGAGCCTGGTCTTCACGGTCACATCGCAACTTAAAAATATATACTCCCTAAGATATAGATGATATTGAAGACCAATAAAGGCTATTATATCCCATATATGTAATATGTAATGGAAAAAATGTAAAAAAAAAGCATGAACTTTAAAAAAGTGGACGTTTAAAGTATGAACTTTCAAAATGCCATTTAAATCTTAAACTTGTTGTTAACTTGAAAATTAAATAGCAAACTTGTATTGACTCGCATTTTTGAGGCACGACGTTAACTACACTAACATAACACGATAACGAAGTTAAATTGACGTTAACATCTCCGTTAAGTCAAAACGACGTCGTGCTTCGTTTTGATAAAACAACGTCGTTTTAACGGATTGAAAGAAACAAAATCCTCAAACCGATAAAATACTTATATAAGTTGTTGGCATATTGTTATTAGAAATCTTGATAGCTTAGTTGGTTATTGCATCGCTTCAGAGTCTTTTAAGGGCTCGACTGGTTTAAACGTGGCGGTTGCGTTTGCGGGTGCGGATGCTTGTGGAAGCGAGTAGTTGCGGTTATAAACGTTATTAAGCGGTTTGTACGACTGGTTTAATAAATAGAAACATGTGCGTTTGTAGAAAATTACTGACTGGTTGACAGCGGTTGCGGATGTTGTTTAACATATTTAAAATATATAATTTTATAAGAAAAAATTTGTATTACCATAATCAAAATTTAAAAGTGAAGTTTTAAATAAATTTTAGAATAACTAATTAAAATTGTTTATTTTAAGAGGTTTGAAACATTTTTTTATTTAGAAAATATTTGTATACTATAAATATATTTTAGTTTAGTTAGTAGATATATAAAGAATTTAAGAATTTATTATAATAAATTTTTATTTTTTGAAATTTTTATTTTTATTTTTTTTGGTAAAATTTTATTAGTATTAAAAATTAAAAATTAGAAAATAACTATTTTTTAACCAACCGCAACCGCTCGCAGCCGCAAACGATAGTTAGAAGGTGCTTTTGAAATAGAGAAATTTCAAGCGGTTCGGAGCTGTATGTTGGAATTTGCATGATTGACATAAAATGCTTGCAACTGCAAATGCAGCATTTGCGGGTGGTTGCGGGTGAACCAATCAAGCCCTAAGTCGCGTGTTCAATCCAGCAAATGTGTTTTGTGCCGTTTATCTCAATTATTTTGCTAGGGGTAAAATAGTCATTTACTTTTTATCTTTTTCATGCGACCATAAAGATTCTGAAACCCTATTTTATGACTGCCAGTAGTTTTTTAACATATGTTTCACTGATTTCAACTCCGATTCACCTGAATATCATAACAAAATGATAGTTCTAACATCTAACATCCTATTTCGAGAAAATTTTGAATAAATCTGTAATTTCCGTCTGGATCTAGATTTCATAATTAGAGAAATCGAATTGTTCTGTATGTTGTTGGCTTCCAGTTTCATGGATGGAGAAGCTTGATTTTAGTTTCAATTGAAATTGAAGAAGCTTACCTGAGTGTTTTAAGAGAGAAGAAGAAGAGAACGCCCTTTAGAGATTTCATCACTAAAGAAGATGAAGATTTCTTATTATTTTGAGGAAACAATTATTCAAGTTATATATATTTGGGATGACGATCTATTTTCCCATCAGAACTATCGTATAGCATCAGATGCAGCCCAAACTAAGGTCTCGTCCTACATATCCTTCAAACAATAGTTCCAAATCTGTATCTCCATGAATTGAAAGTTGCAGATGTATATATCCTCAAATTCAAACAATAGTTCCAAATCTTTATGTCCATGAATTGTTTTCGGCGAATCCACGTGGCAAAACGTTGTCGTTTTGACATAACAGAACTGTTAACTATAAGTTAACTCTGTAACTGTGTAGTTAACATCGTGTCTAAAAAAGGCGAGTCAACACAAGTTTGTTATTTAATTTTAAAGTCAACAACAAGTTTAGGATTTAAATGACATTTTAAAAGTTCATGCTTTAAACGTACACTTTTTGAAAGTTCATATTTGTTTTGATATTTTTTCAAATATGTAA
This sequence comes from Cardamine occulta, assembly GCA_028015245.1. NCBI lineage: Eukaryota > Viridiplantae > Streptophyta > Magnoliopsida > Brassicales > Brassicaceae > Cardamine > Cardamine occulta. The sequence continues at coordinate 18,604,331 of CM051370.1, read as the reverse complement.
TACTCCGTTTCGTTTTAAATTAAGTGTCGTTTTAGGATTATTTTTTGTTTTAAATTAAGTGTCATTTTTGGTTTCCAAGGCAAATGTTTGATAATGGTTACAATTGTATCCTTCATGAATGAATGTATTGACCAATCAAAAAAATGATAGATTATATTAATGAGGGGTAAAACATAAAATTTAATGATTTTCTTAATATGTGTAAAAACCTCTAAAACAACATTTATTTTAAAACAGAGGGAGTAATATTATTTATGGGTGTCAGTATTAAAATAGTTATATAATAATATTAAATTATTTATTTGGAGTACAATTTTACTGTTGAAATATTCAAACATTTTACATAATATCATTAGTTTTTTAATAAATAAAATAGAACCCTTATAATATCATGATTATTGTAAACCTCATAAATTATATAAAGTATATTTTTTTAATAATATATATAGTTTTATAAAAGTACTTTAACTTTTTGTGTAAACAAATTAGCTTCAATGAATAAAAACAATTAACATAAATCGTATAAAGATGATGAATAAAAACAATTATCTTAAAGACTTTCACTGGTTTGAGAGATAATTATCATTAGGAGGAAATGAGATCATATTCATAGCTTTAGCACTAGCAATGCCAGTCTTTTCAATATCTAGTTTCAAGCTTTCAAAGACTACTTGTGCCAATCTCACTAGTGCCATGGTCGACTTTTGGTGGACTGCAATAGAGCATAAAAGGAAGACTCATTAGGTGAGTTGGGAAAAGCTCTGTCTTCCAAAACAATTTGGTGGTCTTGCCTTCATATATATAGAATGTTTTAACCAAAGCAATCCTGGGGTGTCTTAAAAAACTCTACCAGTCTCCTATCTCAGTTTTCTGATCCAAAGTAGATACTTTGAAGATGAAATTTTCCTTCAAGCTGAATTGGGATCAAGACCATCCTCTGGCTGGAGAAGCATCATGTTTGGGGAGGACTGCTGCTAAAAGTTATTATAAGGAGAGTGGGAAATGGTCAGTCAATTAGAGTTTGGGTGGGCGCTTGGATCCCAGACAATGGCATGAGAACACCTTTAATGAAAAATCCACTATTTGATCTGTATCTAAGACCATCTCCAACCCTACTCCATTTTTCACTACAAACTCCATTTTGGAGTAAAATCTTCTCCAACCCCACTCCATTTTCTACTCCAAAATGGAGTAAACCTATCTATTACTCCATTTATGGAGTAATCCCATTTTCCACTCCATTATGGAATTAAACTTTTTTTATTTATAAAGTAGTCCTTTAAATTTTGTTTGTTTTAAATAATAGAGATTTTTGATCAGATACTATGTTTATGAACCTATGCTTTTATGTTTATGCATTCTCTGAAACATCTCCAACATCAGTTCTCGATCAAAAAGTATTAAAACATCATCGTGCATTCTGTTTTCTATTTGACCAATTAAATGATTACTTACTGAAACACGTATATGCATACATCTTTTTTCAATCAAATAATATAGTGACGTATTTTGTTAAATGGTTTTATCATAATCCACATACATGAGTCACTTATTTAAATATTACTATAAATTTTGTTGTATAATCGTAATATGATTATATAAGATTACGCTGATACGATGTATAACATATAGAATTATATAATCTTAATTATTTGATTTATGCAAAATTTAAAATTTTTTTAACTCTTTAGCCAAATCTAATTATATAATATCCGAATCTTTATTTAGATCTTAAAATTCAAATCAAAATCGCAAAATTATAGAAGTTTTGTAAAAAAATAAAATAAGTGGGATCAATTTGTAGATTTTAAAAATAAAAGATAAAAATAGAAGTTAGTAATAAATTAAAATTAGAATATGTTTGGAGTATTCTTGTTTTGGAGTAGAAAATGAAGTAATACATTAGAGTAAAACTCAACTCTATTTTAGAGTTACTCCGTTCTGGAATAAAAAATGGAGTAATACATTGGAAGTTCCAAAGGTGGGAGATATCCTTTGACCAAGAAACCAGAAATTGAAGGAGGCCCACGTCTTGAAGAATTTTTCTATCCAAATGATATCAACTTTATCCATGTTGTAAACACTTGTTGTGAGTCATAGGAGCATAATAAAAGGTGAACCTTTCTTATCTTTACTAAAAAAAGTGTAAAGATATAGTTGAATTTTGGACAAAGGGCCAATTTTACCATTTCAAACCAAATTTACAGACAAATACTAATTTCTTATGTTGTATAAACAGATTTGTAAATACTATGGGGTCAATTGACCCCTTGCTAATGATGTGGCTCTGCCACTGGAGACGTCTATTGAAAAGAAATGTTATGTAGTTTCCAGAAGACATACCACTAGCATGTACTATAAATCTAATTTAGTAAAACTGACTAACTTGGCTGGTCGTACGCTCATATCGCCAACTGGAACACTAATTATTATGAAAACAAAAAAAAAAGTATAAAGGAAATAACTAAAAACGGTTGAAAGTAATTCGATTTTTGTTAAGGGAGTATGAAACCAAAAAAATATTATTTTTTAATTTTTGTTAAGGGACTTTGAAGTCTTATATCTATAGATAACAACCATATATACAATTAATCTTTGACCTGATTGATTTATATAAAATCATTGTTACAACAAAAACCACATTGAAATATAAAACTCGTCGTCAGAAGATTCAGATTAATGAACTTAGTTTTATAGAGACAAGCCAAGTCTTTAAGTGTATGTGCTTGGTGTCCCTATGGTGACTCTTGCCCTTAAAGCTTAAAGGTTGTTATCAAACCAAATAATCATGACACCTATTATGATACTTGGTTTGTCCTGGTTAACTCCGGTTAACTAAATGATGGTTTGATGTTGATTAATTGTAATTAACTTAGCACATATAAGCTTAAGTGTACGTTGATTTCAGTTAAGTTGTGTAACAAACATTTTAGTGTTAATGAGAAAACTTTTCTGTTAGATCTACTTTACTCTCTTATCTTCTTTCTCCGATCTGAGACTTTCCGGTAAATCGGAGTTTTGATATGGTAGCAGAGCTGGACATATTATCTTCCGTTGTCTCCTTTATCATCGGAGCTTGATCGAGAAATCAATTTGTAGAAGATGAGTTGTTCTATCGTTTCTTTTCAAATTGTGCGAATCTTCTTTATCGCGATTTCTAAGCTGTTCGCGGGAATCTGTTTTTGCCTTTTTGTTATGATTTTCTTTGTTTCTCTTTGATTGACCTTAGTGTTGACGAATCTCTTCATTCTTTTAGTCAATTTTGTCAAACTTTTCTTTGTAAATTCTTGATTCTTACTCTGAGAATGGGGATCTTATGTTCATCCATCAAATTCTATGGAAAATTCAGATAATCATCAACGATTTCAAACGGAACAATATGAGAATCCATATTATCTACATAATAATGATCACGCTGGTCTTGTTCTTGTATCAGATCGTCTCACATCTGCTTCTGATTTTCCTTCATGGAAAAGATATGTTACGATGGCTTTGAATGTGCACAATAAGCTTGGTTTCATAAACAATACAATTTCAAAACCTCCTGAGAATGATAACAATTATGGTGCTTGGTCTACATGCAATGATATTGTTGCGACTTGGTTAATGAATTCGGTATCCAAAAAGATTGGTCAGCGTTTGCTTTTCATATCTACTGCTGAAGAAATTTGAAAGAATTTGTTATCTAGATTCAAACAGGATGATATGCCTAGAGTCTTTGATATTGAAAAATGCTTGAGTAAGATTGAACAAGGTTCAATGGATATTTCTACTTACTATACAGAGTTATTCACTTTATGGGAAGAACAAATGAATTATGTTGATCTTCCAGTTTGCACTTGTGGCAAATGTTAGTGTGATGCAACGATCAAATGGGAAAAGTTACAACAACGGAGTCATGTAACTAAGTTTCTCATGGGTTTGAATGAAGCCTATGGAAAGACACGAAGGCATATTTTGATGTTGAAGCCTATACCTATGATTGAAGAAGCTTTTAATATGCTTAGTTGCTTACTCAAGATGAACGATAAAAGTCAATTTGACCTTCTTCGCGTGTTGATAATGTTGCATTTCAAGCTGTTGCTCAAGTTGATAATGTTGGTTTTCAGGATAATGATGCTTATATAGCAGCTTACAATACAATACGACAGACTATGAAACCAGCTTGTACTCATTGTGGGAAGATGGGGCATACTATTCAGAAATATTTTAAACTACATGGTTTTTTTCCATGCTACAAGACTAATGCAACTGGTTATAAGCAGAATCAGAATCAGTTTCAACCACGAATGCAAATGTCTCAATTCCAGCCAAGGATGGGACAACCACAACCTATGATGCCAATGATTCGATATGACTCTATGCATAAGGCGAATGTTGTAGCTAATGTTTGTTCTGAGGCAATTCCTTATTCTGTGTTTGGTCATTATCAGTATATGCCTCCTCCATATGTGTCTATGCCTCATATTACTACTAGTGGTAATGATGTCAATCTTCAAGATTTTTCTCCACAGCAACTACAACATCTTCTTTCTCAATTTCAAAATCAAAACCAATTACAAGTTCAAGAGCCTGCAGCTGCTTCTTCTACTAGTGCACCAATCACTGCAACTATTACTGAACATGGTCTGATAGCACAAACTTCCACTTCTGGTATTACTTCTTTTCCTTCTACTAGTCTTAAATATGAGAATAATAATCTCACCTTTCAAAATCATACTCTTTCATCACTTCAGATTTTTCTATCACGTGATGCTTGAATAATAGATAGTGCAGCTTCTAGTCATGTATGTTCGGATTTAACAATATTTAGGTAATTGATAAATGTTTCTAATGTTAATGTAACATTTCCTAATGGGTCTAGAGTTCCTATTACACACTCAAATATTAATATTGTATAATGTTTTGCATGTTCCGGATTGTCAGTTTAATTTGATCAGTGTTAGTTGCTGTTATGAACCAAAGGTTTCATATTCAAACTCGTAATCGGAACCTTTGTTAAATGTAAGAGACAAGAAAGATTTAAGCTAAGCTTCCTCTTAATCCTAATTATCTCTTGGAGATTAACGTTAATTCTTGGAAGTTAATTATTATTGATATTTAGAGATCCTTTTATAGATCTCTTTACAACTGACCTAAAACCATAACTAAAAGGAAAATTATCAAAATCTTAATCTAATATTAAAAGGAAAACCATTAAACCAAATAAAACCAAAGCACTTAAAATCTTATCACGTATCATTACTCCCCTCCTCGACTATGAGCTTGTCCTCAAGCTCCATTTCCTCCCACATATCCCACCAGATCCTTCTCTTCAATTGGTTCATCGTCTTGATCATCCCCGTCATTGACTATCCTGATGTAAAAAGGGACTGGTTTGCACACATGCCCTGGTGTGAAGAACTCTTCACAATTGAAACATAGACCTTTCACTTGTCGTTCCACCATCTCTGCAGTAGTCAACTTCTTCCAAAACTGCTTTTGAGGATCTTGTTTTGCTTATGTGTTTTGAGTCAACGGTGCTTCCTCATTTTTGCCACCTTGGTTCCCGCGGTTTCCTGTCATCATTGAGCTGGGGATCGAAGTTGAATATCGTGCCGTTGTGGTTGTATGTCCTCCGAACGTTCGAAGCCGTTTGTCATCTGCAATCTTATACTCGTTGTCCCTTGCGTACTCCATAGCTTCAAAAATTGTATTAGGCCGCAGATACTCCACTTCCTTTTGTAAATTATCTGTTAAACCCACACAAAATTGCCATAATTGTTGATCTCCTGTTAATCTCGTCTGTCTTCCCAAGCATTCTTCAAACTGATTACAATAATCATCCACTGTTCCCGTGTGTCGCAAGTTACACAACTCCCCGATGGGGTTTACTGCTCTGCCGAATCTGCTCTTACAAATTCTCTTGAACTGGATCCAACTGAGCTTGTGAGTAACCAACCTTCGTAAGTTGTTGTTCCAATGATATGCTTGGCCTGTTAACACAAATGTGCCTTGTCGAACCCGAGCATCATCATGGTAAATCATTTGATCGCCAAAGTAATCCTCACACCTATGTAACCATTCCACCGCGTTTGTAGTTCCATCGTATGGTGGAAACTCCATCTTTGCTGGTGTTAATGTGAAACCACCACTTCGTCCCCCTCTGAATTTTCCGTTTTTCCCTCCTCCCATATCTTTCGGCGCACGGAAATTCCCTGCTAAGTAGTTGGCGTAAGCGTCATCTCCAATGGGTCTTACCTTAATCTCCTCCTCCATCCATTCGTCGGTGAGCTCTCTTATTGTCTACTGAACGCATTGGCCAAGGCCCACCGGAGTGAGAATTTTTCTTTTTCCTCTCCGATCATCCCAACATTCTCATGGTCTTTGCTGCGGTCTTGGATGGTCTTAGACATTGATGTGGATCCTTTTTCTCCTATTTTTCGATCTCCACGAATCGCTGCAGACAACACATCCAAGTTTAATGTCTTCGTTGTTTTTCCAGCCGCTAAATTTTCTTTGATTTTATCTCCAGCCTTTGTTGGGATTTGTTCTTCTTTATGCTCCGCCAAGAAAGCTTCGAACGAGGTTAGGGTTGCTTCTTGGGCTGTTTTTGGTTGTGCCGTCGTTGTCTCTTGAAGCTCATTGATCTTGGTTTGTATCGGAGACAATTTTTCGTTGAACTCTTTCCTTATGTCAGATATTTCCTTCATGAGGTTTGTGTTCTGGTCCTCCATGGATTTCACCATCTTTGCGAGCTGTTTCATGATCTCACCTGAGTCTCCCATCGAATCGGTCGGCTCTGATACCAAGTTGTTATGAACCAAAGCTTTTATCTTCAAACTCGTAATCAGAACCTTTGTTAAATGTAAAAGACAAGTAAGATTTAAGCTTAGCTTCCTCTTAACCCTAATTCTCCCTTGGAGATTAAGGTTAATTCTTGGAAGTTAATTATTATTGATGTTTAGAGATCCTTATATAGATCTCTTTACAACCGACCTAAAACCATAACTAAAAGGAAAATTTTAAAACCTTAATCTAATATTTAAAGGAAAACCATTAAACCAAATAAAACCAAAGCACTTAAACTCTTATCACGTATCAGTTGCTTGGTTAAAACATTATTTTGTTCTGCTCATTTTTTTCTACTTGTTGTTTTATTCAGGAACTTTCTCAGGGCTTGATGATTGGGAGGGGTAAACTTTACAAAAATTTGTACATTCTGGAAACAGAAATTCAATCCCTCTCACCATCTCTTCCTGCGGTCTGTTCCTTTTATGGTTCTGTGATGGCTGATGATAAACTGTGGCATCAACGTCTTTGTCATCCGTCATCAGTGGCTTTGTGATAGATTAGTATTTTGTCCCATTTTAACTAGTCTTTTTATCTTGTTTTCGAGTCTTTTCTATTTCTTTTTGTGTCTTTTCAGGTATTTTGAGGGTCTGGAGCATGGATTGAAGATATTGGAAGACATTGGAGCAAAAGAAGCAATTTCGAGCCAAAAGTCAATTTTTCGCCAACCGAGCACCTGCTCGGACCTGTCGAGCACCTGCTCGGACCTGTCGAGCACCTGCTCGGACCTGTCGAGCACCTGCTCGACCCATTTTACCTAGGGACGCGTTTTTATATTATTTTACTTTATTTTAGAATAAATATAGGCAAGCCGCCTCAGACTTGGATGACGTTCGTTCTCAGACTTCAGTTCTTCATTCTAGGTTTTATTTTCTTGGTTTCAAGACTACACACTTTGTTCCTTTGTTCGATTTGGATTTATATTATTCAGCCTTGGATCTCTGTTCCTCTACTGTCGATCAATCCACAACTTGTTTGAGAAGTTTTCCTGAACCTTATTCTTTCAATAAATCATGAATTCATCTCTTTGCTTTGTTGTATTTGATCTTGCCATGTGTGAGTAGATGCATAGCTAGGTTAGGGTTTTCAATAGTGAATTAGGTTGTTAATGGCTGAGCACAAATAGGAATGGAATTTATATGTCTTCGCCAATAGGGGTTCGTAATGGCTAGGTTAGTTTGATCACCTAGCCTATGATTTTTAGGTTAAACTTATTCATGAGAGTGCTCTAGGTTGCTAGAAAAATCATTGGTGAGCAATTGACGCGCAGCCAACGAGAGTTGATTGCTGTGGTTGATTGTGAACATATTGAACTTGTTTGTTAATGCTTATCGTCTTCATTAGATCCGGGCGAGAGTTTCGGACTCTAGGTTGTTAGATAAAGGTTTCGATACATCACGAGAGTGGGGCGACATTCATTTGTGTTTGAGTTCTAGACCGGTAGTTAATTGGCCCTGAATAGTTGCTCAGTTTTATCTCCTAATCACCAGCGAAATACCTTGACCTAGTGCCTTTAATTAATTGTTTGCACCGATTTATTTTAGTTGTTTATTTGTTCCGAAAATTACACCAACCAATATTTTGTCTTAGCTTTAAATAAATTCTCATAATTTCATAGTGTAACCTTGGTCTCTGTGGATTCGATTCCTTTTATACTATTGCGATTGTTCTGTGCACTTGCAGTATTTAATTGGGTTAAAACTCGACACATCAAGTTTTTGGCGCCGTTGCCGGGGACCAATTGCGTTATCTTTGATTTTTGATTTTGTTTATAGTCTAAGAAACTACTGATCTTAATTTTTATTTGTTTCTGCTATGTGTCAGGTGCATGACCAGTAGAAGGACAAGAAGAAATTGCACCGAAGATCTAGCCATCCTCACCAACGAAGAGTTAGCTCGCATCGAACGACAAAACCGTCAAAAGAGACTTACAGCTGCTCCGGTTATCATGGCTGAACAAGAAAATGGTATGGCTGCTCAGTTACAGTTTCTAAGGGATCAGATTGCTCAGTTGAGAAGAGATCAACCGCCAGCTCCACGAGTTCAGCCGGATATAGGGGATTCGGATAACCCCCATGCATTTTATCAAAACCGGTCAGCTATAGTTTCTCCAACAATTCAGAGGCAAGACTATGAGATCAAGCCTCAGATGATCACATTGGTGAAACAGCACCTCTTTCACGGACTGCCAGCCGAGATACCGATGGACCACATCAAAAATTTTGAAGAAATCTGCAGCACCACCGGTTCTAATGGGGTACTGTCAGAATTTCTAAAATGCAAGTTGTTTCCGTTTTCTCTTGCTGACAAGGCTCAGAGGTGGTTGAAGTCATTGCCAGCCGGTTCTTTGAGGATGTGGGATGAAGTTAGAGCTGCCTTTTTGGACCACTTCTACACTAAGTCCAAGACAGCCGCTCTACGGAACAAGATTTCGTCTTTCTAACCACATTCTGGTGAAGCTTTTTGTGAAGCTTGGGAGAGACTGAAGGAATACCGAAGGGAGTGTCCCCATCATGGTTTTAAAGATGAACAGATTCTGGGAATATTTTATGATGGAGTTGAATGGGATTACCGCAACGCCCTAAATGCTGCGAGTAACGGGGATTTTATGACCAAGACAAGAGATGGTGCTTTTGAGCTGATAGAGAACCTTGCTTCAAGCTCTAGCAACAGGTCTCCTGAGTATGATATGTCCAAGAAAGTTAACAGTGTGGACACTCAGAAGCTAGATGAGCTGACGGCAAAGGTAAATTTACTCCTACGCGAAAGTCAAAGACCGGTCAAGTTTGTGGAAGAAAATGGAGCTGCGCCCATTTCTCAAGAGTTTGAGGAAGATGATGATGCTGAAGTACATGAGGTTAACTATGTGAGTGGCCAGGGATATGTCCAGAACCGTGGGTTTAATCAAAATTATCGAAGCCACCCCAACCTCTCGTACCGAAGCACAAATGTCGAAAACCCACAAGACCAAGTTTATCCGCAACAAGGGGGTATCACTCAGTTACCACAAGCTCAGGGTCTTTAGAACTTCTACTCCAGTAACACTCAGGGGAAGCAGTACATCCGTAATCAGAATCAGAATCGGTTCCAAGGAGGAAACCAACAACAAAACACCCAATTCGCTACACCACAACAAGCTGTCTCCGCGCCTACATCTCAAGATGAACTGAAAAGTCTTATGCAGCAGCTGATGGTTAACCAACAGAAGGCGTCTACTGAGATAAATGTCAAGGTAGATCACATGTACACTGATTTAAACGCGAAGTATGAAGCTGTTACCGCGCATGTGAAGAAACTTGATACACAAGTAGCCCAAACCGCCGAGGCTATCAAGAGACGAGCTGGAGCCCTTCCAGGTAAAGGTGAACTGCCCAGTAATGCATATCACGTGAATGCTGTTGAGTTGAGGAGTGGAAAGTTGCTGGTACCGCCTACGATGAGAAGCTTCCACGGAAAGGCTAAGGAGAAAAATTCCGAGCACCAGGCTCAAGGGAGTGATTCTGCTGTGAAAGATGGGCATGTTGAGGTTGGATCAAGCTCAGGAACACCTCTGGGAACTGTTCCAAACGATTCTAAAGAAAAATTTTCCGAGCACCCCAATCCTGTTTCGGAGCACCTGCTCCCACAGGGTGCTCCCACGAAAATTTCAAAAATTCCTAAAACTCCACCAGAACGAGTCTACATACCCAAGGTCCCTTACCCAGTACCTCCAAGGAAATCTCGCAAGGATTTGGAAGATACAAAGTGCAAGGAGATGCTTAAGGATTTGACGGTAAAACTTCCCTTGGTTGATGCCGTGCAAATGATGCCTTCTCTCAAGCGATACATGAAGGAGCTGGTTGCTGGTAAGGTTGTTGAGGAAGAGAGTGTTATGATTGTTTCTAAGGAGTGCAGCGCCATACTTCAGAGTAAGGTGTTGAAAAAGAAGGAAGATCCCGGGAGGTTTGTTATCTCGGTGAAGATAGGACCGTGCACATTCGCTTGTTCTCTGTGTGACTTAGGCTCCAGCGTCAATCTGATGCCATATTCTGTGGCCAAGCGTCTGGGATTCACCAAGTTCAAGCCTACAAAGATCTCATTTGTTTTTGCGGATCGGTCTACAAAGCTTCCGGTGGGTATTATCGAAGATATGCACGTCCGAATTGGGGATACATTCATCCCAACTGATTTTGTGGTTCTGGAACTTGATGAAGAACCCAAGGACCCACTGATATTGGGTAGAGCTTTCTTATGCACGGCTCGTGCTATCATTGATGTTGAAGAAGGCATAGTTGATCTCCGTCTTAGAGATATGTTACTTCGGTTTGAGATGAGCAAGCTTCTCAAGAAACCGATGATTGATGGGCAGACATTTGTGATCCATGATGAGTCAGAGATAGCCGAAGATGTGGTTGAAGAGATCTTAGCAAGCGATCCTTTAGAAGTCGCTTTGACTAAACCCGAGGGTGAACACGGTTTTCTGAGTGAAGACACCCATGGATTTGCTAAGTTTCTTGATTCCAACATCAGAGTGGAGGAAGGAGATAAATTTCTGAGCCTAGGAGAGGACACAAAAAACGAGGTCCAGCAAGCACCCCAGCAAGCACCCCAACGAGCACCCCAGCGAGCACAAGGAGCACCTGCTCCGAAAAATCCAATTTTAGGAAGCTCTTGGAGTGAGCTGAAAGCTCCAAAGCTTGAGTTGAAGACCCTTCCAGCAGGGCTCAGGTATGTTTTTCTTGGTCCGAACTCCACATATCCCGTTATAGTGAATGCAAACTTGAACAATGTAGAGATTACCTTGCTTTTGTGTGAATTGAGAAAGTATAGGAAGGCTCTAGGATATTCACTAGATGATATCACTGGTATATCCCCTGACTTATGCATGCACAGAATACACCTAGAGGATGAATCTATGACTTCTGTCGAGCATCAAAGGCGGTTAAACCCTAACCTCAAGGATGTCGTCAAGAAAGAGATAATGAAACTTCTAGAGGCTGGTGTGATTTCTGCGATTTCTGACAGTAAGTGGGTCAGCCCTGTGCATGTAGTTCCTAAGAAAGGAGGTATCACAGTGATTAAAAATGATAGGAGTGAACTGATACCAACTAGGACGGTAACCGGACATAGGATGTGCATAGATTATCGGAAATTGAATGCTGCTACTCGCAAAGATCATTTTCCGTTACCCTTTATTGACCAGATGCTAGAGCGTCTGGCTAACCATCCATATTACTGTTTCCTAGATGGTTTTTCAGGATTTTTCCAGATTCCCATCCACCCGGACGATCAAGAGAAGACGACATTCACATGTCCTTATGGCACCTTCGCGTACCGCCGTATGCCCTTCGGTTTGTGTAATGCTCCAGCAACGTTTCAACGTTGTATGATGTCTATATTTACTGACCTTATTGAGGATATTATGGAAGTATTTATGGATGATTTTTCTGTGTATGGGAGTTCGTTTTCTTCTTGTTTGTCTAATTTGTGCAAGGTATTGCAAAGGTGCGAGGAGAAGCATCTAGTTCTCAACTGGGAGAAGTGTCACTTCATGGTCCGAGATGGGATAGTGCTAGGGCACAAGATATCAGAGAAAGGGATCAAAGTTGACAAGGTAAAAATAGAAGTCATGATGAGTTTGCAACCGCCTAATTCGGTTAAGGGAATCCGTAGTTTTCTGGGATACGCGGGGTTCTACCGTCGCTTCATCAAAGACTTTTCTAAGATTGCTAGACCTCTTACGAGATTGCTGTGTAAGGAGGTGAAGTTTGAATTTGATAGTGACTGTTTGGCGGCTTTTCATACCATTAAGGGAGCCTTGGTTAGTGCACCGATAGTACAACCGCCAGATTGGGAGCTACCATTTGAGGTAATGACGGATGCAAATGATTTTGCTGTGGGAGCTGTTCTAGGTCAGAGGAGAGATAAGAAGCTCCACATGATTTAATATGCCAGCCGGACAATGGACGATGCTCAGTGTCGGTACGCCACTACCGAGAAGGAACTATTAGCGATTGTTTTCGCTTTTGAGAAATTCAGGTCATACCTCGTCGGATCGAAAGTAATTGTTCACACAGACCATGTTGCATTGAAGTATTTGCTGACGAAGAAGGATGCAAAGCCCAGGTTATTGAGGTGGATTCTGTTGCTACAAGAATTCGATTTAGAGATAAAGGACAAAAAAGGGTCCGAAAATGGGGTTGCGGATCACTTGAGCAGGTTGCAGATTGAAGAGGACACACCCATGGAGGATAGTCTACCAGATGAACATATCTATTTAATCTACACCTGCAAAATTTTCTGAGCACCCGACCGAGCACCCGACCGAGCACCCGATGGAGCACCTGCTCCACCCGCTGGAGCACCTGCTCCCGAAAATTCTTGTGAATCAATTCAAACAGGTCAGCCCTCTAGTTTCCCATGGTTTGGAGAGATTGCAAACTTCTTCGCTGCTGATAAGGTTCCTGAGAACCTAGTGGGAAGCAAAAGGAAGAAGTTTTTCCACGATGTTAGGCGGTATTTTTGGGATGAACCGTTTTTGTACAAGCAATGTTCGGATGGGCTGTATAGGAGATGTGTGTCCGAGGCAGAGATCCCTGGGATTCTACAACATTGCCACAGTTCGTCATATGCTGGGCACTTTGCCACATTCAAAACGGTTTCAAAGGCTTTACAAGCCGGTTATTGGTGACCGACGATGTTCCGTGATGCACACAGATTTGTTTCTAGGTGTGATGCGTGTCAAAGGCAAGGAAACATCAGCAAGCGCAATGAGATACCCTAGAATTTTATTCTGGAAGTTGAAGTTTTTGATGTATGGGGCATAGACTTCATGGGACCATTTCCATCCTCCTACGGTAATGAGTACATTCTAGTGGCTGTTGATTATGTTTCTAAGTGGGTTGAAGCGCTGGCTAGCCCAACTAATGATGCTAGAGTGGTCATAAAGATATTCAAGAGTGTCATCTTTCCGAGGTTTGGAGTCCCTAGAGTGGTGATTAGCGATGGAGGCTCACACTTCATAAACAAGGTTTTTGAGAACTTGTTGAAGAAGAATGGTGTTACGCATAAGGTAGCTTCTCCTTATCACCCTCAAACTAGTGGACAGGTCGAGATTTCCAACAAGGAGATAAAGAGTATCCTACAGAAGACAGTGAACATCACGTGTAAGGATTGGTCCAAGAAGTTGGATGACGCTCTATGGGCGTATAGGACCGCATATAAGACTCCGTTGGGGACAACGCCTTTTCATTTGGTGTATGGGAAGGCATGCCACCTTCCGGTGGAATTGGAGTACAAAGCGGCCTGGGCTATTAAATTGCTCAACTTTGACATCCTACCTGCATTTGAGAGGAGATCTATGCAGCTGCACGAGTTGGAGGAAATTAGGCATCTCGCCTATGACAACTCAAAGATTTACAAGGAGCGATCAAAAGCTTACCATGACAAGAAGATCATCCCCAGGAGTTTTTCTCCCAATGATCAGGTACTATTGTTTAATTCTCGTCTCAGATTATTCCCAGGTAAGCTGAAGTCGAGATGGTCTGGCCACATGGAGCCGTGGTGTTGCTAAACGCGAAAGGAGACGAATTCGTGGTAAATGGCCAAAGGATCAAGCCGTATCTTGCGGATACACACATTGCAGAAGGTGATACTTTCGCCTTAGGTGATGTTCCTCATGCTTAAACGGTCTACAAAGTCGAGCTAACGACTTAAAACAAGCGCTTGGTGGGAGGCAACCCACCGGTAAGGTTTCTTGTACATAATTTATTTTAAATTTGTTTTTATTATAATTTTTATTCTTATTTGTGATTTCACTTTTTAATAATTTCATCTAAAAAAAAAAAAAAAAAAAAGGGGTATCGAGCACCCCAAAATCAGGCCCGAGCACCTGCTCCGCCAAGGTGCTCGACGAGTCAACACAAACAAAAGGTAAATTCCAAATTTCCTTTCCCCAACCCCACTAACTTTCTCTTTTTCCTATTTTGCAGGCACATGCACTGGTCCACCACATACATCCAAATCTCGAAACCCTACACTCCTCCCTTTTATATCATGGACCGAGCTCCTCCAAAACACACGTCCTCCAACTATCTCTCTCTCTCATCTCGTCCGCTCAAATCGCCGAGTTCTCTCGCTCATCCTCCGAGCTCTCCACCTCACCACCGCTGCTTTCATTCCTCCGATCAAGTCGGAAAGCTCTCGGCCAATATCTCTCTCCGCCGAACCGCTATCACCAAGTCGCGGGGTCTCTCATAACCGCGAAACTCCACCGCCTCTTTCCTCCACTTCTCACGTTTCGCCACTAGAACCGTGACTCCAATCTCCGCAGCTCCGCCAAACTCGTATCACTCTGTCACGTCGCGTTCCGCCTCACCGCAAGTCCTCTTCGATATTCTTTTTCACGCTCGGACAACCTCCACCTCTTCCTACCATGACTCCAAGCCCTCCGAAGCATTTTTTCGCCACTAACAAGAGAAAAGGCAAAGCCAGCACCTCCACACGGTCCGCCACCACCGAGAGATTCGCCACACACCCGTGGCCCCACCCCGAAAACACGCCTTTCGATCTCGAAATCAAGGAGATCCCGCCCATCTCACCGGACTCGTGGGATACTCGCGATGCCTATTACTACAATCAGCTTCTCGGGCTTCAGCAACTAGGTCTCCAAGACCAAGTTCAGAGGATCCTAAGCCAGGTGCATTGCATGTCTTTCGCGCTAGAGGAAGATGTGTTTTACCCGGACCTTGTGAGACAATGCCTAGCCACCGCCACTCTCACTTACAAAGATCCGGACTCCCCAACACTTGAAGAAGGTACATTTTCGTTCTTTGCTGGAGGAACGAAGTACGATATAGCTATGTGGGATTTTTGCGTCTTGTATGGCTTCCGCGAGACGGTCACCAAGCTGGATTCACCAAAGTCATTCGCGCAGTCAAAAGAATTCTGGAGCCATATCGCCTCAGGCCCTTACTCGTCCAACTCCGCAAGTCAAAACCGCCTCCGCCATCCCACACTTCGCATATGTGCGAGAATTTTCAGCAATATGCTTTTTGCCCGGGGTGTAGGTAACAAAGTTCATATCGATGAGTTGCTGCTATTATTCTTGGGATGTGCTCATATTGTAGGGAACGGAAACACGGAACAATTCGAGGTCTACCGTTCCAACTTAGGCGTCCGCTTTGCCGAAGTGATTTGCGGAATCAAGGACAGCCCCACGGAGAACAACAAGGGACAGAGAGTTGAGCGAATAGGGAATCTCCTAACTCCGCTCTTTCGCCATCACCGAGTGGATCTCTCATCCGCTTCATGTGTCACCCAGCTCTCACGGATGGATATGAAGCACCTGCTCGCGTCCAAGATCATCCTTGCACCGTCCAACTACCAGTTCATTACTGCGACCGGGGAGTATAGCCTCATCGAGCTTCCGAACCCGGCCGTGACTGAACTCTACACTATGGACGATCTTGCGTTCTACCCACCACCACAGTACCTCATCCCCATCCCGGGCCGATCATCATCAGCTAGGGCGAGCACATCTCGTCGAAGCATATCTCGTCATGACACTGACGATGACGCCACAGCGGTCCCGCACCTCGCACTTCCTTATCATGCCGCCTCTACTCAAGGTGAGTTTGATCTTCCACCCATCTCTGATGATGCTGACACTGCCGAGTACAGAAGGTGGATGATCGAGTCAACCAAGAGAAACAACAGCCTCATGCAGAGGATCATGCAAACGTTGGCGCGAGGATGTTGCCATACCACTGCCGCAGCAGCTGCCACGCCTCAGCCTTCAAACTCAACCTCAGGCTCCGGGCACCATTGCACCGTAGGAAGAGGCGAGCACCTGCTCCGCCAGGGTGCTCCATGAGCGACGAGCACGATACCGCGACAACTCAGTGATATCCCCCTTTACCCTCTATCATCATTGTATTATCCATGTGTGATTTTATTTTTCTTTGTCGCCAATCTCTCATTCTTTTTCACACCGGAGACGGTGTGATTTAAGTCCAGGGGAGCGGTTAGTCATTTTATTTTATTTTATATTTTATTGAGTCTTGTTGTTGTGTCAGTCCCAAGAGTCTTAGATTTTTTGTGAATCAGGTCCTGCTGCTTGGTTTACTTTTATTGAGTCCGTTTTGAGTCAAAAGCTTGTTTGGGAATTATGAACTTGATCTATTGGATTTATTTTCGGACTAAGGATTACTTGTATGACTCACAGCTTGGCCAAAGTTCTGTATCGCAAAGGCATTGGGCGGATTGAATATTCCCCAAAGCTCACGCTTAGCGGGAAATAGGTTGAACCTATGTCATCTCTGATTTTTATTGGACCCTAACCTGATCTTCAATTTCTTTCTCAGGGGTTTGATGTTCATTAGGGAAGACCTATTCGAGCCAGACAAGACCACACAACTCTCCACAAAGTATGACATTCCTCTCTCACTCCCCTTCATTACACCGAGAAAAAGAAAGAAAAGAAGAGAAAAAGAAAATAAAAAGGAGAAGTTCAAAGCAACAAGCCGAAGTAAACCAAGGGATGATGCGTAGACCCGTGTATCCTTTGTGACCTCATGGAAAGCTTGTTGTAAGGGAAACTAAAAATCGAAGTGAACCAAGGGATGATGCGTAAACCCGTGTATCCTTTGTAACCTCATGGAGATTCGTCCCACAAAATAAAGAAGAAGCATCAGAAAAGTGATGGCTGTGTTAAAGGGTGAAGCATCGGCAAATGAAAACCGATGGCTGTAAAGAATAAACAGAAAAATGATGGCGTGGAAAGAGGGAAAGAGGGGAGAGGAAAGTTATATGGGAGAGGGTCTTTGGTTAGAAGAAGTTGGCACCTTTTGGACCAATTTCCCCTGGTATGATCACTGTACTTTATTTTCATTAATCTATGTAAGAAATGACAGTGGGGATTCCGAAACTTCTGTTGGGTTGTGAGTTATTAAGGTTAGGTTATGAACCCCACGGCTAACTACGGTACGTGTCCTAAGGCCCAGTGAAGAAGGTATGAAGTTCAAAATTTTTCCAACAAGCAAGTGAGTTCCCGTGATTTTCAAACCTCTTCTCAGTTCTTGATCTTGTTTTGTTTGAGGACAAACAAAGGTCTAAGTCCGGGGGAGTTGATATATTAGTATTTTGTCCCATTTTAACTAGTCTTTTTATCTTGTTTTCGAGTCTTTTCTATTTCTTTTTGTGTCTTTTCAGGTATTTTGAGGGTCTGGAGCATGGATTGAAGATATTGGAAGACATTGGAGCAAAAGAAGCAATTTCGAGCCAAAAGTCGATTTTTCGCCAACCGAACACCTGCTCGGACCTGTCGAGCACATGCTCGACCCATTTTACCTAGGGACGCGTTTTTATATTATTTTATTTTATTTTTAGAATAAATATAGGTAAGCCGCCTCAGACTTGGAGGACGTTCGTTCTCAGACTTCAGTTCTTCATTCTAGGTTTTATATTTTTGGTTTCAAGACTACACACTTTGTTCCTTTGTTCGATTTGGATTTATATTATTCAGCCTTGGATCTCTGTTCCTCTACTGTCGATCAATCCACAACTTTTTTGAGAAGTTTTCCTGAACCTTATTCTTTCAATAAATCATGAATTCATCTCTTTGCTTTGTTGTATTTGATCTTGCCATGTGTGAGTAGATCCATAGCTAGGTTAGGGTTTTCAATGGTGAATTAGGTTGTTAATGGCTGAGCACAAATAGGAATGGAATTTATATGTCTTCGCCAATAGGGGTTCGTAATGCCTAGGTTAGTTTGATCACCTAGCCTATGATTTTTAGGTTAAACTTATTCATGAGAGTGCTCTAGGTTGCTAGAAAAATCATTGGTGAGCAATTGACGCGCAGCCAACGAGAGTTGATTGCTGCGGTTGATTGTGAACATATTGAACTTGTTTGTTAATGCTTATCGTCTTCATTAGATCCGGGCGAGAGTTTCGGACTCTAGGTTGTTAGATAAAGGTTTCGATACATCACGAGAGTGGGGCGACATTCATTTGTGTTTGAGTTCTAGACCGGTAGTTAATTGGCCGTGAATAGTTGCTCAGTTTTATCTCCTAATCACCAGCGAAATACCTTGACCTAGTGCCTTTAATTAATTGTTTGCACCGATTTATTTTAGGTGTTTATTTGTTCCAAAAATTACACCAACCAATATTTTGTCTTAGCTTTAAATAAATTCTCATAATTTCATAGTGTAACCTTGGTCTCTGTGGATTCGATTCCTTCTATACTATTGCGATTGTTCTGTGCACTTGCAGTATTTAATTGGGTTAAAACTCGACACATCACTTTGCAAAAACTTGTTAGTGTCATTCTTTCTTTAAAACATGTTACTTCTGTTATTTGACAATGTGTTATTTGTCTTTTAGCAAAACAAAAGAGATTAGCATATGTTTCTCATAATCATTTAGCTTGAAAACCATTTGATCTATTTCATTTAGATGTCTGGGGTCCTTTTAGTGTCGAGTCTGTTGAAGGATTTCGTTATTTTCTTACTCCTGTTGATGATTGTACTCGTGTCACATGGGTGTATATGTTGAGAAATAAATAAAAGATGTTTCAACGGTTTTTCCTGAATTCGTAAAACTTGTTTCTACTCAATATAATTGAAAAAATAAAAGCTATTAGATCATATAATGCTCCAGAACTTGCTTTTACTGATCTAATCAAAGAACATGGCATGATGCATTATTTTTCATGTGCATATACTCCTCAACAAAATTCTGTTGTAGAAAGAAAGCATCATCATTTGTTGAATGTTGCTCGATCTTTACTGTTTCAATCAAATGTGCCTTTGCAGTATGGGATTGGCTGTATTCTTAAGGCTGTCTTTTTAATAAATCGCATTCCATCACCTTTGTTACTGAACAAATCACCATTTGATCTTTTACTTCACAAATTACCGGATTACACCTTGCTAGACCTAAGAGAAATGCTAAAGCGTTATTTATCTGAGTATCACTGTTCTTTAGTTCCTTTTACTTCTTCTTTACCACCTACCACAAATACTACACCTATACACACTACTCCGTATCCTATTTCTTCTGTTATATCTTATGATAAACTTACACCTACTATTATGTCCTATATTTTCTCCTATAATCTTGAGACAGAGCCAAAAACATTCCATCAGGCTATGAAATCTGAAAAATGGGTTGGTGCATCTAAGCTACATGCTCTTGAGCTTAATAAGACTTATATTGTTGAAACTTTACCCCCGTGTAAGAATGTGGTTTGCTGTAAATGGGTATTCACTATCAAATAAAATCCAGATGGTACAGTGGAGAGATATAAAGCAAGACTTGTTGCTTAGAGTTTTACACAACAAGAGGGGATCAATTATTTGGATACTTTTTCTTCAGTTGCTAAACTAACCAGTTTAAAACTTCTACTTGGTCTTGCTTCTGCCAAAGGATGGAGCTTAACACAAATGGATGTCTCCAATGCTTTTCTTCGTGGTGATTTGGATGAAGAAATTTATATGAGTCTTCCTCAAGGATACACTGTGCCAAAGGGTACTGTATTGCCACCTAATTCAGTTTGTCGACTTCTAAAGTCTCTATATGGTTTAAAACAAGCTTTCACGGCAATGGTATAAGAAAATTTCATCTGTATTCTTGGGTGCAAACTATATCCAATCTTCTGCTGATAATACTTTGTTTGTCAAAGTGGATTCTGGTTCTTTTGTTTCTGCGTTAGTGTATGTCGATGACATCATGATAGCCAGCAATGATAATGCAGCAGTGGAGCATCTGATGGCATTGTTAAGGGCAGAGTCCAAGATTAAAGATTTGGATCCAGCTCGTTTCTTTCTTTGTTTGGAAATAGCGAGATCTT
Organism: Cardamine occulta; assembly: GCA_028015245.1. Taxonomy (NCBI): domain Eukaryota; kingdom Viridiplantae; phylum Streptophyta; class Magnoliopsida; order Brassicales; family Brassicaceae; genus Cardamine; species Cardamine occulta. Next base: position 18,583,666 of record CM051370.1, on the reverse strand, counting down.
CGGCAGGGATCTCAGTTTATCAACGGAAATATGCTCAGAATTTATTGGAAGATGCAGGTATGCTTGGATGCAAGCCTAGCTCTATTCCTATGGATCCAAATTTTCATCTGACTAGAGATATGGGCACCCAGCTATCCAATCCTACTTCTTATTGAGAACTTATTGGTCGCCTGTTGTATCTTACAATCACAAGGCCAGATATCACATTTGGAGTTCATCAGCTGAGTCAATTCATTTCTGCACCTTCTGATATTCATCTTCAAGCTGCACATAAGGTTCTCAGATACAGCGAATCTTGGTCAAGGTTTGATGTTTTTGGCTGATTCAAAACTTTGCTTGAATGGTTTTGCGGATGCTGATTGGGGAAACTGCAAAGATACATGACGATCAATAACATGATTCTGCATATATCTTGGTACTTCTCTCATCTCTTGGAAATCAAAGAAGCAAGGAGTGGTGAGTAGGAGTAGCACAGAAGCAGAATATCGTAGTCTTGTGCATGATATATGTGAAATAATCTGGTTGCAGCAGTTACTCAAAGACTTGCATATCAAAGTTACTTGTCCACCCAAACTTTTTTGTGACAAAAAGTTGGCTCTGCACATTGCGATGAACCCAGTGTTTCATGAACGCATGAAGCACATTGAGATTGATTTTCATATGGTTCGTGATAAGATTAAATCTGCTATCTCAAGACTTTACATGTTCTTATTGGTAATCAACATGCAGATATTTGATAACATCGTATTTTTACCTATTTTTACTATTGTTTTCATATGGTTTTATGAAGAGTATGGTGTGATTTCAAGGCTAAATAGGCTATTATCGAATATTTCTAGTGTCAAAGAGGTTTTGTAGGTTTTAAGGGAAAATGGACCAAGAAGGAGCAAACCCCGTTTTAAGGCAGTTCCAGAGCACCACAAGTTTGACATTCGTTGAAGACCTTGCCGTGGAGAAAATTCAGAGATCTTTATATCCCTGGAAATTTAGAAGAGTCAAGATTCACGTGGGATAAGAATCGAAGCAATCCATTCAGCCATTTAAAAGATATGACCTGAAGAGTGAAGCCCTGTCAACCTCGCCCACAAGGAGTGTGACCGAGGTCGAGTCTCTTGGTGAGTCCCGCCATATGGCCCGTGTCCGGGGCCAGGACTTCTACCGACCTCGGTCAGAACCCCCCGTGACCGAGGTCATGACTTATCAACTCAACTTGCCCAAAATGCCATGTTTCGCCTTATAAACCCTAAAACCGACTTTCTACACCCCAAGACCTATAAATACTCAATTACCCTAATATTTTCGGTGTGACTTCATGTGCTTTCACCAAAACCCTAAGGAGAGATGTTCAAGAGATCCCAGCTCCACATCGCCACCTTCAGGCCATCGAAAGATCCTCCACCACCGATCTCCACCGCCGAAGTCATCACCTTAGCCGCTAGCCTCTTCTCTTCTATTGTCTTTGTTCCCTACTTCTATAAGAGAGAAGTTTCGTCTACTTTGTATCCCTGAAAAGATCTCTAAACCATTTTTCATACTCTTAATTGTTTATGCAATCTATTATCTATATGGTTTTGCTTTGCTTGAGTATGTGTGAGTAGTTTACTCGTTGGGCATAAGGGTTTTTGAAGGGATCATGTGGTCGATTGTTTAGGTTATTAGATCTGGAATTATGCATCATTGGTCTTCTTTCTGGGTTTTTTCTTAATGCATATTGCTTGAGTATAGCTAACTTTTGATTGATGTTTGGCGTTTTATACATCAAAAGTATTGTAAATTCGTTTGCACTAGCCTGGATGAGTATTGTGTTATAACCTGCATAAGTTGAATTATAGGACTTAATGAACTATAACCGAACTTGTTTTAAGGTGATAAATTGTTGTGAACCGTTAGGTTGTTAGTTGATAATTATGCGGATGCGGTATGCGAATTTATTGTTATATAATAAATCGTTGTTTGTGAATTTTAGTTTAAATTGGTTAAGCTGAATTAATTAAATTAATGTAGTTTTTGTGAATTGTTTAATTTAGTTCATGCTGGGGATTTTAATATTTATGGGAATATAATTATTGGAAAAACAAATGGGTTGGGTTTTTTTATAGATACAATTTTATTTAAAATTTGTTAAGTAATATGTGAGTTGTCAATTTTAAATGGTTAACTAGAGTCTGTACCCGCGGTATACCGCATGTCAATATTTTCTTAATTCTTATAACAAATATTTATATTTTATAGTTTAATATTATGTGTTCAATTTTTAAGATTATTTTTAATTTTAAGATTTTGTTTGTTTAGTTTTTATAACTAATTTGCGTTTAAATATGTAATTTTAATATTTTGTGTATGTCAATCTTTTGTGCATGTCAATGTTTTCTTAACCATTATAATAATTGTTTATATTTTACAGTTTAATATTTTGTGTACAGTTTTGCAGATAACTTTTAGATTTTTAGATTTTTTTTCGTTTCATTTTTATAATTAATTTCTTTTCATTATATGTAATTTTAATTTTATTAAATTATTAAATGTTAGTGTTGTTGATTGTGTAACGTGTATAGCCATTTTAATATTTTATAAATCGTTCTTATGTCGAAATCTGCCATGCTATATCAACCGGATTAGCATACCGGCCTGCAGTTTTAATTTTTATAATTTTAAATAATTTAAATATTTTAAAGAATTTAAATTAACAACTTTTAAAAAGAAATATTTTTAATACTCTCTTTTGTAAATATTATAAGTTTATATATATATAATCTTTAAAAATTTTAAATATACAACATATTATATTTCTTTTTTTTGAATAATATGTAAAATTATATTCAAAAGAAATTAAACAACGTTTTTACATCAAGTGCAACTGTCTATAGATTTATCTTTTTAGCTGGAGGAATTGAAAATAAATCTGAACTCTAATTTTCTGAAGTCGATAGGTGATGACCTCATTAAAACCCACAGACCAGAAAACCATGTGGGATAAAACCAGTGTGTGGAAAAAGAGTGCCATCCACTTTCGAAGAGCTGAATCATCTGAAAAAATTTGCTGAGAAATCTTCATAATATTTGTTCTAAGTGGGACGGGATGAGAACCAAAGGGTGAGACCATCATTATAGTTGTAATCTCCTTCATTGCGAATTGAACTGAAACGGTTTCTTGTGATCTTGTCGATTACTTTCACGAGGCTGGCTGAGGAAGTAGAGGCTTCGCCATGGCGTCTTCTATTACGCTCACACCATATGTGGTAGATTGTGGCTTGGAACACGTACCTGTAAGTAAATTGTTGGGTCTGGTTTTGGGTAGTGCAATTGTTGGGTCCCAAGCAAGGGAGAAATTATTTCGAGAAGTTGCTCCACAGCCATGGACCAGACTTGGGATGAATACCTACAAGAGAAGAACAGATGATTCCGAGACTCATTAGTATTTCCGCAAAAAATACAGTTTGTATTTTGGCCTGAATTCCAATGTTGCATTCGATCTCCGGTTGAGAGGCGGTTGTGCATTGCTAACCACGTGAAGAATGAATACTTGGGGGTTGCGTATTTGAACCAAACTCCCTTGTACCAGTCTTGCTGCGGTTTAGTATTTCGAAGCATACTTGTTGTCTCCTTTGTGTTGAATTTCTTTTTGAATTTATCATTGATAGTCTTCCATAAAGAAATATCGTCGCCAATCTCCAAGGCAACTTTTCCAAGCTCTTGTTCAATCTGCATGTATGTTGCATTTCTGTGCCTTCGTACTCGATGAGTTTCCTTAGCTGAAGCTACTGTGGCTCCTGAAGGTATTCCAAGATCGATATATCCTCTGCTCCCTGTCATATCATACAAACAGCCCAAACCACACCAATATAATTATCAAACCAGAATGAAGTCCTCGTACCATTGTGAAGTTCTACTTTGTGGAACTGTTTCACAATATCTCTATACTTCAAGAGCTTTCTCCACATCCATGATCCCATACTTGTATTTGCCTTAAGCTCCCACAGCAATTTCTGTTTAAGAATATAATTAGAGATCCAATTAACCCAACAAGAGTCTTTCGAAGACAATATTCTCCATATTAGTTTTAAGCAGCTTGTCTTGTTTGCTTCATGAAGCGATTGGAGCCCTAGCCCTCCTTCTTGCTTAGGACGGCACACTTCCCTCCACTGTATCTTCGCTTTTTTGGTGCTTAGCTCTGGTCCCGACCAAAGGAACGCAAAACAGATTTGATCTATTTCCTTTATGCAGCCACTTCGGAGTCGATAAGTAGTTATCCAGAAGTTCGTAATACCACTTATCATTGAACTTAGAAGTTGTATTCTACCAGCATAGGAGAGATGACGCGCTGTCCATGAGGATATTTTTGCTCTAATCTTCTCCAATAGGGGTGTATAATCTGCTTTGTTCATTTGTTTGGTAAGAAGCGGCAGTCCCAAGTATTTTACAGGAAACTCACCTTGAGCAAAAGGGAATTGTTGGAGAATGTCCAAGTTGTTGTTTCTTGAGATTCCAGCCATGTAGAGAGTAGATTTTTTGACACTTATCTTCAAACCTGAAATTCTAGCAAACTCTTCAAAGATATACAATATACCTTCTACGGAATTTTTATGGCCATCCACAAAAACCATCAAGTCATCAGCAAAGCAAAGGTGAGTCAGCTGAATGATCTTGCATTTGGGGTGATACCTAATTCTCTTTTCCCTGGCGGCCCTGTCTAACAGCTTTGACAAAACATTCATACAAATGACAAAGAGGTATGGGGACAGAGAGCAACCTTGGCGCAGACCTCGTTCGCTTCTAAATAGTCCTGCTAGTTCACCATTTACTTGGACTGAGAAAGATGCTGTCGAGATGCATAGTCTGATCCAATGAATAAATGTTTCCGGGAAATTCATAGCCTGAAAAACTGTCAGTAAGAAATCCCATTGAACTGAATCGAAGGCCTTTGAAATATCAATTTTCATAGCACATCGTGGAGTAGTTATTTCTTTGTGATAGTCCTTTACTATTTCAGTGGCAAGAAGTACGTTCTCCATCAAAAGCCGATCCTTTACAAATGCTGAGTGGTTTTGGGCGATGAACTTAGGCAACAGGACCTTGAGCCTATTCGCAATTATCTTGGAAATCACCTTGTACATGACATTGCAGTAAGAGATCGGCCTATAGTCCTTCATTTCTGTAGCCCCTGTTTTCTTCGGAATAAGGGCTAGGATTGTAGCATTGAGACCTTGGGGTAAAAATCCTTTCTCGAAAAACGACTTGATGGCAATCGTGAAATCTTTTCCAACAATAGACCAAGCTTTTTTAAAAAAGTTCGCTTGTGTATCCATCCGGCCTAGGTGATTTATTGTTTGGCATCGAGAATAATACTTTTTGATTTCCTCATCCGAGACATTTTTTGTCAACATAGTCTTGTCTAGGTCCGAACATCTAAAAGCCAAGAGTTGTTGTATATACTCCACCGATGTACCCTGATAATCAGCTGGGATTTGTGTTAGGAAATCTGTAAAGAATCGCACCGCCTTTCCTTTTCTTACTTCATTTGTTTTGAAAACCTCTCCCTGATGATTTGTTATCTCTCTGATGGAATTCTGCATCTTACGAATCTCCACCGATTTATGAAAATAAGTGTTATTTTGGTCTCCCACATTCAGCCAATGCAACTTTGACTTTTGTTTAAGGTATCCTTCTTCCAGCCCTGATAAGCGATTCCACCTTGTGTAAGCCTCATCTTCCACTACCACGTTAAGTGTCGATGGGTCCGCTAGAGTCGCAGCCTGTTTATTACATAGATCGTCATGAGCTTCATGAGTTCACTTTGAAATATCTGCTAGATTTTCTTTCCTCATTACTCACAGCACTGGCTTTAAGGCTTTGAGCTTTTTGGAAAATCTGTACTGAGCGGAGGTAGATAGGTAGACTGGCTCTGTGTCTGCCCAAAACTTCTCAACTGTATCCTGAAACTGTGGGAGATTTGCAAGCACATTTGTGAATTTAAATGGCCTGTTAACTCTTGTAACCGGTTCTCCCATATTTACTCGTCCTCTTGCGTGATCTGAGCAACCTCCAGAATCAAATCGACAATAAGATTGTGGGTATTTCTGTAGCCAGCAATCATTTACCAACCCTCTGTCAAGCTTCTTACAAATAATTCCTTCCTCTCTTTTGTTACTCCAGGTAAATCTTGGACCTTGATAAATAAGATCTAACAGCGAGCAATATCTGACTACTTCTTGAAAATCCCTCATTCCCAAAGATATGTTCTGATATTCCTCAAAGTGAGAATGCTCCTCTCCATCTAAAATCTCATTGAAATCCACACAAATAAATCTCATTGAAGAAGAGAAAAATAAGTCTAAAATAACAGATTTACTATCAGAATTAAGGGAAGAAAATCAACCAAGGCAAGCTCTGGCACATCCTGTATGTGAAGATACACATGCGGGTGACAGAGACGTCTCACCGTTGGGTGTATTTCAGGTAGAAGAAGAGAAAAATAATTCTAAAATAACAGATTTATTATCGGAATCAAGGGAAGAAGGGGAAAGTTTGCTCCAAGGTGTTGTAGGAGAGCAAAATATCAAGGAAAGTGACTCAGTATGGGAGACAGTTTCACCTTCGAAGTCGCGGAAAAGAAGCAACTCACCTAAGACATCTCAGGTTATTGTATCGCCATCAAGGTTTAGTGTTCTCGAAATTGCAGAAAATTTAGAAGATCCATCTGTTGTCCTTGCGGGAAACAATGGGGAAAATAAAACCATTTCAGATGGCTTCTTGGAGAAGGATGTTGACAATTCTGAACATGCCAAGGAGTCTGAGTTGGAAGGAAAACAAAAGAAGGATGTGGGTCTGAGAATACCACTGCCAAGAATAACAAGGTCAGTGCATAAGTCAGTTCAAAATTCATCGAGTATGGTGAGTAATTCAGTCGCGGCGGGGAGGAAGAAATCCAAAAATCATTAATATGTCGGGTTTTTTCTGGAACGTTCGTGGATTCAATAAAAGTTCAAAGCATTCAGTTATTAGTAGATGGGTAAATAGTCATTTTATGCAGTTTGGGTGTTTATTGGAGACAAGGGTCAAGGAGAATAAAGCCCCAAGAATTGTAAATACAGTTTTTCAGAATTGGTCGTTCATGTCGAACTATGAGTCTCATAGATTGGGACGCATTTGGGTTGTCTGGAATGAGTCCCCTAGGCTCACGCCAGTCTTCAAGAGTAGCCAAATGATCACCTGCTGGATCTTATTGGATGGACTAGAAGAAGAATTTTTATGTTCATTTATCTATGCTTCTAATTTTATGGAAGAAAGAAAAGAGTAATGGGAAGACATTCGGAATCATCATGACTCTAAAACATATTATATTTCATCAACTATATATAATTATTAATATACATATATGTATATCATTTATTTATTTTTATTTAAAATTGGTAGTCTGGGGATCGATCTGCCAATTCATGGACAAAGTCTCCTAAATCCGCTTTTTAATGGACATAACATAATTTCACCCCATGATGAATCTACTTAGACATAGCCCGTAGTTTTACATGCCTGATTGACACTTTTATTGATATGTTGAAGATTGAATTTTTTTCTTATTGATTGAGTAATATATGTTTTTTTAAACCTATCTTATTTGAAATCTCTACAAAATATAAATATTTGTTACTTATAAAATTTCCTGCAAAAATGCATCTGTAATGTTTTTGTCTAAAATGTATTTGAATTAGAACATATGTTGAAAAAGTAAAATTTATTAATTATATGCATTATATAATAATTTATAATAATTTTAACATAAGATCAAATAAAAGTGAAATGAGAATCATAATTATTTTTCCAATATATTGATTTAAATTAGGTAGATTGATTTTTGGCAATTTAAAATCAATATTATTTTCCATAATATTACTAATTTATTCTGTTTGGATTCCTCATTTTTTATTTAATTTAGTAAGTGTGTTTGGAAACATGTTTCGTAATAATAGTAGTAAATTCGTGCCCGCATGTCAATTATTTTGATATAAATTATAGTTTTTGACATTATAGTTCTTTAATGTTTATAAATATAAATTAATTGAAATTAAAAAAAAAATCTAACTAAATGAAAACCAATACAATTGTCAATTTTAAGTATAATTAATTTTCTCGCCAAAACTAATCTGGTTCCTGCAAACAAAAGTTTTTTTTGCCTCTGTAATATTTTTAACAAATTGCAAATTCATAATTTTTTGTCATAATGAATACTTAGAAATTTTTTTGCAAAAAATGGATATGTAATTTTCTGAAAAAATAGATTTGAATCACAACATTTGTAGAAAAATTAAACTTTTATTAACTAAATGCATTATGTAATAATTTAAAATAATTTGAAAATACGATCAAATAAAAGTGAAATGTGAATCATAATTATTTTTCTAATACATTGATTTAAATTAGGTAGATAGATTTTTGATAAATTTAAATCAATGTTAGTTTCCATAATATTGATGTTTTAATCTGTTTTGATACACATATAACATAAACTGGTTTATTTATTTTAATATGAGTGTTTGGAAACACTCCCATTGACTCTTTTTTAATAGTGTAGTAGATTCAAAATAATTTGAAAATAAGATTAAATAAAAGTGAAATGTAAATCATAATTATTTTTCTAATACATTGATTTAAATTAGATAGATAGATTTTGAATAAATTTAAATCAATATTAGTTTCCATAATATTGATGTTTTAATCTGTTTGGATACATATATAACATTAATTCTGGTTTATTAATTTTAATATAAGTGTTTGGAAACACCTCCTTAGATTGACTCTTTTTTAATAGTGTAGTAGATTAATTTCACATATCTTATATATAAATTTTTGTAGTTACTTTAGCAAAATATCTAAAACTAAAATATTATTTATAACAATTGCCATTAAATGTTGATATTTCTAAAATGAAATCTGAAATAAGTAAGGGTAAATATTTCATAAAAAATTCAATATCAATTTCAATTTCAAATCAACTCAATATTTTACCAAAAAAAAAAATAATCGAATAGAAAAAAAAAACTAAAGAGAATCCGATCCAGAAAGATATGTAGAATTTGATAGACTAAGAATTATATAATAATTATATAATAATTATGTAATATTAGCTTTCCATAGATGAAGCCTCTATTCTTGTAGAACACGCTCATATACACTTATATATATTGATCGATGATGAATAGAGAAGGCAACACAGATTTACCAATCAACTTGGTATCAAAGACTATTCTCTAAATCCTCTCTAAAAATTCATTGTCTTCCTCTGTTCTTCATCTTCATCGGCTTATCTCTGTTTTTCTTCTCTCCTCCATTCTTCTATTTCTGCTTTCCTTCTCCTTACGAAAATATCATGGCTCAAAACGATAAAATCTATTGTGTTACTCACATAAAATCATACATTCCACTTGTTCTCGGTATGCAAAAGAAGAACTACGATGCTTGGCATGAACTCGTTAAAATCCATTGCTACAGCTTTGGTGTCTCGGCCCATCTCAATGGTACTTCTTTTCCCGCAAATTGATAACATCGTATTTTTACCAATTTTAGCTATTGTTTTCCTATGGTTTTATGAAGATTTTGGTATGTTTTCAAAGCTAAAAAGGGTATTATCAATTATTTCTAGTGTCAAGAAGGTTTTACAAGTTTTAAAGGAAAATGAACCAAAAGGTAAGCAAAACCCGTTTTAAGACACTTTCAGAACTTCAAAAGTTTTGCATTCGTTGAAAACATTCCCGTGAATAAAATCAAGAGATCTTAGTGTCTATGGAAAGATAGAAGAGTCAAGATTCACCTTGTATAAGAATCAAAGTAATCCATTCAGCCGTTTGGAATATACAACCCGAAGAGTGAAGACATATTAAGACCGGCAAGAAGCATGTGACCAGTCCAGCACCTCTTGAAGGCATCGGCCATAAAGCCGTGGCCGTTCTATGCTCTCTTGCCCACACTGGTCACAGACCGGTCCTGAAGCCCCGTCCTGCACTTAACCTAAAACGACGAGTTTTCCCTTCAAAACCCTAAAACTGACTATTTGGACCCCAAGACCTATAAATACTCATTCTTAGGATGATAACCAATCCGTTTTTTGACCGCAGCTTTATCCAAGAGCTTTGACAAAACATTCATGCAGATAACAAAAAGGTAAGGAGAGAGTGAACAACCTTGTCGAAGTCCCCTTTGACTTCTAAAGAATCCCGCTAATTCACCATTCACCGAAAAAGACGCCAACGAGATACACAGCTTAATCCAATGAATAAACCACTCTGGAAAGTTCATGGCCAATATGACATTGTATTTTTACCCATTTTAGCTATTGTTTTCCTATGGTTTTATGAAGAGTTTGATATGTTTTCAAGGCTAAAAAGGGTATTTTCAAGTATTTCTTGTAACAAGAAGGTTTTACAGGTTTTAAAGGAAAATAGACCAAAAGGCAAGCAAACCCCGTTTTAAGACAGTTTCAGAACCTCAGAAGTTTGGCATTCGTTGAAGACATTCCGTTGAATAAAATCCAAAGATCTTGGTGTCTATGGAAAGCTAGAAGAGCCAAGATTCACCTCAGACAAGAATCAAAGCAATCCATTTGGCCGTTTGGAAGATACAACCTAAAGAGTGAAGACATGTCAAGACCGGCCATAAGCATATGACTGGTCAAGCACCTCTTGAAGGCACCGACCATAAGGCCGTGGCCGTTATCTGCTCTCTTTCCCACACCAGTCACAGCCCGTGACCAGTCCTGAAGCCCCGTCCTGCACTTAACCTAAAACAACGAGTTTTGCCTTCAAAAACCTAAAACCGACTTCTTGGACCCCAAGACCTATAAATACTCATTATTATCAATGTTTACAAGTGTGTTGAAAATTTCATGGAGAAGAAAACCCTAGAGACGACCAGAGAAGCCGCCAAAGCCCTCTTTCTCGTTGAAACTCTTGAACATCACCAAACCTCTTATTCTTTCTTTTGTTACTTTGTTCTTAATGGAGAAGTCCTTACCTTTTTGTATTCAATTTAAAGAAATAATCTCTAAACCCTAATCTCTGTTCTTATTATAAATTGCTTAAACCTTGCTTTGATGATTCCTTTAAACATGATTGAGTAATTTACTTGTTGGGTTTAAAGGGTTAATCAAAGGGGGGGGAATAATCAATAATTTTAAGTGGAGTGTTGCATAATTTTTTACACTGTTCTTTCATTCTGAGCTTTCTCTTAATGCATTTAGCTAGTGTCATGAACTAACAACTGATTTTAGGTATTTAGGTTTTGTTATCTGCTTACTTAATTTGCTAGAACCTACTTTGGATGAGTATCACGTCAAAACAAGCACATACCACTTAGTTTTGGAGTTTTATGGACAATAATTGAATTTGATATTAATGCTTTGATATATGTATCGTTGCCTGCGTGAGTTGAGTAATGGAGTATAAGGACATTAGCCGATTAACTCTATGAATTGTAGGTTAATTGATCATTCGTATTTCATAGTCCGAGACTTAGGAAGTAGACATGCATTTACATAAACTCTCTTGAATGAATTGATCATCAAACCACTGTGATATAGGAACCAAAAGCATAGTGATAGGAGATGGAGTCTAACCAGGTGCCCGTACGGCGCTCTCGACTTAAACGAAAGGATGAGGCGGATAACAAGCAAGAGATGGATCGAAGTTCGCCACAAAAAGTTGTGGAATGATTTTATGATAAGAACAAAAATCAATGTCTATGTGAATCGCACACAAAGACAGAGATTCCACTCGCTTTCTAAGGGAATCATACACAATAGAAAAGACAAGAGAACAAAGCCAAAGATGCAAAGGTGAGAAAATTCTTGATTTTTCTTATTTCTTTCAAAATTCAAGGGTGATTTACAATGAATCAAGAGATGAGCTTTTCTAGGCTCGTGCATAAATCTAAGATAATAAATCAGAAAATAAATTAACATAAATACAAATAACTCAGCATAAATTATAAATCAATCAACTATTTTATTGATATGGCCTTTAAAGCTTGATTTTGGCCAAATAAGAAAAACGTGAGGTTCCTTATATCTGGACAGCTTGGGCATATAACGATGCATTGTTGGCGTTTTAATACGATTGTGTCCAAATAAGGAAAGTCTAGTCCTGAATGGATTCCCTTGATCATGTAAAGTTTGGTGCAGATAGGGACGTCATGTGGAGCCTCTAGATGAAGGATAATATATTCAAGTTTCTATATATAGCTTTGACACGAAGCAGAACAAGAAGAATGGAAACTTTTCATAAATGGATTTGAGTATGTCCATTTTAAGGGGTCTTGGACAAGAATCAGCTCAGAACTGTTCTTGGGTTAATCTCTATGGTTCACCCAGTTTTGATGGCCTTATAACCATGAAATCCCTTAAATGCCCAACACTTTCTTTTATTGATTTACATATTTGTTTTTATTGCTTTTCATTACTCATTTCCGTGACAACAAACAAACTCCATTTCTTATATTGCTGTTCTAGCTTTACTTTATTCTCACGGATTTGTAATACAACTTCTCTCTCTGTGGGATTTGATACCTTAAGTACTACGATTGATTTGATGTGCACTTGCAGTTTAATCGTTCTGTTGTTAAAAGTTAAAACCTGATTGATTCATTCGACACACATCAAAAATCCAGAAGACACAACTTGGAATGAACGTGGCGGCATTGTGAAGATGTGGCTATACGACACCATCTCTTCCTGTCTCCTTGACACGATTCTGAAACCAGGTACCACCGCGAACGCAATCTGGACCACAATTGAAAATCTTTTTCGTGATAACAAGGAAGCCCGTGTGATCCAACTTGATCATGAGCTCCGAACTCTCACCATCTCTGTTCATAACTAATGCAAAAAAAGTTAAAGACGCTCTCTGATCTCTAGGCCAACGTCAATGGCCTCTCTGAGAAGATTGATAACATCATCAATGTTATCAAGCATCATGAGCCATTTCCCTCTTTTGTTGTTGCTTGCTCAATGTAACTCCTTGAAGAAGATCGCATGGCCAAGCATAGCAAAGCAGTGGCGTTACACTCAACTCACTCATCCTCTTCGAGTGTGCTCTATGCAGGTTCTTTCTCCTCTTACCAAGACAACAAACACAACAAAACCTACTATCGAGGCAACAACAAAGAATGTGGTCGTGGTCGCAACACATATGGGAGAGCTCGCAGAAGACAAAATAAGTAGTGGGATCAGCGGACATGATTACGGCAACAATGGCAATCTCAACGACCACCATGGTTCCAGAACCAATATTGGCCGCCAAAAAGTTGGACCTCGTAGCCACCAACAACAAATCTGGTTCAACGAATCCAACAGCTGGTCTCCTTGGACCTTCTCCTCGTCCTCCCAATGTTGTAATATCGACCATTCAACCAACAAAAATTCCATCAACACTCGCTGCTGCGTTTGGCACAATGACAGTGGCAGACCCTAATGATGGGAGCTGGTTCATGGACAGCGGAGCCACCACACATCTTACCTCCGAGCTAGGAACACTACATTCCCTTTTCAATTCAAGCTCTTCCCCATCGGTTACTGTCGGTAATGGTTCCTCTATTTCTTCTTCTGTTATTGGCTATTGTTCTCTATTTTCTCAAACTCATCCCCTACATCTTAATAATGTGCTTGTCTGTCCATCTATAATTAAAAAATCTCATCTCATTTCCTCAGTTAACCAATGGCAATTGGAATTTTATGGAATTTGATCCCTTTGGTTTTTGTATTAAGGATCTCAATACTCGGACTCCACTTCTCCGATGTAATAGCAATGGCCCTCTCTACTCCATCATTCACCACCATCTGTCGCATCTCTTTCGCCTCAAGCAATGATCTCAATGGTACCCACCAATACGTTGTGGCACCATCGTCTCTAACACTTGGGAAATACCACTTTACAAAATTTAATTTCTGCTGGTTTAATTAATTGTTCTAAAGATTTGCCTTTGTGCAATGCTTGTCGACTTGGGAAATACATTCGTCTTCCTTTTGAGTCTGTTATTTCTTCATTTTATGAACCTTTCGACATTATTCATTTTGATGTTTGGACCTCACTGGTTAGCATTAGTGGCATCAAATATTACGTTATTTTTCTTCATCAGTTTACTCACTTTGTTTGGGTTTACCCTATTCGCATAAAATCGGATGTCTTCTCTTCTTTCTTACACTTCACGACTTATGTTAACAATCATTTTGGCCACATAATAAAATCATTACAATGTGACAATGGTGGTGAATATCAAAATCGACAATTCTTAGATCATCTCGCCACAAATGGCATCACTCCTTGCTTCTCATGCCCTAAACCTCTCAACAAAATGGAAAAGCAGAGCTCACTCTCCGCACTCTCAATAATACCATTTGTTCACTCCTTTTTCAAGCAAACATGCCTCCATCCTTTTGGGTTGAAGCTCTATATATGGCGGCCCATCTTTTCAACATCATCCATTCCTTCTCCATAAACAACGAAACACCATATACAAAACTCTTTCACAAACCTGCAATTGATGTGTGTCAGGTTTTTCTTTAGAACAACACAGTGATATAACTGCAAGTGCACAACAAAATCAGTAGTAGTACTTAAGGTATCGATCCCACAGAGAGTAACATCTACGCGAATTGAATTCAAGCAAAGAAATCAAATGAAAACAAAATATGAAAGAGGTTTTGTTTGCTGTTTTCGGATGAATGATACAGTAAGTAAATCGGTTGTAAAATATGATGATAAAGGTGTTGGGTGTTTAAGGGATTATCTCAGGGTTTTCATGGTTCTCAACAATTCAAGTGAAATATCAATATGCAATATGTTTTCATCGTAGGTTCTCAACTACGAACACGGATAAACAAACAAGTCATAGTTCATGAAATGAATGTCTTAAGTCTTTGCACCCGTTACTCAACTTATACAGGCAATGGCATACATCGACCAGTAGGATAAAAAAGTTTGATAAGTTCACAAAGCCTCATAACTCAACTTACGCTTGTTATGATGTGAAGCTTTGGTAACACTAGTTTCGAGAAATAGGTTTACGTGGGTAGCACTCCTATTCTCTTAGATCAGTGCTTGGTGATCAATTAAAGCTATGCATTATGTAAAAGATGTCCCAAGAGAACTCGAACAATAGATGAAAATCAGATCTAACAACCTAAATGAATTGAACCATGCATCCCCATCGATATCACCCCATCAAACCCAACAAGAGAATTACTCGCTCATGATGCAAAGAAACATAATAGATATCAAGAAGAACAACATCATAAATGATTCAAATAATCAAAGGGGGTTCAAAGGAAACCTCTCTAGGTGTCACAGAAGATAACTTGTCTCCCCAATAAGTGAGTAAAATTAAAAAGAGATGAGAACCAATGAAGAACAAGGATGAAACTTCAAAGGGCGATTTCTAGGGCTTTAGAGGCGACGAAGGAGGCTCTCGTGGAGACGTCCTTGGGTTTTGGCTGACGATGAAGGTGTGGAGATTCTCCAAACTCACTCTCTTTCAAATAGTGGAAGCGTCTCTAGGGTTCCTGGAGGTATAGTCTCTTGTCGTAGTGCAGTAACGATGGAAGGAACACCTTAAGGCAAACCCTTTTTTTGCTCTCCTTTTTCCCCTTGAAACCCTAATGATAAGATTGAGTATATATAAGCCTTGAGGTCCAAGAAGTCGGTTTTAGGGCTTTTAGTGTGAAACTCTTCATTTTGGGCTAGTAGATGGCTGGCCTTATTACCTCGGTCACATGCAGTGTGACCGAAGTTTATACGTCTTCCCTCCTTGGGTTGTATCTTCCAAACGGCTCAATGGATTGTTTTGATTCTTGTCTGACTTGAATCTTGACTCTTCCAGCTTTCCATAGACATAAAGAACTCTGGATTTGGTGCATGTGAAGGTCTTAAAACATTCTCAAACTTCTGATGCTTTGAAACTGCCTCAAAACGGGTTTTGCTCTTCTTTTATTCCATTTTCCCTCAAAACCTATAAAACCTCTTTGACACTCGAAATACTTGATAATAGCCTATTTAGCCTTGAAATCATACCAAATTCTTCATAAAAGCATAGGAAAATTATAGTAAAAAGGGTAAGAATATGATGTTATCAACTCCCTCAGACTTAGAATTTGCTTGTCTTCAAGCAAACAAGAAAGTAAATAATGGAAAAGAGGTTTTGAAAATCACGGGAACTGACTTGGCTTTGAGAATTTCTTCTTCGCACTCTTCCTCGCTTAGGCGTTAGAACTTACTTTAGTACTTGCTCATACGAAGCATCAATAATCCTTAGTCCACAATCCAAAAGACTTTCGGCATTCCCATTGTCATCTCTTTTCATTGATTAATTAAAAAAAAATGTACGGTGGTATTACCAAAGGAATGTCGGTCCAAGGATGCCAACTTTCTTCTAACCAAAGCTTTATTCGTATACTTTCCTCTCCCTCTTCTCACTTCTAAGCGAACCGGTTTTTCCCTACTTATAAGGTATCATTTTTTTATCGGATGCTTGCTCATTTGACAGGTCCTCATGAGGTCACAAAAGATGCACGGGTTTACACACAAAATCCCTTGGTTCACTCGGACAATGTCTTTTTTGTTTCTCTAGGACGAGTATCTACGAGGATCCAAAAGATGCATGGGTTTACGCGTAAAATCCCTCGGTCACATCAACTTTGTAGTTTCCCTTTTGTGACATGTCTCCGCGAGGCTCCAAAAGATGCACAGATTTACGCACAAAATCCCTCGGTCACATTGATGATTCCCCTTTTCTATTTTCTTGCTTGGTTTAGATTTGAGTTACGAATGGAAGGAGAGGTAACGCATATTGGTGAAGAATTGCGGTGTCTTATACGGCTCAAATAGGTCTTTTCCAATGAATACCAAAACCCTTGGCAAGAATATTTTCCGATATCATGGGATTTTCGAGAATGTTGACTCAACCCATAGCTTTTCCGAACTTCAGTTCTGCGGCCAAGCTTTGAGTCATGAGAGTGTTAGCCAATTCAGATAATCCAATAGAACAAGATCATAATCCCCTAACAATTTTGACTCAATAAATAAATAAACTCGACTCGAATAAAAATAGCGTAAAATCAGCAAAATCATCAATGTAAAAAGTGGCAAAAAGACTCAAGTCAACAAAATAGAAAGAAGCATCAATAAAGGATGGAACATCCTCCCCCCACCCCAGACTTAAATCACACCGTCCTCGGTGGGAAAATAAGAAAGAGACGAGGATGAAAAACCATAAAGAAAGAGTTTGAGTTTAAGAACAATGTCACGTCGAATTGGATTGTTGGTGACTAACTGGTATTTCTTTCTTTTTGTTGCTTGGCATCGAACAAACTCGGCTTAGTTCATTGAATTCTTATTGATAAATCTCAAATTGTATCTTTCTTGAGACAAAAAAACCTAAAAACCATCAATAATTTTGATGAATAAAGAAAATAAAAATAAACCGTAAAAGATAGGGTGGTGGTGGTCATCGATGGTGAGATGGTGGTGGTGATGTCTCGTTGATGTTGTATTGGCAATGGTTCAGATCGTTTCAATGGTGACAAACAGTGAGGAACAGATTGATGAGACTTGATACGCATCATTGGAACGGCCAGGCGGTGGCAAATTGTAGCACTGGGATCCTTATGGTGGCATCGGTCACAGCCCCTGTGACCGAGGTTATAGTGGCCGGCCCTTTGTTGCAGCCTCAGTCTCATCTTCGGTCCTTTCTATCAAGCCTCATGTTTTGTAGTTTTCTTTGACAATTATGCCTGGATCAGGCACTTCCTTGCTGACTTTTGAATCCCGGAAAGATCCATAAAGTACTTTACATCTCGGCTTGCTCGGTACGGTCACGGTTCCGTGGGGAACTTCTTTGTGAATCTTCAAATCTCGATGTTGATAGCTCTCAAAATATTTTGTAAATGGACTTGATTTCTCCAGTCATTGTATTTAAAGTAGTGACATTACCAGTGAATATTGAATCTTGGAAGATTCCGGAGATATCAACTTTCGTTGAATGATACGGTCCATGTGGTGCAGGCCATATGTTACGCGATTCCAATCTTTGGTTAGCAAATCCGTCTCGGGCATTACTCCTAAAATATTCAAATATCTGGTGAATATTCAATCCTTGATCATTTGCTCCCGTCGAATAGCGTATGGAACACAGATGTGAAATCACGGATCGGGTCAGCTGCAGAATAATGCGATTCTTCAAAACTGACAATTTTAAAATCCAGACTTCTTTTTTGGAAATTCCTTCGATCATTACTCCCAAAAATTCCGACTTATCATCGAATCATTGATAATTTTATCGGGCCGATTTGATTCATGGCAAGTCTTCGTGGATTTCGTAGTCACATAATGGTTCCGTCTGTGGTCATGACGGTGAAAGTTGACAATCTTCGAATCAGAGCTTCCTTTTCAAAACTTTCTTCGAGCAAAACCTTCAAAATACCCAACTTCCTGGTGAATATCAGATGATACCTCTTTTGCTCGAGTAGATTTGATTTTGCACATCCCTTTGTGAATCCCATAGTCGTGGAATGCTTGCGATGCTCAAAAGCTGAAAATTTTGCCAATCTAGACCTTGTTCTTCAAAATCTCTTCGATTGTTACTCCTGAAATACTCCATGTAGCGCTGGGCATTCAATCATTGATCATTTTTTGGGTGGATTCAAAAATTCTCGAACAAACTTGCTTCACACGGTCACGGCTTGGTGTACTCTGTTGCGGTTGTTCTTCTTGGTCATGGATATGGTTGATGATGTTGGAGAAGTGTAAATTGTATTGGGAATGTGTGTAGATGACTCTGGAATGCTCCATAAGATCGAAGATCTCTCAAACAGCGAAACATTCGAACTACATGTATCATTCCCAATCAACCTAGCAAAGGTCTACATGATTATCCCCTTAGAAAGTCAAAATCTAATGATGAATCTACTCACACATGCAAAGAGAATAAATGATAGAGAGAGATGAAGATTTCATAATTGAATTACAAAAAAATAAAAAAACAGCTTAAGAATACAAGAACAATGTTTATAAATGAGTAGAGAGAAAAGAATTAGGTCTAAAGTCGAGTCTTAGGTTTATATAGTGAAGAGAATATGTTTAGGTCGGTTCTGATTAATTTTGGGCTTCTAAAATTACATATTTTCGGCTCCTTACCGACCGGTATCGCTTTTATACCGATCATTACTCATCCCCAGTTATACCGATCGATTATGATTTGCAAGCTAGCTTGATCAGTCTTCAGTAAATTGGACATAACTTTTATTCGCACTGCTAGATTTCCTTCAAACTACTTGTAAATGAAATCTAACATCCTCCTTTAGCTTGTATCAAAATATGAGCAAGATGGGAAGTCTTCCATTGGAGGCCAAACTTATGATGCTTCTGTGCAGTTATGCATCTCCAAGCATAAGAACTTATCCAAAACTCTTCCTTTATTCCTAAACGTCTCAAAACCTTTGAAGACTCGATAAAAGACACTAAAATCACACTTAGACTCGAGAAAAGACTCCAAAAAATAAATATTAAAAAACAGTGGTTAATAATCGATAGAGAAAAGTGTTAACGCAATTACCCCATACTTAAACATTTGCTTGTCCTCAAGCAAGAACAATTAAAAATCTAAATCCGAAGAAAAAGTTTGAAGAACGATGTTAATCAAGACAATTAAAAATCAAGACTTTGAAAAGAAAAAAAAAACTCTATAAACCAATAGAAATAAGAGCCCCAGACTTGAATCCCTGGCTGTCCTCAAGTAAGAAATTAAAAATCCAAAGAAATAGTTTGAAAAACAGGAACTCACATATTCTTGGGAAGAAACTTACCTTGGGCTTCCTTTCAGAAGACTACATCAAAACCATGCCAGAGCAGACCTACTACATGTACTCTACCATGAATGTAGCGATAACCAACACTCTAAATCCCGTGATCACAAATAACTCTTGGAATCAATGAACATAACCTTTTGAAATTTATTAAAAAGTGCATGCACTCTCACAAGGGAACATCGAACATGTCAATGGTTTTGATAATAAGGCTCTTTTATGGTGGCTAATGTGTTTTGGCTATCATAGCAAATCTACGGATGGAAATTATTATGCAAAATCATAGTGAGACGAATACCAAATGTTGGTACACAACCTCAGGAACCTCAGAATCTCTGTAAGGCTCTATAAATGTCCTAGCTGAGTTGCATTGGTGCCTAAGATTATACATTAAACTCTAAACATAATTTATTCTGGCTTCTTCTTTTGTCTGATTTCCCTTTTCGTTTTTGTTCTCTGTTTTTTATTTTATTGAGAAGGGGAAGCTGGAACCGGTTCTAGTCAACATTTCTGCACCAAACACAACTTAAATGTGTATTAACTATGTAAAGAGAGCATTGAATATTACCAGAGATCTTTGGAACAGAAAGCTGTGTCGATCCTCATACTCCATAGGTTTTTGAAAATGAATGCATATGACAATGAAAACACAAGAATGCATGAGGTATCCAAAGATGGTTTAGGTGAGGGTGTGATATTAGACTAAGGAAGAGTCTAGCCATTCAGAGTTAGCAAGAGTTGTAACATGGTGAAAAGAAAACTCTGAATGTATGATCAATGACATGACTACCAAGCCCCGAAGTGAGATAAAATAAGTGCAAGTTCAATTTTCCACTTAATAAGGCTAAATTCAATCATCCAAGTGATAGGGACGTTCCTGTTTATTGAGTCTGACCATGGTAGTTCCAATTTCCGGTTCTCAAACTGAACAAAAGTAGAGTAAGTCGTGAGAAAGTCCTTGACCGCTCCTAGAATTCGTACTATGCCATGATCCATCCGGAAGCAGAGTGGGGAATCTACTGGTAGTGGCACAACACTTTCAATAATCATCAGATCATCATTGGGATTGTCCTTCGTGTTAGCTTTCTCCCATGTGTTTGCTTCTTGAATGGTGAAATCTAAGGTGTCTTGAGGATGTTCCCCCAGATTTTCAAACACTTTGATTCCTCGCCTTCCAAATATACAGCATAACCCATGGGAAAATCCTCAAGATCTCCTCGTCCACTTCATATTCCTTCCTTTTCTCGTAGAGATAATCTACATTACAGAACAATGATTGTGAGAGGAAGATGTTTGGATGTGAGGAAATGTTCAATAATGCCCATACTTGTTTCGCCGGGGAGCATTCAAAAAGTAAGTGATTTATCAATTCTTCCTCTGCTCCACACCTTGGGCATTCCATATCTCGACCAATATGCCGATAAAAGAGGCGTTGACATGAAACCATGCAGCGTGAATGGCTTTGCCACACAAAATGTTTTGCCATTCTTGCGCCTTTAGTGTCGTAACGCTATGTCCCTGAAAAGGGGGTTAGCATGCACGATGAGATACGGATCTCGCGGTCCAATATCCAGATTTGACTAAATAATTGCTGACTTTGTCAACGTCTAGCCATAACCGTCTCTCGAGACTTTACAACTCGGTTTAATCCATAATACTAGAGTAGGCATGGCCAAAATCTAACTGTAACCGTATTATGGAATTAATAACCGTAACTGTTAACCGTAAAAATATATTAGTTAAAGTTAAAACAAATTATTAACTATAACCGTTAATTAACCATAAATGTATAAAAAGTAGTTGTTAACCGCATGATGTAAGCATAAAATAATAACCATAACCGTTTAATAAATAAACCAAAATATACATATAATCAATTATATTAATAAGAATTAGTTGATATATCATCATCTAGTTCTTTCTAATGGTGTTGTGTTGTGTCGTGTGTGTGCTGCCTTTGTCAAGTCAAGTTTTCCTCAAACACAACTAATAAGCTGCAAGTGCATAGCGAATCAATTGTAGCACTTAAGGTATTGAATCCCACAGAGAGAGAAATTGTTTTTCAAGTCTAGAGAAACAAGTAAGGCTAGAACCAAAATATGAAAAGGGGGTTTTGTTGTGACACGATTGCAAGTAAACAAAATAGCAAGTAAAACGAGATGTAAATTAATAGAAAGCAGGCGTTGGGCATTCAAGGGAGATCCGGGGTTCAATGATCAACTAATTCAAGATAAATTCATGTAAATGCATGTATACTCCTAAGTCTCAGACTATGAAACACGAAAGTTTGATTAACCTATTACCATAGAGAAAACCGGCTGAGATTAATATGTCCTGGTACTCAACTTACACAGGCAACAACACATATATCAAATCATTAAAATCAAGTTCAATTATAATCCATAAAACTCCATAACTAAGTGGTATGTGCTTGTTATGATGCCATACTCATCCAACCTAGGATCAAACAATCTAAGCAAGTGGATAAGGAAACCTAGATTTCTAAGATCAGTTGCTAGTTCATGACGCTAGCTACATGTATTAAAAGAAAGATCAGAACAAAAGAACAGTGTAAACAATGATGCAAAGATGATGAACTCGCCACTTAAAAACAATATAGATCATCTCCCCCCCTATTCATTAATGATATCGCTGTATTTTACATGTTTTTAGGCTTTATTTATCATCATTTAGTGTAGTTTCATCCATTGTTTATACCACTTTACATCATATTCATCACCTTAGAGTACTTAAAGACATTTTACATGTGCATTGCATACATTCTGCATTTTTAGAGTGGTATTAGGTGCTTTTGGAGCTCAGGACTACACACTCGGATATTTGCACCATACTCGACCAAGGCTGTTCGAGTGGAGAGCTCGAGTGCATATCCCTTAGAAGACCCAAAGAACCACTTGACCAGTATAGCTCAACCAGAGGGTTCGAGTGATGGTAGCTTGAAGAACATGTCAACACCACTCAACCGCGGATTGCTCGAGTGAATGAGTTCAAGGGAGAAACCTACATTGGACCGACCACTCGACCAAGACCACTCGAGCCATGTGCTTGAGTGGATTTTCCCTTCCTTCCCCCTGATTAGTTATTGTATTTTTGGTAATTTTGATCTCAGGCATTTCCCATCGGAAGATGTTGATGAAATGCTTGAACCAACTAATACCAGAGATCTATAGCTTTAACCCATGGCTTAAGAGGTTTTAGCTGTATTTTGACATTAATGAATTGGTTCTTAATACTTGCATGTATTATGTTTCATTGATATCTGCTCTAAGTTTCTTTGTATCTTTGACTGGATATTAAGATTAGGAAGTGGTATAGACATGTTGGTGTTTATCACGGGAGTGGAGCCACCTAACTTTGATGTTCATTGTCTAGAGATAGCTTCTGTGAAGTTTTGTTAGATACCTAGGAGAGAACAAGGAGAATCACAGATCCATGAATCCCATCCTTAGGACCCTATTTCCCATTTGATTGTTACTCTGCTCTTGCTTGCTTGTTCTGCTCTGTTCTGTTTTGTTTAGTTTTGCTTTACCACTCGATCACTACCACTCGACCACTTAGGTTGAGTGCCTTCCATCTTGAGCAGAGCCAAGAAGGACATTGCTCAGGGAAAGAAACCGGTGAAGCTGAAGACTACAGTTGAAGAAGAGGATGATGATGAGGATGAATTACCACCAGCTGCTAAAGAAGAAATGATCATTGACCTGATGATAGACTTACCCTTTATTGGGACAAGATACCGTCACAGAGACACGATGAAAGCACTGGGCATTGTTAGGGAGGGTGATTACTTATTCGAGCAAGCTAGACTGATTCGGTTTATGGAGCATCAGTTTAAAGCCTATCAAGAAGAGACATGCCATTTCTAGGCAACTCTGTGACTTGAGCTGCATGGGGATAATGATAAGACATGACCAGATAGAAGCATGGGGTACATATTCTTCAAAGTCAGAGGCAGAAGGTACACCCTGACCTTCAAGCAACTGGGAAAACTGTACGATTTCTTGGAGGGGACAACTACAGACCAAACCTTTGAAAAGGAAGAGCTTCAAGCTCTGTGGAAAACATTGGGTGGTAAAAAGACCTTCACATTCTCAAGCTCAAAGAGGGCAGAAATCAGAAACCCAGCCATAAGGTACTTCCACAAATCTGTGGCTAGCACTCTCTTCCCAAGAAAGACAATAGGCACAATCACTTTAGGAGAACTTCATAGTGGATCTTGCTCTGAAAGAGGTCCTTGTGTTCGCCTCGGAGGAGCACCAGGAAATAGGCATAGCGATGCAAGAAAACACATCTGACTCTGGCCTGACAATCACCCTGGTAAGCCAGCTAATGAACTACAGACACTATGTCTTGGCGCTACACAGGAAGGGTGTGAAACGAGATCTAGCTGTGGGTGGAATTTTGACCCCAATCCTTCTTGCTTGTGGAATTACCCCAGAGGGTAAGATGTTCCAACACGAATGGATCGACATGGAGTATCTTCAGAGATCCAAGATCATTGAAAAGGGAAAGATACAAGGGAAGACGGTTTACAAGTTAAACACCCAGCTGTGGGAGATGCCAAGATACTACTCCCTTTCACCAAGATCCCCAAGCTCACTCAAGGCAAGATCATCGACTTTATTCCCCCAGTCCAATACCTCTACACCCCAGAACAAACTCAACCAGAAGAAAAAGGCTCAGATGAGGAACCTCCCGAAGAACCAGAGAGTTTCTACTTTGAAGAAGAAAGCAGAACTCTTAAAGAAGCAACAAGAAGGTGGGTCTCCTTCAAAAGTGGAACAGATGGAAAGACCGAACCATCAAGAAGCTAGTTGATTCGGTAAAAGAACTTCAGAGAAGGCTCAGCTCCCCCACAATGAAGAAGACCAACATTGGGATGAGTGCAATAGGATAAAGCAAGTCCTTCAGGATGACTTCAAGAAGACGCCATGCTAGGTCGCCTCCAAGACGGTCCTCAGTGGAGACTGGTCAGAGGAAAAAACTCAATGAATCCATAGCAGAAGACTTGGGAGAAGCAGAGAGGCATCACTTGATCAGACCACTCAACCATGCTGGTTCGACTAGGAGAGCTAAGTGCACCACTCGAGCGGACCGCTCGAGCAACATGGTCGAGTCTACTCCTCCTGTGCCAACTTACACGATGGAAAGCATGGATGAGGCAGTGGATTCCTTCTTCATTGCATCATGAGGTACCAACTCCAACCTTTCATTGTAAATACCATTGTATTTTAGTTTTCCTTAGTTCTTTTTTTGTTAAATATCTTTAACTCTTCCTTTTAATTTTTCTTACACAAGGGACTGTGTAATTTAAGTTTGGGAGAGGGTTTGAGATGTATTTAACATTGTTTTATGTTTTCTTATTTCAAATTTTGCATCTTTGAGTCTTCATATATTGCATAGAAAAACCATAAAAACTTAAAAAATTTCAAAAAATGTATTTCACAAAAACAGAGTGTCATATAGTTCATTCGCATTTTAGGATTGAGTCTAGTGTCATTTTGTATAGGATTGAGCATTTGCATAGGGGATGATGATGACAAAGACCTCACAAGTTTTATGATTCATCATATGGTTTCAATCTCCTCGTTTCTAGTTGTTTAATGCATGCATTTGAGCTCAAAAATTAAAATAGAACCATTCTTGGAATCTTAGTTTAGCTCGTATGCCTTAGCTGAAACTTGTTGTGATTTGTCAAAACTGTCCCTATGAACTTGAACTTAATTTTGACTTGCAATTATCATGTCCTTACATATGCATTTGAACTCATGGATATCTGAAAATACTTGGATATTCTTTCTCCTTTTATCACTCTTGCTTATCCTAGTAGCTACTCCCATCTTTGGGGCAGTTCTCCCAAAACACCAAACTTACCCTTCTTTCAAACCATAAACTATTTCTGAGTGGTAGGCCTTATTCCGGATTGAATTTAAGAGAAAGTGTTAGGTTTACGCCGACAAAAATAGATTTTGGTTCACATTTTTTGAACCAGACTAGCACTACAAGAAAACACGCTGGAACAGACGGAAAAATCCGTC